>JAWPHD010003660.1:0-210294 GCA_037043455.1 Cyrtodaria siliqua
GGGGATTAAGTTTTGTTTTTAATTTGTTTATTTTATGGGGTTTTTTATAACCCAAGGGGGTGCAGCAAGGTCTCAGATTAGGGCCCCCTTAGTGTAATCTGGTAAAAAATCACAAAAATGGATATCTGGCTCAAGACACTCGAGACACAAAATGTGCAAAACGGGTTTTGACATCCTGTATATAGGGGCCTCTCTAGAGGGATACAATTTGGGGAGTGTTCGTAGTATTACATAATTTTGACCTTTTGACCATTTGAGATCTTTAGAGATATCAAGTTCATGTGTGGTGTATTTCTTAGTTAAGATGTGTAGATAGGCAGTCCGGTCACGTGGAGTAATCGGGTCAAAAAATCACAAAACAAATGATAATCTTGTCCAAATATTATTAATCTTGTCCAAATGTGGTTACGATTCTAGTTTGTTATGATTATTTAGGAACTCAAGGCATCACATATATAAAACAGGTTTTTTGACCTCCTGCATAAAGAGGCACCTCTACATGGGTACGACTTGGTGAACTTGCAGTAATTTACTATTACGAGTTTCGAGGTTGACTGTCGTCCTTGAATGTTAATTTTCCTGTTCGATTTTTATATCTAATTTTGGTGCACCCTAGAACCTGGATTAAACCCCCAGCGGCTTTTTTTGCCACTGACTGTTCCAAGGCGGTAGTCCTATTGTCAACATGTTTGTTTTTGTGATGTCTTATCTTGCCTTTTATTCATATTTAAAGTCGTTCTTTGTTTCTATGTGTGTTTTTTGTTTGACTGTTGTCCTTGAATGCTACTTTTTCACTTCGATTTTTTATATATATTTTTACCTAATTACACTCTATGATGGGGCCCCAATAAGAATACTTATTGCGCATCTACAAATCCATAACTAAGAAATACGCCACACATGAACTTGAAATCTCAAAGGGTATAGAAGGAGTTAACATCACAAGCCCGAAACATAGAACAACTTTAAAGATAAATAAAAAGGCCAAATAAGACATCACAAACACAAAAGGGTTGACAATAGGGCTACTGCCTTGGAACGGTCAGTGGAAAAAAAGGCCGCTGGGGGTTTAAACCAGGTACTAGGGTTCTATACCTCACTCTTACCCTATTGTCATCCCAATAAACGGGACAGTGTAAATAAAGATATCCTCGCCATTTTATAATCTCTTACAAACAAGGCAGCATTAATAGGCAATATAAGTAAACACATAAATGATCATGTATATATAATATAAAAAAAATACAAAGCATAGAAAGCATAGCCACAAATAAAGTACTCAATGACTTGGCAGAAACCAGAGCAACCAAAGAATCAACCGTTAAGGGTACGACAAGACAAGATTAAAGACAAAAATCAAACGCTACCGTCCTATAATGATTAAAGTAGACGTCATCATAGGGTCCACACTCTGTCCGGTCATCGCGGTCATCGCACAATCAAAGAGGAAAGCATAGTGGCAAACTGTAACTGGGTCAACCACTAATCCTGTATACGTCGAAAAATGATAGCGTCATAACCTCTTTTGATAAACTTTTTAACAAGTTTAATAAAGATTGTATGAAAGTGATTATGACCAAGGATCTTACGACGTTTGTAAATCACATCACCATAGAAGTCAGATTGTGATAGTCTTTGTCGCAGAAGAGTTCTTAAATTACTTGTCTATTTTAAAAGTAGATCAGGGTTACGATAATAACATTCTGCAAAGGTTTTTCAAAGTTTATGGTAACGGTAGCCCTGCCCTACACGCTCTAGAGAAACGAATAAGTTGCTCGGGGAACATCCCTATCTAATTGGGATAAAACTGCATATCTTGTCCAAATGTGAATGCATTGGATTTTAATTTGGTATGGTCATTTAGGGACTCGAGGCACAACATTTATAAAACAGGTTTTGTCCTCCTGGGTAAAGGTGCCCCTACAGGGTGCAACTTGAAGTGCTTGTCGTAATTTCGGCCTTTTGACACTAACTTCTTCTATGCCTTTTTGAGATTTCAAGTTCATGTATGGTGTTTTACTTAGAATGGGTCAAAATCACAAACAAAATGCTAATCTTGTTC
The DNA here is from genome assembly GCA_037043455.1 of Cyrtodaria siliqua. Classification (NCBI taxonomy): domain Eukaryota; kingdom Metazoa; phylum Mollusca; class Bivalvia; order Adapedonta; family Hiatellidae; genus Cyrtodaria; species Cyrtodaria siliqua. The sequence continues at coordinate 2,063 of JAWPHD010003660.1, forward strand.
AAAGGTGTTGTTTATGGACTCATGGCAAAACATGTATAATTTGGGTTTTGACCTCATGCATAAAGGGGTCCCTTTACAAGGGTACAACTTGGGGAATTTGCAGTAATTTATTATAATGTAGTTTCCGCCTTGTGACGCTGAATCCCTCTATATCCTTTGATCTTTCAAATTCATGTGTGGTGTATTTCTTAGTTAAGGATGTGTAGATGCACAATACGTTCGTATTTTGGCTCATTCCACTAGGGGATAATCGGGTAAAACAAAACAAAAACACAACAAACTGCATTTCTTGCAATTCACCCTCACCCCATCCCACCACACAGACTCCATATAGCCAGTAGAGCGATACAGGCCCTCTTGTGCCTCTTGTTTATGATCTTAATCGCAATGTTTATTTATTTTATATATTAATTAAACACTTTACTTCTAAGATGGCTTATTTTCAAATGTTCTGCTTAAATCAGGTTAATACATACAACAGAGAAAGGAGTTGCAATGAAATAGCAGTAGTATGGGGACAATCAGATTCAACCGTATGTCGACTTCGTGAATACGAGCATATGGTGAAGATCCTTCGAACACAACTTGTAACGCAGGTTATAGCTAGACACATTTTGCCTCATCTGCCTTTTATTGGTAAGTTCACGTATATTTTCATGCATTTGCAATCAAGTGTCTGGTGCTAAAACCAAAATGAATCCATAATGCGGTTTCAAACAATATTTCTTAAGTTTTCCATATAAAAATATAGTAAAAATTGGCCTCGCCTCCTGGTGGCCATGTTTTTTGACGAATCAACCCCGCTTGAACAATCTCGGTCGAGGGTCACCCAAACACCATTTCTGTGAAAATTATTTTGAAATCCATCAAGTGGTTTCAGACGAGAAGAATGTTTAAGTTTTCCATATAGAAATATACAGCAAATATAAGCCCCGGCGGCCATGCTTTTTACAAATCAACCCGGGTTGAACAATCTTGCAAGAGGCCAACCCAAACATAATCTCTGTGAAATTATTTTGTAATGCGACAAGTGGTTTCAGACAAGAAGATTTTTAAACGTTTTTCTTTTAAACTGCCCCGCCCCCTGGCGGCCATGATTTTTGACAAATCAACATGGCTTGTTAAAGTATCACCCAAACATCTGTTCTGTGAAATTATTTTGAAATCCATCAAGCGGTTTCAGAAAAAAAAATGTTTTAGGTTTTCCATATAGAAATACAGCACAAATAAGCCCCGCCCCCTGGCGGCCATGTGTTTTGAAGAATCAATCCGGCTTGAACAATCTCGGTATAGGGTCACCCAAACATCGTTACTGCGAAATTATTTTGAAATCCATCAAGCGGTTTCAGATGAGAAGATTTTTTAAATATTCCATATAGAAATATAGCAAAAACTTTTAGAGGAAAAGGTATTTAAAGTTTGTCAGCTTTTTACTTCCGGTTGCCATGGCAACCAGAGTTCTTCATGGATTTCCATGACTTGATCAATCTTAAGAGAAGACTTCCAAAGGATCATTCCTGTGAAGTTTCGTAAAAGTTGGCCAAGTGGTTTCAGATGAGAAGTCGGTTGGAAGCAATTGTAGACGGACGCACGCATGCACGCACGGACGACGGACGACGGGTGATCACAATAGCTCACCCTTGAACACTACTCAAAGACTTGACAGTAACGAAGGACACAAGAGAATAAACTGATAAGTACACGACAAAACAAAATGTAAGACCAACATTAAGCTTTACCTTTTTTATTCAGGATTTAGGTAGACTACCAAAGAGGAACGCGTAGTGGTGAATTGTAAAAGGATCAACAACTAAACATGCAGTGCGTTGCAAAATGAAAGAGTCATAAACACTATTGATAAGTTGTTTAACAAAGTTTGATAAATATTGTATGAAAGTGATTATGACCAAGCATCTTTCGAAGTTTGTAAATCACGCCATCATAGAGGTCAGGTTGCTACTGTACTTGATTATTTAACCAATAATCATATTTCTGATTGCAATAACTTTAGAAAAACTTAAAAAATGCTGAAAAAATTATCAAAATGCCATGGAAAGTAAAGTAGAATTCACCTATTGAAATGTTTCAAAGAAACATAGTTGGGGACGGCCATCTTAGAACGATGACGTCAACGCGCCTTTTTACCATATATGGCATATTGACAAAATATTTTTTAAACAGTACACACTAGATAAGTCACTCCTACTGAGCCTAATTTGCTTAATAGCATGCCGTACTGTTATTGAAGATTTTTTATTCTGATAATTTATAAAGGATCTCTGAAACTGGGAGATTTTGGAAATAAATACAGTCGTTCAGAAATTCGTCTGTTTGTTCATCATATCCTAACAGTAGATGGCTCCAAAAACATTGCAAAACATGCCTGTTCATGTCATGTCCTTAAAATAGAAAAACATCGGCAGAAACATAGCTATTTCACAATATTGCGTCTGAACCATTTCGCAATATTTCATCATCTGATGACGTCAGTTCATGTCTTGCGCGAAACCTACTTATACTCGTGCGTTTCTATTTTATGAAACAAAATGGCGCCGGTTTGTTTACAGTTAAAGCTTCCCATGCACAACTTATTTCTATTTTTAACATTAATTAAATTGCATTTTTTTGCCACAAGACTGTAAAATTTCGGGACATTGCTTTTTGGGGGATCTTCCCGTGTGGTTACCGGGGTAGAATACAACCAATGCAAATCCCGCTAAAGGCAGAGGGGTAGGACCACCGCCACCACCCCCACCCCCACCCCCCCCCCCCCCCCCCCACCCCCCCCCACGACCAAGGTTTGCTTCATGACACCGCATATGCAAATGTGGAAACGTGGCTCCATCATAAATGGAGTGTCTGCAATAGAATTTGCAGCAACTCTGCAGTTCTGCAGGTTAGAAGGTTCTAGGCCAATTTTCCATATTGTATCTAGGTGTAAATGGAGGATTAGCCTGGCATGTTCATCCCTGTTCGGCGCCATTTAACCTTTATTGTGTTGGTAAAATCCCAATTCAATTCAATTTTTCGGGGAATCAACACATAATTTTGTCAAATTACTGGGTGTATGGGGGAGGAGGCACTGGGTGGAATCGGAGCCAAAACATACTCTACTACCTGGGCCCCTTTTAACATACTCTGATCCATCACTCTCTCAATCCACCCCCACCACCGCACTCTCAGATTATTGGGCCCTCATCCCACCCTGTTCCTACGCCAAAGAATTTGTCAGAACTTAATAAAAAAAAGTGAATCTTTAAGCACCGTTCAACATCAGAGTTCTAAACAAAAATGCGCACATTTCTTGGAAACTTGGCAACAGCAGACTGCATTGGTTAAACTTTCCCCACGCACCGACTTTACCGTACAGAATAACTAGACATCTGTCTATATCACTAAAGTGGAATGCGTTTTCATTTAAACATGGTATTTTAGTTTATCGATACTGCTGTATATTTTAAAGTTTAGGTAGAAATACCTTTATCTTGACTTTTTTTATCACCATTTATAAATTGCCAGACGGTCGTTTACCTAATGACGTCAAAATAACAATGAAGTCTGGTAATCTGCCAGCTGGATGGACTAGCTCCAACGCGAATAGATGTGGGCTGGATACCAAACAGAGATGGGAGTTAACTGTGTTTGGAACGAATATAGCTATGACCTCCCCTTAACAAGGGAGTTAACTGTGTTTTGACTTTTTTACCAGGTTTTTTTCCCCATAGTACTTGCTACTCGCGTTACCGTAGAGCTCGCGTGCGCTGAGCTCGCTATTATTAAAGACGTTAAGGCTGGCTATAGTTATATTTTTAAGACATTTTGCATGTTTTGAAATAGTTTTTTTTGTTTGTTTGTTTGTTTGTTTGCTTGTTTGTATGGTGTTTTACCTCATTTTCAACTCGTGTAAGGTTATATATGACGGTCGATTTTTTTGTGGTGGAGGCAGACTATCCACTTTTCCTGGGTAGAACCGGTACTGTATACTTCCCGCCATCAGTAAGAATAGAGAATTTGAGTGATATATTATAATATAATATAACGATCTATGATTTTTAGAATATAATACGTTCAGTAATTTTAGTTTTCTTTCCAAATATGAATAGGAGAGGAACTCTAAAAGAATATTTCTTTCGTTCCAGTCCTATTAACTTTGTATGTATCTAAATCTATATGTTGTAAAAAAGCTGAATAATATATGTTTAAACCAAATATGAATATATGATATGTCTCTTTAGGTAAAAAAGTGTTCCAATATGTAGTAACATACCCTTTTCATCATGAGCTTTCGTCCCTCGCGTTTACTGGTCCTACCCTAGATTGGTTTTCTCTTTGGCTGCAAGTGCTGTGGTTGTTCAGTACAATTCTGGATAAATCCTGAGATGTTTCTTATTTTGTATTTTATATAGCTTTAAAACAACATCAATGTTTCTTTTGTTAGTTTCATAGGATGTGGCCTTTATTGTTAGAGAATTCCTTTTGATGGGATGTAGTTTTGTTTACACTGTACACATAAAATCGATTCAAGCTAACCTGTAGGCCTTATTGCCTACTCGGTATCCCTATCTTCACCACCCTTTCTGTTGTATTTTGTATTTTTCATTGTATAACTATTTAAATATTGCTCATTCTTTGTAGCAAGTTATGCGTCTCCGTGACCGAATGGTTAACGACGTTGCGTTGTAAGCCTTCGTCTAAATTCACCTTGGCGACTTGTAAGTGAGGAAGTATCGATTCTTACGGATGGCGGTAGATGTATAGTACTGGTTCTACCCAGGAAAAGTGGGTGGTCTCCCTCCACCACAAAACCTCGACCGTCATATATAACCTTACCTGTGTTGAAAATGACGTAAAACACCATACAAACAAACAAACAAACAAACTAATTTGAATTTGAAATATGTATACATTATGACTAGACGGTGCTTCGTCTTCCAAATTCGGTGTTGTATATTTCAATGCCAAGGTCATGCAATGTTTGTATCCTTTTCAGAACTGCTAAAGATACTGGATAAAACATGATGTATGTTTTTTTCATCGCTAGAATTTGTGGCATGTTCTAAATTAGTAAAGGGTTGTTCGAAGGTCATTTTTATACTGCTTAAGATAATAAAATAAAACCTGGTTTGTATATATATCATCAATTGACGGCGTTTCTGGTACAATTCCGGGACCAATAAAAATGCAGTGCCTTGCAAAATGATTAATTAACAAGTTTTATAAAGATTGTATGAACGTGATTATGACTAAAGATCTTACGAAGTTTGTAAATCACATCACCATGTTAGTCAGGTTTTGATAGTCCTTGTAGCGGAAGAAATTTTAAATTTATTTTATATTTTGACTAGATGGGTGTTGCGCGGAACACGTGTGTCGCCCGTCAGAGCTTTGTCAGTATAACAAGTGTTTTTGGACCCAGATAAATGACCTTGACAAACTGGCCTGAGTAAGTTTTCGTGAAGAAAAAAATGAGAATTTATAGCGACCTTCAGTGTGACCTTGACCTTTATATTTTAGTATGGTCATCTTGATGTTGTCATGATGAGTATATATTGAAAGTTTGATGAAGAAATATCAAGAAATGAGAAAATTAAAGTCAACGTTATGTTTTCGTGACGGGCGGACTGACGACAAAGTGATTCATAATTATCGCATTTTTCTTCGAAAAGGTGACACAAAAAGTAGATCAGGGTTACGATAATAAACTTGTGCAAAGGTTTTTCGAAGTTTATGGTAACGGTAGCCCTGCTGGAGTAATTTATTTAGTTATATAAATGTTACGAGTACACGCCTACAAGCTCTAGAAAAATGAATAAGTTAATGTTCCCCAAGATACGCATCTAAGTGGGGATAATTAACAATATCAAAATTAAAATCATCTCTCTTGTCATAGATTTTATTAATTATTTCGCCATTTTCAATAGACAGATGTAAATCAAGAACAAAAGCGACAGTATCAGAAATATTAGTTTTGTTGAGTTGAAGTTCCTTAGGATAGAGGTATTCACCATAGTAGAAAAAAAAGATTGCCAATGTTTAATATGTTAGCTAGATACCGAAAGGATACAATCACAATACAGGTGTTGTCTAATTGCTCTAACATGGTATTATCCAAGATGGCTGTCGTGGATAAAACAAATTAAAATATAAAAATATGTATTGTCCCACGGCGATGAACCAATTATGAAATAAAAATGTAGGCAAGATAAACCGCCATTTATATGCTCTATTTTTAGAGTTCATCCTTCCATTTTAATTTAAAGTACTATCTTGAATTGCATACTAAATTGCATACTAAATTTAGTGATTTTGGAAAATTATTTTTGTAGGAAAGAAATGTTGATCAATGGTTTTAAAAAGGGTTGACTGTGTCCTTTGAATGCTATATGTCCTGTTCGATTTGTGAAGCTACTACTCTAAATACCTGGATCCGATATAAGGGTATAAGGTATATATTGGCGTGTTCAACTTGTAAAATTGACGCGTGTAAAATGAAATTTATATTGTTATCTGCATAATGAAAATATATGGGGATTCCAAGGGATCCCCATTTCAGTATTTATTCATATATAATGTTTGATATTTATTACATTTCTGTAGATGAATTTATAATGACATATCCGAGTAAAGTTAATTAAATATTCTAATTAAGCAAAATATTTAATGCGATTTTAAGTACTATTTCAGCATCGTTTTTGCTTTCTACTGATCAAATGATTCGGTAAAGGTCTACAGGCGTTTATATGGGAAAACATCTAACCCTTAGTATGCTTGGTAAGTTTCTTACAGAAAATTTGAGATGACTTTATATAATTCTATGAATCTGTTTTTAGTAAAATTAGTTAATCTTGATTGACCTCAAAGTCCTTCAGTTGATCACATAGTCTAATGACCGTATATATTTCGTCGAGGACATATTTTTTATTGCAGATGACAAACAGAAAATACTTGCGGTTGAAAGTACCGATCCGAGAAAAGCAGTCAGTATGATTTTAGACGAAATTCAGGGATATCAGTACGCTGACAAGTGGAGGCAGTTTATCGATGCCCTTGCTAAATGCGGTAAACCTTATATTGTTTGCTATTGCATTTTATAAAATTAGTTGAGAATTTTTTGATAATAATTTGTACCTGAAATATTAGAAAATATAAGTTGTAATGCAGCGTTTTCGTCCATACATTGAACTTTGTAGTATCTTTGCGTAGCCCGTATTTAAGACTAGCTTGACATTTCTTCCTTATACACCCATTTAATAAATACTGGAAAGGGGATCACTTGGAAGCAGGGAACACAAATAAGACATCTGTTTTGATGAGTCTGCTCATGAAAAGTAGCATAAGGTGCAACACCTTTCACACCTTCTAACAGAGTCTAAAGTAGTATTTCACTTTGAAGCCACACTAATTGGGCTTGAAGATCCCTAAAGACCAGCAAGTAGTAACACTACTGAAATATAAAGATGTAACATTCATACGTTATACGATAAGTTTTGTGCTTTTTATTGACACCTGAACATTTTATTTTATTCGTTTGTGAATAATACATATGTTTTTATAAACAGTTAAAACAAAAGGTCTCTGTATTCCCTCTGAAATATGTCTGTAAATGTAAAACTAATAATTAAAATAAATATAACAGATGTGCAAATTATACCAGCTACCCTTCGCTCTCAATCACAATGCTGCAACAACTTCGCTATAGCGGACTTCTAGTATCAAAGCGATGTATATTCTTTATATAATGGATGTGTAATTATGGTAATCAAATAATCACGCATGTTTAATAATGATAATGCAACACTATTGAAATAAAATAGTTTGCTATAACATAATTGTTATTGTATACATGTGTTTTTATATAAGTATTTATTGTCAATTTACATATATATATATTTCTTTATTAAATAAAGTTTTTATTATCAAAGCGATGTATGTTCTTTATATAATGGATATGTAATTATGGTAATCAAATAATCACGCATGTTTAATAATAATAATACAACAATATTGAAATAAAATAGTTTACTATAACATAATTGTTATTGTATACATGTGTTTTTATATTAGTATTTATTGTTAATATATATATATATATATATATATATAAATAAAAACTCTAGCAACTATATTTATGCCGTAGCTTTCGGCCTTGCGGCCTTCCTCAGTGGCGTATTTATAAACAATGAATATACATAGTAAAACGGAACTGACGTAACGTTATTAAGCGACGTCGTTTGGCGCGCTATTCCTTCGTATTGATGCCGTACGGCTTATAAGTTCTGAGTTTATTCTTCCATAAGCCCTCGATTGTTTTACGGTACATGTCTTCCCCATGCAGTTTTTCGAGGCCCATCACCATAAAGTCATCAACGCTATGGCCTTCACTATAAAAATGGGCAGCTACCGGGTCGTCGTGCTTGGTCCTGATTCTGGATATGTTTAGTAGGTGGCGTTGATATAGTGTATCTCCCGTCTCTCCAACATAAATGTAGTTATTGCAGGTCTTGCAAAATACTGCATATACAACGTTGGTAGACTTACAGTCTATATAGTTACGGACGTTGTATACCTTTCCGTCGTTGCCCTGGAACTTATCTGCTTCCATCATGTGCGGGCACAGGGCGCAGCGTTTCGCTCGACATGGTGCGCTTGTGTTGTTTTTACTAAAAAACAGCTTATTGTGTTTTTTATGGACAAGTATGTCTTGAATATTACAGTCCCTCTTAAAAGCAATTATCGGTGGCTGAGGGAAAATTGCTCTCATTCTGTCCGATGTATATAGTGTTTTCATATGTTTTCTCAGAATTCCACCCACGTTAGGTAGACCTCGGGAGAAAGTCAATACTAGTGGCACCCGCTTAGATGCTTGCTTATCGCTGTTATATTGAAGAAGATCTTCCCGCTGTTTGTTATCGACCTTCTTTAGCTCTCCCTCCACGAAGTTTCCATCATATCCCCGTGTTTGTAGCTGCGCTCTGATTTCACTCCTGTGTGTTTGATACCGTACTTCATCGGAGCATATACGCTTTACCCGGACTCCAAGGCCATATGGTATGGCCTTCTTCGTAGACTCAGGGTGTGATGATTCTTTGTGGAGATATAAGTGCTTGTCTGTAGGCTTGGTGAAGAGATCAGTACTGATTACCCCATTAACGATGCTGGTGTGAACGTCTAGGAACTCAAGGCGATCAGTAGAAAATCTGAGCTCCAGCTTGATCCTTGGGTGTATTTGGTTGCCTAATGAATGGAAGTCACGCAGTGACTCTATACCGTGCGTCCATAATCCCCAGACGTCATCCACAAACCGGAAATAAGCAAGAGGGGCTTTGTTCGTCCGCCTAAAAAGTTCTGACTCCCACTCGCCGAGGTATGTTGATGCGTAATTCATTCCTAGGTGAGACCCAATGGCGGTTCCTTCATTTTGCACATATCGCTTATCACCGAAGGAGATATTATTATTTTCAAGAACAGTGTCCATCATTCTTAGTACATCCTCTGTGGGGATTGACTTATTTGAGCGTTGGTTAAGAGCTTTTTCGACCGCGCATCTAGCCTCTTTTCTGGGCACACTTGGGTAAAGGGTTTTAACATCTAGGCAGAAGATAATTGTATTGCTTGGTAAGGGCTGAGTAATGTCATTTAACTTCTTGAGAAAGTCCGTGGTGTCTTTAATATAAGTTGGTAAGGATGTAACATGTTCTCGTAGCTCCTCCTCCACTACCTCTGCCATTTTTTCTGTAGGATGGTTTCTTCCATTTACTATCGTCCGTAGTGGCATGCCTTGTTTGTGTAGTTTTGGGTTGCCTTGAAGCTTACCAGAAGTACCCCCTGATGTCGTAAGGTATCCTTTCATGTCGTTTGTTATAGAGCCTTTTTTGTACATTTCAGTAGCTAATTTATTGACCTTATTCTCTACTGTTCGCGTTTTGTCATCAGTGACCTCTGAATATGTGTCGCTGTTGGACATTTCCTTCTGAAGCATGTCTACGTATTTATTAGTATCCATGACGACTATACCAGAACCCTTATCTGCCGGGCGAATAACAATCGAGGCGTCATTTAAAAGCTCTCTCATTGCCTGTACCTCTCTCTGTGTGACATTCATTTTGAAGTTTCTCTTTAAGCCATTGATTATATCATCCTTTACACTTTTAATGTACGCGTCAAGCCACTTGTCTCTTCCGGAAGTAGGTGTCCATGTCGATCTCTTCTTGAATTTGTTATATTTCTTTATTAAATAAACTCTCATCATGTTTAAGAATAAATACAAACATAAATACATCGTAGATACTTTAAGATATCCATGTCATTCTAAATAGAATTTTAAGAGACTATAGTTATAAAACAATCAACACATTTTAAAAATAGCGTATAACATCAAACTCAAACAATATTAGCATATATATTACACATTAAGATGTGAATGATGCTAATCCATCTTTAAAATATGGACTAAGAATAAGTATTGTAAAATTTGATAAAAATAAACAAAGCACTATTGCGCATAAGCTGGAACAAAAATCACTTATCTTCTGATACAGAAGTAATCAGTTAGGGCAGTTCTTTCGATTACCTTGTTTCTTATTTACGAAATGGCTATGATGTAATAATCGGAAGAAATAATAAATGCTCAATTAATATAAAATCCATACATAGAAATACGTTTAGCATTTTAATAATGTCGAGCTTTTTGGCACGTTGTGAAATCAATGTATAAAACTGTACTTTTATTTGCACTCATTGCAACTGTACGGAAAATTTGCAGATTTTACCAGCTTTATTAACTTCCATTTTATTGACATTCATATTTTGAAGAAAAACAAAACATTTCATTTCATTATATAATTGTATTCTCCTGTTTTTTAAAAGGCTACGAGACGATCGTGCACCTCATTAAAGGATATAGTAGCACAAACAAGGAGTATCATAAAGAGTGTTTAAATCATCTTAGTCCTGCAATAAGAGAAAGAATACACGCAACGGATTTAATACCTAATCTCTGTGCACAAGATCTACTGAGTGACGAGGATAAAGAAGAAATTATATGTCGGAACACCAATAGTGGTAACCTAGCGGCCGTGGACATGCTTTTAGACAGACTCACAAGAAAGCAAGCGTATTGGTACCCTAGATTTATTGAGGCCCTGAAAGAAACTGGAAACGAAGATATTGCAGATATCTTAGAAAAGAGAGAGATGGATGTTTATAAACTCGCCAATCAACACACTTCAGGTATGTATTGAACTGTATATGACATTATTCATTGATATCCGGTGAAGATAGGGAATTCCAACCCGAGGTATAAGTGTTTTTATCGGAACCGCGGCTGAACCGAATACCCATGATAGATTATTTTTCTTGCATATAAGAGATATGTTGTACGTTGACGCCGCCAGCTACTAACGTTCTGCATGTTTTCCTGCATACCGGATGTTGGTGCGCGCGTGACTTTTACCTTTACCCATAAAGATAAGACTTTCCATCCCCGTGTAAAACGGGGAAAGCCGTATCCGGAATGCAATAAAAAAAAATACTCTCAAACAGTATTCCAAAACGATACAACTGAGTAGTGTACAGGTTGTAGTCTTCAGCTCAACTACGCAATTCGCATGTTCGCTATTTTGGTCTGAATTCAAAATGTACCGACCATGACTGTGGAATCACAATCAACAAACTTACAAAATCTTTTTTTCTGGAAAAAGGTGAAGCAAGTATTGAAAAGGTAGTGTAGCATTCTGAAATGACATTTATATTGACTATATACACATTGTCAAATAAAGTCTCTGGGATCAACAATGGCTGTTTGGGGTGTGTGTGACACACTCTAAAGAACCATTGGATATACTTTGACAGCTAGCTTTCAGGAATGGTCAATATGCCCTAGACTATCAATTTATTTTTCCAAATAGGTACACATGTTTTGGAGATGCGCCCACCCTTTTATTTAATTGGTTAGATAAAAACATAAAACTGTATATTTAGACCATTTTTGTCGATTTCATTGGGAATTTTAAAACGTCATCTTTGCAAAAAATAAATAAATGTATACGCCTGTTGAATAACTTCGAAAGTATGACATCCACCTTAATGAAAAGTTACATTACAGGAACAATATCCTTCTTCCTGGGTGGAGAAACACTATTGCTTTTGCAGACCTCATCCGGAAATGCTCATTCCTATAACTTCGTAAATATAACATCCTCGCCCAAGAAATTGCATAGGTACTTTATAATTGGTGAGAGGAGAAACCCTGTTCATTCTGGGGTCAGTAGTTCAATGTAACTATGACATGAAATGGACATCCCGTACAATAACACCGTAACATCAAAGCTATATTATTATGAACCATGTTGTTTTTATTTTGGTATCAGTAGAGAAAATGAAACGTTAACCATGACCTCACTGACACACATTTCGAGCAACTCCATAGATGGCATCTACACTCATGAACATGTATTGCCCACTGTGATACACGAAACATTCTGATTTCGGGATCAGTTGGTCAAAAGTCAAGGTCACCATAACTTCACATCTACATTAGGTGCTGTAGCTCAGGAAGTACAATACATACACTCATGAAACTTCATAGGCTCATTTTCATTGATGACAAGAATGATTTAGTTTTTCGGGTCAGTAGGTCAGTAATCAAGGTCAACATGACCTCATATAGACATACACATTCCGCGCGATTACTCCGAAAGTATAACACCTACAATCATGAAATTTCCTAGGTATATTACAAGGGGACAAAACAGTGCGTAAATTGTATTGGGGTCAGAAGAATAATCTTAATACAAATAGTGCTTTTGAATTATTAACATGTCAAATTGTTTGTCAGTAGGTCAATGTTATATTGTTCTGGCACCTAAAAAATATTTTAAAAATACAAAGCAAACGGACGTATAATGTCCCGTAAGGTGGCACCCTTGTTATTTCTATTTCCTCTTCCCCAAGGTCATAAGGTGAGCGATCATGGCCAATTGATTATAATTTAACGACATTTTATTAAGTGTCATAAATTATTATGTAAGTTTTTTAAACTAAGGTTGGAAAAATACAATATAGAGTTCAAACAGTTTATAGTTTATTATCTATTTCACTATTTACTAGTTGAATTATATTAGGCAATAGTACTGTTACATATTACACCGACGTGTAACAATGTTATACCCTATACGTTAGTGTTTTGCAATCGGACTACCCTCCCACGTCATACACGTCTTGACATTTCATAATGCTGTTGTTCGGTAATAATATTATCATTGATATTGACCGCCTGCTGCGGTGACATGACTTCACAGATAATGTAACATGGCATTAACAATAACATGTCTCAGCAAATATTCATATTTTCCCCGGAAGCTACTATATTAGGCAGGAGCATATGTATATGTATATGTATAGCAATAGTCCATTCTTTTATATTTGTTATATACCGATATAAATTTAATTATTATTTAATTGTGCCTGCATTGTTTTAACCAATGAACAACTTTTATGTTTAGGGGAGATTACCTCAACGTCTGCATTATGCAGTCTTATGATAGTTCCGTCAATGCGATTAACACATCTGGCAGATCCTCCAACACTTCCATCCCGATTGAAATGGACAAGTGAAATCAACCTCAGGTTGTCGGTCTGTGAACGGAATGTATTCAAATTAAGACCGTCTTCTTCATGTCCAGAACTCTGTTTAAAATGCGTGCAGCAAACTGAAGACCTGACAACTCAAACAACAGGAGAAAATCACAAATCTCAATCCACTGATGAAGAATGTTTACCAGCAGACATTGCGTTTAACTGTGGTAAGTACTGTTATGCCCCGCCACGAAGTGGAGCGTTTACTTATTGTTATCCTTGTCCGTCCGCCCGTACGAAAACGTTTTTCATTCAGGTTTTCAGTCCAGTTCTCAGACAACAGAAGTCGTAGAGCTTTTACAATATTGAACAAATTTTGCATTTACATAGCAGCAGTATATCCCTATCACAAGTGTGTCCACATGAATGAACTGCACCTACGTGTCACACCTTGTTAATTTATATTGAAGCGGAGAAAAATCGGTCTATAAAAACCACAGTACCCAAACGAAATGCGTCGTATTTCCGCCCTGTACCACAACCTAAATGAAATAATCAATGAAACAATACACAACATAAAGAGTGGTGAAGACAGGATTACCGAAATGGAACGGTCAGTAGACAATACGGTCATCTGGTTAGCTTAAGATACTTCAGCAATTTGAATTGGTGATATCCAACCTGTTACCATGAAAACCATTTCGATGCAGTATGCATTTTAAGCTCAAATTAGGGCATTAAATCAATTACTTTCCTTATTTGGTTTATAAATAGCATGTATAAAGAAAGAAATCAATAGAAAAAACGCATTAGTTTATTATTTTAATTGAAAAACGGCAATTTTTGTGCATTCGCCCAGTAATATAATTATATCAACACCACATGACCTGAGGGACAAAAGTCCATACTCCTGTCTTCCTTTTTAGGGTTTCAGACAATACAGTTATAGAGCCCCACTAGGTTGTTCAGTGATCAAGCAAGAGAAAAGTGAAGCATAGTGACTATTGAGGAGTAAATCACTAAAGATGAAGTGTGTTGCAGTACTAACGCGTCGTATCAATTTCTCACGAATTTCCTGAAATATATTGTAATGTGATCAGGACACCTAACAGACCAATTTAAGTTTATAGACAACATCTCCATACATAACGGCTATGATGTTCTTAATATTTTTGTGTTTGTTCTTCTCTATTATGTCATGTCTTCGTTTGTTTGCGGCGATTGAGCTTTGAGACAGATCACAATGACTATCTTGCTGAATAAATTTACTTTTAATAACTTGATGTAGATGGCAGATATAAACCCCATATGATATAGCACGAGGTACATTTCCATCTAAATTGGGACAGTTAACGGCGTCAAAGTTAAAGTCATCACTCTTATTATAGAATTTAGTATGTTTGTAATCATTTGAAATCGAGAGCTGAATATCGAGAGATGCTGCTTTAGTATTCAAACTGTTGGCTTCATTCAACTTAAACGCTGACGTATAACAGTTACTAGTAGTGACCATATAAGCAAAGAACGGGTTATGTCATCTAGAGCTCGAAATATATTATTAAACAAATCAATAATTTCTCTCAGGCTAGCAGACGACAGATTTAACGTAAAATCTATTTCATAACAAAATAAAACAAATCTGCAATATGTGGTGCACATATAGTACCCATAGGAATAGCAACAACCTGGCGGTAAACTATTTTACCGTATCTAAAACAGATGTCCATTATAGTATACATCCATATATAGCATTCGACATCTACATGACACTGTGAATGATTTTGACCTACTTTGTTTTGTCTATTTCTTATGCAATATAACATTCAAACTTAAATACAATTAAATTATATAACAAGTACATCAACTTTACAATAATTAGTTCATTCTATAAGTAGGTTAATGTGAATTTCATTTACTTACTTTATCATACTTTGTTAATTTATTCCATTAGTAACACAATCACACATACGTCATACACGTTTCCACCTACATGACAGCAGAAGCTCAGGCAAGAAGTAGTTCATTATGATTTACCTTTACCTAGTTTTCGATTTTCCATAATTTACTTTCGTGTTTTACATTCAAGTTGTCGGTTACTCTTCTATTCACACACCTAACCTCCAAGAGCGTTTTGAACTTCTTATACACACACATGCATCTCGAACATAGGTATAAGTACGAACCTAATTGGACGTTATAGTCGCACTAACAGCTAAGGTCATACGGTGACTTTTCCAACTTTCATTAGTGGAGAAAGACCCCATGTGCCCCTCCGGGAAATTTTCGATCGGGCACCCGGGTAGAACAACCTACGTTCCACAAGCCAGCTGGAATGCTTCCATACATAAAGTTTTAAACTAAAACATATGATTACTCTATTTTATAAGCAACTGATAACCTGTTCACAGGACATGGTCACATTTTCTAGTGAAGGTAAATATTCATCTACATACTAAAATCAAAGTACTGAAAGTACTGAGCGGCGTAGGTTGGTTGAAGAGGATTTACTATTTAGATCCTTTGTCATGTTGAAGGGGCGTGAAAAAAAGCAGAATGAGTTGCATTTGTTTTATTATATTTTTACTAAAACAGTTATGCCATTTGTGTGAAGAAGCAAGTTTTCTAACCGCGATCGTCAGTAATTTTAGCTCATCTGCCTCATTCGTAAATGGGGAAAACATTAACAATCTATTTTTAATTGTTTTGTACTTGGCTTTATTTTAGTAATTCATTACAAGAAAAATTGATGCCAGCATCAAGTCGCCGCAGAAAATGTTGCATTTCAAAGAATTAACCAAACAGTACAGAGAAAAGGGTGAATGCAGCAAATAATTATGGTATAGTGCATTATTTAATGTGCGCTACCATAATTACTTGATTTTATTATTTGATTTTATCCGGGATAACATGGCATGAGATTATGATACATTTGTTTGGTATAACTGTCATAGAAAGTCCAGACTGTATTATTCCTATACCATTAGGCTATCCTGTTTGTTTAATTGGCGGAGGGACTATAAACCTTAATTTATAATTTATTATAATTTAAGTTATTTAATGAAAATAAATTGAGTCATTACGCTTAACACTTAACAAACAACCAAGAACATGTGCTGTACGGTATATTTTTAATTAAACTAAATGTAGTTCAATTCAATTGTTTTTATTCACTTGGGTTCATACATATAAACAGCATAAGCAACAGTTACACAATACATTATGTGTTTTACTTATATTGCCTATTGATGGGATTTCTTTATTTACACTGTCCTGTTTTAATGGGATGAAGTAGGGTAAGTGTGAAGTTTGGTGCACCCTAGAGCCGGTTTAAGCCCCCCCCCCCCCCACCCCCCAGTGGCCTACTTTGCCACTGACCGTTCCAAGGCGGTAGCCCTATTGTCAACCCTTTTGTGTTTGTGATGTCGATTGCTTTTATTATTACTTTTGCCTTCTTGTTTGTCTGTTTGCATGTTTGTTTCTGTGTTTCGTGGTTGACTGTCCTCCTTGAATGCTACTTTCCCTGTCCGATCTTTTTATATTTCTTTATCGTACATGTGTTAAAATACAAGTACAAAGCGCTTTCACCGAGCCGCGCCAGCGCGCTTTCACCGAGCCGCTAGCCCCCATAAAGAGAAAAGAAAATCTCAATAATTTGAGAAACGTGGAAACATACACAAAATTGATGTTCGACATGGTGAGCTCCACACACACACCTCCCTGACTAACAACTGTTTAATGCAATAAAAAAAGTTTTGTTCATGATAAATTTGTTCATTTATAACAGTCTATTAAATCATTTTAGAATTATTTTAATATTAGAATTTTGTGTTTCTGGGTTTCAAGAACCTCATTACTCAATGTCCAGTAAAACCTTAATGTGTTCTGAGAATGTAATGAGCTTTAAATTAACTGGTTTCATTGGTCCACTTTTTATCACTGAACCAATCAGAATGCTTCATTCATATTTTCATTTGGTTGCTTCTATCATGACATCTCTTTCTGGTATTATGACATCACATCCTGGTGTTATGACATCACGTCATGCTATTATGACATCACGTCATGCTATTATGATGCAACTCAGTGTGTTCTCAGAACTGAATGAGCAGTCTAATTGCTGTGAGAAATGAGTTTCTTGAAACCAAGAATCACAAAATTCTAAAAATAAAATAATTCTAATATGATTTAATAGACTGTTTTATATAACATACATTCTTTGAATACGAGCAAATCCACTATAAAGCAATTTTCCTATTATTGAAAATAACTGATTTAAAACTAGTCCATACCGTCCTACTTTAATTCATTGATTTATTTTTTTAAAAAAGGCAAGAAATATTTGTTTCGCTTGCATCGGGAATTGAACCCTGGATATCGTGCATTGAAATCAAAATGTGCACTTATGGCAGCTATGCTAACCTCTCGGTCACCGCGGAATGTTGTATCGGTATGTCAAATTTATGTTATTGTAATGTATTAGAATCGAGCAGGACCAGAAGTTAATCGTATTGATTTTCAACATCAAAACTAGCATTTTAGAATTACAGATATCTCTTTAAATAATCATTTTCTTCTTTTTATGCCGTTTTATAGAGGACCATACGCTTACAACAAACGCAAAATATTAAACCTCTGGCTGGTATAGTTTCAGAGAAGAATATTTTTTAAGTTGTCCCTATATAAGTCTATGTAAAAAATGTGACCCCTAGGGCAGGGCCAGATGTGACCCCAGGGTCACCATTTGAACAAACTTGGTCGAGGACCATAAGCTTATAATAAATGCAAAATATTAAACCTGTGGCTCTCGTAGTTTCAGAGAAGAAGATTTTTAAAAAAAAATCCTATGTAAGTCTATGTAAAACTGTGACCCCCGGGACGGGGCCAAATTTGACCCAAGGGTCACCATTCGAACAAAATGAGTAGAATACCATAAGCTTAATGCTATATGTAACACATGAGCGCTCTATGCCTTGTGGTTTTAGAGAAGAAGTATTTTTTTAAAAATTCCTATATAAGTCAATGAAAAACATTTAAAATCTCCATATACAAACTTTGGACCCCTAGGACTTCATTTGAACAAACTTGATAGTCCAGTCATTGGAGATCAGTTTAAAAAAAACTGTCAAAATCTGTCCAGCGGTTCTTTAGAAGGTTTTTTTAAGGTTAGGACCATATATGGTAATGGTGGCCATATTGAATGTTGCGTAGACTTTATTTTAATAAATCTAAATAGTATTTATCTAAGGATTATCCATGTGAAATTTGGTCAAAATTAGCCAAGCGGTTTCTGAGGAGAAGTCGTTTGAAGCTATGTCTAATGATGGACGGACGGACGACGACGGATGAAGAGTGATCCCAGTAGATCACCTTGAGCCTTCGACTCAGGTGGTCTAATAACATGTGCTGACGTATTCTATTTAATAAACACACACGTCATAATACACACGTTAATTAGCATATTTATTGCAGCAAACAAAGATGTCATGGCTGGTACAGCAGTTTGTTCTGAAACAACGGGTCTGCATAAAATAGAGCATGGAGACGGATCAAAGTACATTACAAACACTCAATCTGAAGTAAAAGACTACGATCCGAAACAAAGTAGAACAGACACCAAACGAGTATGCCAGGAATTATATGGTATCATTTTTATATTTAATTTAGTTTGAATACATGAATTAATGTAGTTTTAAAATGCTTGAATTGGTATTTAAATCGACTAAATACTTATAATATTAAAATGTCTTAGTAGTATCACTTGGAAAACAGTAACACGAGGCCAAAGATGGCCTGTGGACGCTCTACTGGCTAACATGGATCTTATATCAAGGGTTGTCATTAAATTCAACCAGAACACGGCCATTACATGAGCGAATAGGTTTGGCACTCATCATCCCCCCACCCCACAAGAGTCGTTGAAATCAGGCCAGGAGTTTAGAAGAGACGAGTATGGCCACAGTTTATGTATTAAAACCTTTAAAATGCCATAACTATACCAAAAATCATTCAACCGGAACATGGCGACGACATGCACATCTAGGCTTGATACTGATCATCCTTGTTAAGTTTTGTTGAAATTTGGCCAGGGGTTCAGGAGAACTAGTCAGGACGATTTTAGAGTAATACAAAGTTTTAAGGGCCATTACTCCGCCAAACATCATTCAACCGGAACGCGGCGATGACATGCACAACTAGGCATGTAACTGATCATCCCTGCAAAGTTTCGCTAAAATCCGGTCAGGGGTTCAGGAGAACTGGTCCGGACAAAGTTTGTGTAATAAAAAGAAATATAAAAAGATCGGACAGGGAAAGTAGCATTCAAGGAGGACAGTCAACCACAAAACACGGCAACAAACACGCAAACAGACAAACAAGAAGGCAAACTCAATAACAAATGCAAACGACATCAAAAGCACAAAAGGGTTGACAATAGGGCTACCGCCTTGGAACGGTCAGTGGCAAAGTAGGCCACTGGGGGTTTAAACCGGTTCTAGGGTGCACCAAACCTCACACTTACCCTACTGTCATCCCATTTAAACAAGACAGTGTAAATAAAGAAATCCCCGCCATGATCTAATCTCTAACCAACAAGGCAGCATCAATAGACAATATAAGTAAAACACAAATATGCTCGTGTAAATATAATACAAAAAAACAATAGCCTAGAAAGCCACAATGAAGGTACTCATTGACTTGGCAGAAGCCAGAGCAGTAAGAGAATAAACCATTAAGGGCACGACAAGAAAGATCATAGACAAACAACAAACGCCACCCTCCCAATGGGCTTTAGGTAGGCGTCATCATAGGGTCGACAGTCTGTCCGGTCATCGTACAATTTAAGAGGAAAGCATAGTGGCGAACTGTAAAAGGGTCCACCACCAAGCATGCAGTACGTTGCAAAAACCTCTTTTGATAAACTTTTTAACAAGTTTAACAAAGATAGTATAAAAGTGATCATGACCAAGAATCTTACGAAGTTTATAAATCACATCACCATAGAAGTCAGGCTGTGATAGTCCTTGTCGCAGAAGAGTCCTTAAATTACTTTTATATTTGGAAAGAAGATCAGGGTTACGATAATAACATTTTGCAAAGGTTTTACGAAGTTTATGATAACGGTAACCCTGATTGAGTAACTTTTTAGTTATACAAAGATTACGAATATTAAAGTCCTCAACTCGAGTACAAGCTCTAGAAAAACGAATAAGTTGAGACACATACACCCCATAAGAAGTTGCTCACCTTTAAAGGGAAATAATTCCGCCAAATATCATTACACCGTAACACGACGATGACATGCACAACTAGGCCTGGTAATGATCATTCATAAAAAGTTTCGTTGAAATCCGGCCAGGGGTTCAGGAGAACTAGTCCAGACAAAACGGTTAACGTGCCGTAACTCCACGAAAGTCATTCAATCGGAACAATGTGACGAATATGTATAATTAGGCTTGGTTCTGATCATGCCTTCAACATATAGTTGAAATCCGGTCAAATGAAGGTCCCAATCGTCTTAACGAGACAAATCCGATTTAGTTGGTTTTCAAATTTGTCCAAGCTTTCATTCATAGTAACAATCCGGTAAAGTTTGGTAAAAATCAGATGAAAAATAAAGGCCCTATCGTCTTAACGAGGCAAAATACAACATTTGTAACTAAATCAAGAGCCATAACTCCTACTGGTCTGATCTGGCTGGGTTTTTAACTCATCGGAGCTTTTATTGATATCAACAATCTGGCAAAGATTGGTAAACATAGAATGCGAAATGGAGGCGCTAGACTGTTGACAAGACAAAATATAGCAATTTTCGTTAATTCAAGGACAATAACTCCGGTGTTACTTCTCCGATCTGTCTGGTTTTCAAACAACTCGCCCGAGCGTGCATTGCTATTTACAATCTGATGAAGTTTGGTAAAGATCGGATGAACAAAGAAGGTGCTAGAGGGTTGACATAAAAAAGTTAACGCATTTTTCGATAATTCAAGGGCCATAACTTTGGTATTACTGGTTCAGTCTGGCTGGTTTTCGAACTTGATCGAGCTTTTATCACTATCAACAATCTGACAAATTTTGGTAAAGGTAGGATGGAAAATGGAGGCGCCAGAGTGTTGACAAGACAAAATGTAGCAATTTTCGTTAATTCAAGGGAATGACTCTGGTGTTACGGGTCCGATCTGGCTGGTTTTCGAACTCGTCCAAACTTTCATTGATATTAAAAATCTGGTAAAGCTTGGTAAAGCTTGGTAAAGATCGGATGTAAAACGAAGGTAATAGAGTGTTGACATCAAAAAGTTAACGGACGACGGACGGACGACGGACAAAATACCATGGCATAAGCCCTACTGGTCTTTAAATGGAGGCGCTAGAATGTTGACAAGACAAAATATTGCAATTTTAGTTAATTCAAGGGCAAATAAATCCGGTGTTATTGGGAAGGCACCAACGGACAAACACATAAGAAAATATTATCATTTATTAAATTGTATGAACATATTGGGCGCGGCTCCAAATAGCGGGCTGCCGGCAACACATACATATTAAATGGCAGCCCTAAACATGTAAAACAAAAGAGGGCATGGCACATAAGCATGATACCCTTAAAGAAGCCTCAGTAGGCTTACACAAGAGATGAAGCCCCAAAAGACTCAAACAAAAGCGGGCATGGCCCAACGGCCGTATACCCTTAGTGATGTAAAATGTAAAATGTTCCTTCATTTAATCACTTGAACGTTATTTCTTTTGTAATGTTTACAATAATGTGCACGACCAAACTAGGCATGATGTACCATCAATAAGCCCCAACAGGCTTTAATTTTCATGCTGTAATCCCGATCCTGGGAAACAGTGGTCAGTATTACATTGAAATTTACTAATTATAACATTGCTAATTGTCATTAAATTTGATTTCACTGAATTGAAGGATTCGCTGACGGCCATATGGCAGCGATCAAAATGAATTTTTATAATGCCACAGAGCAGCAATCAAAAGAAATTTTGATACTGCCTACGCCAAAAGAAAATTATTTTTGGCAAAAGCGAATCCCTCACTGCCGAAGAAAAGAGGATATATCATTGTATGAATATGTTACTCGCATACAGTACTGTATATTATTAAAATATATATATATATATCATAACGTGAGCCGCGTCCTACCATAATTCAAAACGAATGCGCTTTATATAACTTGCAAAGGAACATTTCTTGTACTGGCACCATTAAGTAACAACTGGTATATCGCTGGTAATGAAGTGCAACAACTTTGCAAGTGCTAGTCTGACTGTGCACAACAAACTGCAAAACTGAGTTAAATGAACCAAAATTATAGTGGGTTGGACTGACTTCAATCATCCCCTGACTTTGAATCCTAGTATATAGCACCATAGCTGTGCAATCAAAACTGTACACCAATACATCGGACTCTAGGTTCAAACTCCTATGTCGGCTAGGAGCCGCTAAACCTGCTCAATGTCGTACACGGGGTGGGGCTAGGGTGGGGTGGGGTGGGGCGGGGTAGGTGGCTAGGAGTCGCTAAACCTGCTCAAGGTCGTAAAGGGGGGGGGGGGGGTCACAGCTCACCACACGACACGCTGACCAATGTAAAATACTCTTTCGGTAACAACCTGAATATGATCCTGTAAATAATTAAATAAAGCAACATATATGTATACAGTTGTATAGAGTATTAAAAGTTGCGCATTGATAAATAATTAGGTAAATTACCAGGTGTATCCGGCAAGTATATCCTCCATTATGATATAGAAGAAAAACAACTGTATACCAGTGTACTGACTGATAGTAGACTCGCAATGAGTGTCAATACTGAATAACGCATTATAGGTCTTGAGCCAGGACCCAAAATGTTCGATATTGTTACCAACTCAAGGGACAAATTCTACCATCACTTTTTGAAAAGAGCAATGTATATAGATTACATTTTTCCATGATAGCAATCTGTAACAGGTAGCTTATATAAAAAAAATCGAACATTAATAGGTTATCATTGTAGCCCTTTCATATAAGTTTTTGATGTTCATTTTTGAATTTCATGCTTGTGTGAATAATTATTGATGTACTTTTTAAAGACGCACTTAAGTTTACAAGTCATTGAGTTCATTAAAGCGTAAATAAGCTCTTATTTAGCACTGAATTCAGTTTAAAATCACTATTTTGCTTCAAATTAGAAGTCAATTTACCCCACCCACTATTGATACATTTTTATGCATTTAGTTCAGTTAATATTTTTTACAATATATGTGTAAACTTGTAAGAATCAGTAATTTACAACCTTTCTACATGCTTTGAATAATATTATAATATGAATAAGGGAATGTTATGATATATTGATGAAATTAACTACTAAGCAATGTTCATGGCAATTCATGTGTTCAGTAAGCCTGATAAGTTGAGACAAATGCCAAACTGAAAGTATAAGCCTTCCTCAAAGTAACTGCAACATAAATAGAATTAACATGTTCTGATATATACATATATTGCACAGACGACATATAGTCCAAAGAGGATTCTAGATAAAGGAAATGTACGGTTTAACGTGTTTGTTTTTTACAAAAGTCTTTTTTAGGCGTATGCGTCATGGCAATATTTATTATGATTACATAATACACATTTGGATTATGTATTACACATAAATACATGAATTAAACATTGCATATTGCAACGCAAAAACTTAAAAGTTGACTATTTTAATACTTTTTAACTACAATTAATGCATATTTTAAGGATATTTACACCTGAATTACCCCACCCATATACAACACGATGAAAAATTCTGCAAATGAAATGTAAAAATAGTAGTATATGCATTTGCACGAACCATTTTTGTGTTACTGAAAAAAGAATCGACGAAGATGAATTGATTTGAGTTGGGGGTTTTTATGGCACACCAACACAAACATGTTATAAGGCGCCAACAGGAATGCACATTCGACCCGGCTCACTCTTCATTAACATCTAGATAAAAATTTGCAGAATGTGCCTAGAACCTTCTTACAGAGCTGCAGAGTTGCTGCAAATTCTCTAGTAAACACTCCATTTTTCGCTGGAGCCACTGAAGTAGCACCTGAATTGAATTGAATTGAATTGGGGTTTAAAGGCGCACCAACACATGAAAAGGTTATATGGCGCCTAACAGGCATGAACATGCCAGGCTCATCTTGAAACAATACAGTTTTCATGATGAAAATAATGGACAAAAATGACAAAATTAACATCAATTCGGGGAAATTTTACCCCTATGCCTGGATATACAGTGGTCATATTCTTGCCCGGGAACCACACGGCGTCGACGAAGAGATATATTTAGGGTGAAACCCAGATCACTGTACTAACTACTTACCATGGCAACTATTTGTTAGTGTTACAATATCACCTGCTTAGGATATGTATCTAAACATAGGTTGTGATGTTCTCCGCACTTGATTTAGAGTATGGAATTAACCTAGGATAGTAAGCATCAACCGTACTTTTGCGCATGCAAGTGCAAGTGGAATGATTATTGCCTAAAATATAAGGTGTAGTGCCAATGAAGAGAGAGAAGTAGTGTGTGTGTGTGTGTGTGTGTGTGTGTGTGTGTGTGTGTGGTGGAAAGGGGGGGGGGATATATAGGCATTTAGGAACCTGCCCTACTGACGAATAGACACCTATGTTTCTTTAACATGATGGGAGAAAAAAAAGCGACGGACGAGGGTAAAAGTGTCTTGCCCAAGAACACATCGACAAAATTTACTGGCTCCGGTGAGGCTTGAACCAGGGTCCTCTGAATTTAAAGACCCCCGTGCTATCCACTGCATCAACAGGCTGTATGCGCTCAAGCAGGATGACTGCATAAAAATACATAGTACTAAAATGTTAATCCGTCATAAAGGTTATATCCAAGAAGCTGGGTTCACAACGGTCACTCTTATCTAGCAAGTTAGCATCAAACTCATGTATGTCGAGTTGCAATATGCCTGCAAGCCTATATATCCCCAGCTCATTGCTGTTTTGATAAACTTGGCAATTAATGCCTTGGGATAAAACAGGACAATTAAGAATACTCAGTACATATTATCTGATTTAAGTAATATAACTTAATGTAACAATATAACATACATATAAGATATAAAAAAAATTAAACGCTTCCAGATAAGAATCGGTACCCAGTGCATCGAGATAGATTACATTTAGGGATCACGGTTAGTTTACTGATGTTTACTCTAAAAGCTATATCCGACATACAGGTGCTACTGCAGTTAAAGTAGCTATTCCGCCAACAACAGCCACATTTTACAACATATGTACGTCGTTTTTAAACCTACTGACCACGAGGTATATACATAACTTACATCGTTTGAGAATCAAAACTCTATAGATACAATATAAAAAGCTTTAACCAGCCAGACAAAAAACAACAAAAATGGATAATTCATTTTACACTTATTCAATTACGGATATTACAAAAACCCATGAATAAACATATACTTTTAAGCGACACATATGCATTATTATATGAGATGATGAACACTTGGATAGAGTTTTGATAAACTGTTTTTGTAGTGTAATTTTGTCGTAATTTGTCGGGTTATTTTAAAATTTGTATATCAAACACCTAAAAATCAATAGTTACACCGTTAAATGCCTTTTCTTTTTCTTTCTTTTTTTTTTTTTTGCAATTTGTCGAAAATGCAGTGGTCTACTTTGTGATTTTAGTTCGTGGATTTATTCAATATGCGATTTGTAAACATGGTTAAGTCTTCATAATGGAATACCTTATCAAAAGTCACATTCTCTGTATATTTCAGTTCGCTTAAAACTTTTGAAGTGATTTTATGAAAAGTGTACAACTTCAAGCCATAAACTAGAGACCCACTCGCCTTGTCTCAAAGTGCTGTCATGTTTTAAGAAACAACAACAATTTCTTTATATAAATCTGTAAAACTGTGACCCCCGTAGTGGCCATATTTGACCCCATTGTCGCAATTTGAACAAACAAGGTAGAGGATCATAAGCTTATGGTACATGCGAACTATTATTTAGCTTTTTGAAATATCAGAGAAGCTGTTTGAATATTTTTTCAAATATAATTCAATGTTATAGCGTGACCACGGGACAAGGCCAAATTTGATTCCAGGCTTGATTCAAGGAACACCATTTAAATTATTTGGTACAGGACAATAATCTTAAGCTACACATAGCTTATTACACCTCTAGCTCTTGTAGTTTCAGAGATGATGTTTATAGACATTCCTGCATAACTCTATGTAAATATGTGACCCCCGGGACCGGGAGAAATTTGACCATAAGATTACCATTTGAACAAAACAAATTGGTAGAGATCGATACTCTTATGTTACATGCATCGTACTAGACATCTAGCTCTTGAAGTATCAGAAAAAGAATATTTGTATGGACTTACCTATATAACTCTTTGTAAAACTTTAACCACAGAACCGGGCCATAGTTGGACACAGAGTCACGATTTGAACAAAAGTGGTAGAGAACCATAAGCTTGTACAATATGCAAATAGTAGACCTCTTGCTCTTTTTTTTTTTTAAAGAAGAGATTTTAAGATGTTTCTATACGACTCTATGTAAATAAATGACCCCTGGGGCGGAGCTATATATGACCCCAGGGTCAACATTTTAAAAAACTTGCTAGTGGACCATAAGCTTATGCTTTATGCATAATATGGGACCTCTAGCTCTTACAGTTTTAGAGAAAATTATTTATTTTTTAAAGATTTCCTATTTTACTGTATGAAAAAATGTTACCCCCGGGGCTGGGCCATATTTGACCCTTGGGTCACCATTTTATAAATACTTGGTAGAGGACCCTAAATGTATAATACATGCAAAATATTAGACCTGTAGCTCTTCTAGTTTCAGCGAAAATATTTTTTTAAAGAAACAAGAGATTTGCTTAAAAGGGGGAGATAACTCTAATAACAGGAATCAGCTACCATGTTCACACTGCTATCATGGATTTTTTGTTTCTCTACAAGGTACTCAATAACATGGTTCTAGTAAGAATTTGTCCCTTGAGATGGTAACAAAAAAGTGTATGGCTCACGGTCTATTATGACCGCTTAGATGTAGAGACAGTGGAGGTTAATGCCGCCCCCATTCTAAAACACTAGTCGGTATCGTGAAATGAAATCAACCATACAGTACGGGTCAGATTTCCCATCCGCAAAAGGAACTCTATAATTATGACCAAATATGTTAGTGGAACATGGCCCACATACTTAAAGGCAACAACAACAACTGTGTTATCAGGATTATCCCTCAAATTTAAATTCATTCGTCCATAAAACAAGCGTTTCAAAGATGGGATATCAAACTCAAATCGCATTTCAAATTCTTAACCAGGGCAATCGGGAAAAACATTAGTGAAAGTGGCTTAATATAGATCAGCTGATTGAATATTGTGTTCCAGATAAACCCATTCTTGCACCTATTACTGAGATGGGACCAGTCCTAAACTTCTCGTTTAATACGATAACATCGTAAAAGGGTAGGATACAAATCTTGAACATCGATATTACTGAGAGTTTTGCCGATTGGCCAAACATGATAACCCTTGTTACAATGCAGGCCGTCCAGTCAAGAATTAGATTGGAAGAAGTCATGCGGGCCCTATGAAACCCATGCTCGCGCTTGCTTTCCACTACATTACCGGAGATGATTCATTGAACGCTGCTTTGTCGGCGCCGCTAACCAGACATCAGCTGATGATTCACTTCGCACTGCTCTTATCTGTAGCTTGTGAACGACAGTAAGGTCCGGACATCGAGCAACACCTACGTATAGCCTGTTCTTACACTGGCCCATCACTTTCCTGCCCAGATAGCACACGCTTGACAAGCTCGGTACATGAAACAGAATACAATTGTAATCAGTAACGAGTTTCTAACATATTGGGTATTATTGAATGTAATTTAAATCTCCCTTTAATTATGGTATTATTTTTATGATAATCATGAGTAGAACTATTATTATTACTGATATTGGTATTATTATTAACGCTATTAGTAGTAACCGTATTATTATTATTCATTAAAAATATTTATTTTATTATTATTATGATTATTATTATTGTGTGTCCATTCATTGTACGTCTATTAAACTTTAATTATTTATGGATTGTTTATCGTATTCGGTGATGGATAATTGTTTTTATTTATTTTATTTTATTTATTTTTTAAATGGTTATTATTATGTACTGTGTGTTTATGTATTTATTTTATTTTATTTCATTCCCTACAATCTTAAGTTTATGACAGCTAAAGCTACAAGCCAGTCTGTATTTATTAAATAATTACTGCTTTGATTATTTATTTAAATGCGTATCTTCTTTCTTCTTCGTCTTCGTCACATATACAGGGCCTACATCAAGGTACATACTATAATGATGTTTACCTATACAAAGGCAATACAGTGTAGGCCAACTATAACCTGACATATGTTATTCTAAAATACTCACTGCCTCTGCAGAAAAAATCGACAGCCAATGTGTATACACTCGCCGAGTCATAATAGAGATATCTCCCATATCAAATATCATTACATCACCCACTATATTGTTAATGGGAAGGAAAATGACAACAGATAGCTATTTACTACTTGACTTGGTTTATTCATATCTTATTTTTTGTATTTTTTATTTATTATTTATTTATTTATTTATTTTTTATTTATTATTATTATTTTTTCTTTTTTTTTTTTTTTTTTTGAACAAAAGCAGATAACCGAGTTTAAGTTATAATTTTTTTTTTTTTTTTTTTTTTTTTTTAACAGATAACAAAATATAAATGTCGCCAATTATGAGGCGCCATACGTGACTATATGTTGTAATATAAATATATGCGTTGTGTGTATAATATATATACTGAATACAAAAATATATATGATACAGACACATATATACGTTACTCCGAAATATATATATTGAACACACAATATTTATGATACAGACAAATATATACGTTACTACGAAATATATATATTCTATCCAAAAATATATATCACACAAAAATATATGTTACTCCTAGAAATATATATTCTGAAAAATATATATTCTGTTTTAAAATATATATTGTAGACGCAAATATATACGTTACTCTGAATATTATTTTTCCTAATGTATATATTGTAGACGCAAACATTTATATGTTATACCGAAAAATATATGCGCTTTATAAAAAATATATTGTCTGTCTTAATATATTGAAGATGAAAATATTTGAGATGAAAATAAATAGTTTCTCTAAAATAAATATATTGCAGACACAAATATATCAATGAAATATCGATAAATAATGGTGCGAACTTCTGGGTGACCGAAACTAAATAAATATTTGTTTTCCAAATATATATGCCTTCCGCAAATAAATACGTTGGCATAGACTGTGCTGCAAATACATACGTTGGCGTAGACTGCTACACTGTCCCGTTTTTTATGGGCGGCGATTACCGCCAAAAGTATGTTTTTAATAAATCATCCAGTTCAAGATGAATTAATTCATCGGTATTATATTTAATTCAAAGTAACTTTATTTTATTCACTACTTTTTTTGAAACCATCTAATCAAACTTAAAACAATCCGATGCTTTGTGAAATAATCCGGAGTGTTTTTTCAAACCATCTAATCGAACTTGAAACTATTCAATGCAATGCTAAATAGTTCAGTTGGAAACATGAATCATTATATCTCTCCCTCGTCTTGCTGACGGATTGAATGTTGTTTAACGGCTCATCAAGACAGTATATGTTATTTAGAGCCGCCCCAGAGAGAGGGGAAGAATACATAGGAATCCGGGAACCGTGTCCTACTCTTAGTATCGAATAGATTTCTATGGTTCTTTAACGTGCTCGGAGGATAGACCGATACACGGGATCGCCCGGTTTAAGTCTCCATCCGACGGACGAGGCTTAGGGAAAGTGTTTTGCCCAAGAACACACCGACGAATCTCAGTGGCACCACGGAGGATTGAACCCGGGACATCCGGTTACAAATCCGCCGCGCTACCGACTGCACCACGCCAACCGAGGCCACGCGCCTGATGAATTCGGATAATATAAACATCATTGAGGTGGTGGAACGGAGGGTGGGGTGTACGGGTTACGTGATCAATACGTTGGTAAGAAGATGGTGCATCGACGAATCTGATATGTCACGACAGTTTCTTGTATTACAAAACTACTTTTGGACGATGTATGATCATTATCGCAGTTGCAGTCAATATCAGCATACTCGAGCTACTAGCTATTACTCTAACGAGGTCTGAACCAAGGCCTGAAATTGCGGGTTGCTTAACAACTGGTGAAAGAAATAATATTCTATCAGAAAGACAGCAGGGTTTCAGAAAGAAGAGTTCCTGTGAGAGCCAGCTCATAATCATGCTCCATCAGAGACCCCAATCAGAGATGTCTTTAACCTGTTTTTAACTGCACTTGGACCGTTCACCACTTGTACATAGTTCACCACATGTGCGAGTATGTACCAGAAGAAGCCGGCACATTATAAGAAGAAGAAGAAGAAGAAGAAGAAGAAGAAGAAGAAGAAGAAGAAGAAGAAGAAGAAGAAGAAGAAGAAGAAGAAGAAGAAGAAGAAGAAGAAGAAGAAGAAGAAGAAGAAAGAAGAAGAAGAAGAAGAATAGTTCTTCGTACGTTAGCCGTTTGGTCGTCCAATTTTTGCGGATTGGTCATGTTTTTGTGGTAAAGAAACTCCAACATGTGGAACACTTCTCGGACGCTGGGAAATACGCTCTTTAAATTTGGCTTGTCTCGGGTTTGAAAAACGGTACAGTGTAGCAGTCTACGCCAACGTATATATTTGCAGCACAGTCTATGCCAACGTATATATTTGCAGAAGGCATATATATTTGGAAAACAAATATTTATTTAGTTTCAGTCACCCAGAAGTTCGCACTATTTATTTATCGATTTTTTGTGTCTGCAATATATTTATTTTAAAGAAACTATATATTTTCATCTCAGATATTTTCATCTTCAATATATTAAGACAGACAATATATTTTTATAAACCGAATATATTTTTCGGTATAACATATAAATGTTTGCGTCTACAATATATAAATTAGGAAAAACATATATTCAGACAAACGTATATATTTGCGCCTACAATATATATTTAAAAACAGAATATATATTTTTCAGAATATATATTTCTAGGAGTAACATATATATTTGTATGATATATATTTTTGGACAGAATATATATATTTCGGAGTAACATATATATTTGTCTGTATCATATATATTTTGTATTCAATATATATATTTCGGAGTAACGTATATATTTGTCTGTATCATACATATTTTTGTATTCAGTATATATATTTTACACTCAACGTATATATTATCTTACATCATATAGTCACGTATGGCGCCTCATAGCCAATGACTGGATAACAGTCCTCCTTTACGCTGTGTTAATTCTAGGTCATTCATTTGTGAGAAAACTAAAGGTTACCGACATGTGAATACTATTTAGAGCATACCATGCCCTGATAAAGTACTAGCCCAATGAATCATGGTCCGCCAGACACACGATAAAGATGACTTGATCTAACGATTTCAATTGACGTACTAAGCAATCACGGATACTCCTGGAATATCGTTCAATCCCTACTCTGAAAACAAATGTACGACGTCAGATGCATAAATAATCGCACCAGGATTCCATAATCCCGCCCTTTTCCCAAAATTATACTGAGTGCTCATCACATGCTCTTGCAGATTAATATATTCTTTCTTTCTTTCTTTTTTATTACTTCCTTTATTTTATATTATTATTATTATTATTTTTTTTTTTTTTATTGACTTATTATTATTGTTATTATTATTATTTATTTATGTTATTTTATTATTAATACCTTTTTTTTTTCTTTTTTTTTTATCAATTATTTATTTATTTCTTCATTTATTTATTGTTATTTAATATGCATTTTACTGTTTGTGTAAATTTGAGAAAACCTTTTTACCGTACAAGATGACTAAAAGTATAATTAACGTTGAGGAAAGATGTTATGAAGCAAGCAAGTTACGTTATCGCCAAGTGTGAACTGTTATAATTACATACATTAAAAGGGGGCACATCATGATTATTCTAGAAACATCTAAAATTATAAAATTGTTCCAGTTCATGATAAAACACTTTTATCCATCCAAATATGATGTTAGAACCGTTTGTTAATGTCCAAACTTTGAATACACCATATAGCTAGGATGGAATTATACGCAAAATGCTGAAATTAACCCTGGTGCGTCACCTAGGGTAGCACGTATTACTGTGCAGAATACATTTCTCTGCAAATAAGGGATACTTTTTTGGCTCATTAATTATGTTTTGACCATGTAGAATAGAAAATATTAATATTTGTCGATTTTTAAATCGGACAACTAGACCCCCATGAAAGCCTGATATACTCCATTTAAACTCAATAATCATGTACACGGATTTATGGTCAAGTGCCAATAATGCCCTAACTGGGACATGTGTACTAATAAATGTGAGGTATTCGGTCACAGTGCAAGCTTGGTGTCTAATTATCTACTCCCTCCCGGATCATAATGAGGTCAGCTGCAAATCTCGCAAGCAAATAAACGAAAAAATAAAGTTAACACATTCATTAAAATCTCTACACCAGATATACGGTCCAGAATTATCAAAATAGTCTGAAAACAGAAATGATCATAAAAACAAACAAACAACAATACCAAAACAACAACAGGCAATAAGTGGATTTGCCTCCCTAACGAGATAACGAGACAGCATCATGCATCGACATTAGATTCCTCGACTGACAAAAGCTATATATACAAAAATCGGATTAATTTCAAGGCATCATGAGAATAAATTATGGCGAGATACCGTATAACAACAGGGCATTAGGATAGAACAAACAAAAATTAGAAGTCAAGTAGATAAAAGTGAGACAAATCAGTTTTATACTTAAATAAAAAAAGTACCGACCTCATTTGTGCTTCAGCAAGATAAAAGGAAGTAGATAGACAGCGCATGCGCAATTAAACGAAAATACCATAGCAGATCTAGCTTACAAAACATTTGGTCCCTCCCATTAACTATGGCTATAACTAGTAATAGCCCTTATTACTGGTCCGATCTGGCTGGTTTTCGAACTCGTCCGAGCTTTTATGGATATTAATAATCTGGTAAAGTTTGGTAAAGATCGGATGGAAAACGTGGTTCTAGGGTGTTGACATCAAATAGTTAACGGACGACAGACGGTCGACCGACAGACAACGGACAAAAGACCATGGCATAAACCTAAGGCTAGTAGAGCTAAAAAACGAAGTTATTAGTATTTGTTACCTTTGTTTTATGAGTATAGTTAGTCTGCTTTCGGTTTAAAATAATGTGAATTAAGGAAACGAGTTATTATTTTCCTATTACAATCGTTGCTTAGATAATTTTCTTGTAATGTTATATGTCTTTTTGTCGTTTTGCGTGTTTTTGGGTTTACTGTGTTCTGTTAAAGCTGCATTTCCTGTTCGACTTTTATAATTATTTGTACTCGTGAAGAAGGCGTAAAGTTGAATGCGCTCGAGTATCAGTTTCAGTTAGAACTATTAAAGCCAGTTAGGAATTATTTTATGCATTTTATAGCGCTGTACAATGATACTTTTCCACATTATATTTTAACAAAATTACCCTAATCGTTAAGCATACTTTCTGGTGTCAGTGTTAGTGAAAGGTGTTCTGTATAATTATGATTTATGACTCTTATAGGTACGAGTATATACAGTCAGGTCACTAATAAAATAATAAGATGGAAGTTAACCACATATTTTAACTTAGAATTTGTTTTGTTTCAGCTTATCACAACGATACTCATTGTAGGTCTGTGGACAATTGTAACTCTGAGGTGTGAGAATGATATTTGCTGATGTGCATAAAAATGTTTAATGCATAACATTATATGTCCTAAAATAATATACATTGCAGTGAATATATTATATAAAAGGAACAGCAAGTCTGTCAAACCAGGCATGGATGGACCAGCAGATGCAAGAAAAAAAGATTATATAAATATGGGAGATTATATAAACAAAATGGTAGCAGGACCACGTATGTATATACAAATCAAAATTCTTAAATATCCAACTAAGAATATGTCAATAGTTTTCTCAATGTTTTGTGTATTTCACGCTGTTTTACTAGAATTAGCAAAACACAATTTCGAAATATTTAATATTAACGCTGAATTACAGTTGCTGGAATTTCAAACGATATTCAATGAAAGAGAGGTAATTTAGGATTATCCATGTTTATTTTAATCTGCAATAAATGGGTCAAAATTGTATGTGTTTTTTATATTATGTCCTACCCGTTTGAAAAAGCTTTATATCTTATAAGCAGACTTGGATTCATGTTATGTGTTTTATCACCACATTTCATGTTTTCCTATAAAGGGATAATTCTCAAAAGAATTAACAATTTGAAAAAAATATTATCAAAACACAATACTTATCACACAACTATTCTAAATTATATTTAAAATAAGAAAAATAGTTAAGATACAAAAGTGAGTAATTAGGAGTATTGTCCAGTGTACATGTCAGTCGAGATGAAGATTTAGATGATACATATTTAAAAGTCGATTACTACGTTTTAGTTAAATTTTGATTTATTACATTGTTGTTATTGCTGGAAGCAATGGTGAAGTAGCTAATACTGTTGATCCAACAACTCAAAA
Source organism: Cyrtodaria siliqua (assembly GCA_037043455.1). Classification (NCBI taxonomy): domain Eukaryota; kingdom Metazoa; phylum Mollusca; class Bivalvia; order Adapedonta; family Hiatellidae; genus Cyrtodaria; species Cyrtodaria siliqua. The sequence continues at coordinate 37,377 of JAWPHD010003660.1, forward strand.
TCGAAATGACGCGGTTCATTTTTTATCTAATATTAAGAATATAACCTATATTTGAGTATTAGTAAGTTTCATATCACTAGTCAACTTTCGATGAACACAGAGTAGCTATACCACGTGACAGTTTGATTTCGTACACGGATAAAAAAAATGGTTTTCTCTCTTGTTTGTGTTTGTTGCTTCAAATCACCTCTCATGAACAAACTTAATAAAACCGAATCTGCTACTGCTATCTCTTGTTTATGTTTGTTGCTTCCAAGGAATCCCCTTTTCAGTATTTATTGAAACTGTGCCCTGTAAAAATTGCCTAAAGTAAAGAATATGAGTATTTTAGATTTTGAACAAATAATAACTGTTCAATATTTCGACGTACATGTATCACTTACTTTACTTTAAACAGTATAATTATTAATGATCGGCGATTAATACAAAAACCTTATCCAATCATTTTCGTTTCAGTAGTTCCACAAGATAAAGAAGGCGAACGCTCTTCGTCTTATGAATATGGTATGTAAATTGAAATAGATGACTTGAAGTACACTAAAGAGATATGAAAACGCAACACGGGAATTTCCGCTATATATTGTATATACTGCACACTTAATTGCACATAATATTCCAAAGAAATCCCAAGACGTTTTGTAAAAAGAAAAAGTTGCAGTTAATTAGAGAAAGGACACAACTGTAATGTTGTAGACGTTTTATTCACACTACACCTTGTAACAAGACATTCATAATGTTGAAATTGCTCTTTAAAAAACTGAGTCAGTTCAGTACTGTATTTAACGTAAATAGTTTGAAAAATAGTTTGCTCACATGCTTGAGCCAAACGCGTACTCTGTCAATAATGAAACTTTGCAGGAATACTATTTGCTGTATAATTTGTTGTTTTAGTATTTTTTTCTAAAAGGAAAGGACTTACGTAGCCATGTGCCATTCGATTAAAAGCAGCATACTGTGCATACAATATAAAGCGGAAATTCCCGTGTTGCGTTTTCATATCTCTTGAGTGTATTACTGCATGCAGAATCATTATGATTTGTTATTCAATCTGAAAAATTTGCGCCAGCTATATCGATAGGAATGCAGTTTTAGACACACCTTCTATAGGACCAAATGCAGAATATGATATATATCTGCAATATGATTTATTTTTATATATTACTTTCAATTCAGTAGATTTGGACATTTGACAAAAAGAACGCCGCCTAACGGGGTATTATACGCCCGTTTCCTAACGATTTTATGCTAAAAGCATTTTCTAGGTTTCAGGTCAATATAACCCATACCTTTGAACTTCTAACAAAAATATAACTGATAGGGGATGTTGTTTAACCAAGAGAACTATTTGTATTTCAAGACTGTATATCAAATAGTTTGTGAATAACAGCTGGGATGGAATTTGTCATGATCAGGTCACAGTGACTTTGACATCTGATATACTAAGCTTAAGATCAATAAGGGTTTTTGTTTTAACATGGGTACTATTTCTGTAAAGTTTCAAAACTGTAGTTCTAATAGCTACAAGTTGCAGTGAGGAAAATGTCTTAGGATTCAGTCATTGTCAGTTGAACGTGACCTTGCTGACCTACTGAACCCCGAAAGTAATAGGCTTCCTTCTATGCACTATGAAGTTTAATAAGTGTTGGTATCATATTTCCGGGATTGTCATTTGCAATGTGTATGTCCATACCAGGACATATTGACCTTGACCTTTGACCTACTAAGCCCAAAAACAATAGTGTTCCTCCTCTCACCAAGGGCAATGTATCTACAAAGTTTATAGTACAAAATGCCTATTTCCATATAATGTCACGGTGACCTTGACCTTTGACAACATGACCCAAAATCAATAGGGTTCCTCCTCTCACCAGTCAATGTCATGAGAGTGGGTGTTATAGTTTCGAAGTTATCGTAAGGAAAGCCTATTTCCATATGAAATCTGGGCCACCTTGACATTTGACTCACTGAACCATAATCAATTGGGTTCCTCCTCTCACCAAAGGCAATGTACCTAGAACGTTTCATAAGTGTGGGTATTATCGTTTGAAGTTATCAGATGGAATGCCTATTTCCATATAAGGTCATGGTGATCTTGACCTTTGACCTACTGGCTCCAAATATAATAGGTTCCTCCTTTCATCTAGGGCAATGTTGACGGTTTTGAAGCTATTGTGCGAAATGCTTAGTTACATATAAGATCACTGTGACCCTAACCTTTGACCTAATGGCCCCCCAAAAAATAAGGTTCCTCCTTTCACCTAGGGCAATGAAGTTTAATGTATGTAAGTTTTGAATTTATTGTACAGAATGCATGATTTGATGTAAGGTCACTGTGACCTTGACCTACTAGGCTTAACAGAAATTGGGTTTCTGCTTTCAACAAGGGCGATGAACCTATGAAGTTTCATAAGTGTAGATGTAACGGTTTTGAAGTTAACCTGTGGCATTCATATTTCCATATAAGTTCTGTGACCGTGACCTTTGAACCCCAAGAGCAATAGTGTTTCTGCTTTCAACAAGGGTGATGCACCTATGAAATTTCATGAGTGTAGGTTGTACGGTTTTGAAGTTATCATGCGGAATTCTTATTTTAATATACGGTCAGTTACCTTGTCCTTTAACCCCGAAAGCAAAATAGTTCCTGCTTTCAACAAGGGTGATGAAACTATGAAATTTCATGAGTGTAGGTGTTACGGTTTTGAAGTTATCATGCAGTTCATATTTCCATATAAGGTGATGGTGACCTTGAACCTCGGACCTACTGATCCAAACACATTAGGGTTTCTCCACTCACCAAGGGAAATGTATGTATGAAGTGTTATAAGTGTAGGTGTTTCAATTTTGAAGTTATCATGAAGAATGTTTTTGTTCTGTATATAGGGTGACAGTGACGATGGCCTTTGCCCTACTGACCCCAAAAGCAATAAGGTCCCTTCTCTCACCAAAGGCAATGTACCTATGAGCTTCATAAGTGTGGGTGTTATGGTTTTGAATTTATCAGATGGAATGCCTATTTCCAGAAAGGATCATGGTGATCTTGACCTTTGACCTACTGGCTCCAAATATAATAGGGTTCCTCCTTTCATCTAGGGCAATGTTGAATGTTTTGAAGCTATTGTGCGAAATGCTTAGTTACATATAAGATCACTGTGACCCTAACCTTTGACCTACCGGTCCCCAAAACAATAGGGTTCCTTCTCTCCTCTTCATAGGGTAATATACATATGAAGGTTTATGAGTGTAGGTGTTACGGTTTTGAAGTTATTATGCAGAATTCTTATTTCCATATAAGGTCACTGTGACTGTGACCTTTGACCTACTGGCCTTAAAATAAATTGGGTTCCTGTTTTCAACAAGGGCAATGAACCTTATGAGTGTATGTGTTACGGTTTTGAAGTTATTATGCAGAATTCATATTTACTTGTTGAAGGCCTCATGGAAGATTGACAAGTTTCAAATGAGTTCTCTCGTTAAATAAAGTCTTTATTATTATTATTATTATTATTACATATAGGGTGATTGTGACCCTGACCTTTGACCTACTGACCTCAAAATAAACAGGGTTTCTCCTCTCAACTAGGGCAAGGTACCTATGAAGTTTTATGCGTGTAGGTGTTATGATTTTGAAATTTTGTGCAGAATGCATATTTCCATATAAGGTCACCATGACCTTGACCTTTGACCTACTGGCCCCAACAGCAATAGGGTTCCTCCTCTCACCTAGGGCAATGTACCTATGACGTTATCGTTCTTTTGGAGATATGTACTGATGTACGGACAGACAAGCCCACACCATAAAGCGTCCTGTTTTTCAAACGGACGTATAAAAAGGAAAGACATTATTGACAGAAATAAGAACACGTGTTTGTGCAAATGAAGTCGTAATAGCATTTTACACGGTGTAATCATTACATACTAGTAATCAAATGAGCATTGACATTTGATGAGTAAACAACTGCAAAGCGTTTAAGTTCAATCACTATCATGTTTTTATTGTACAATTACATATACAGTTGAAGAAGGACCTGTTATGAGAGCTGTAATGGCGGATAAAAATGCATCAAAAGTTAACACGATGCGTTGTCAAGAAGAGGAATTAGAGGCCTTGCGAGCGAAGAAGCAAATTATTAAATACAATAATGAGATAATGGACGATATGTTAAAAGAACAAGAGGAAATAACAGCAGAGTTACAAAGACAACGAAGACTACAAAAGGAAATGGCAATAAAGGAAAAAGAATCAAAAGCATTGGAGTTAGGTAATACTCTTATACTAGTACTTTTTTAATGTAAATTTTAATTGTGATCTTATAAGATCAGCACTGAAGAAATCAACATTTTTGCCTCGCCTTTTCAAAAAGAAAAGTGAGACATATTACCTTTCCGGCGGCGACCATGACAAAGACATTGGCGCCGTCGACACTTTGTTAAAGAGTTTGGTTAAAGTTCTGTTGAAGGTTCGAACTCGTATATACCTTCAATACCGCCAACAGTATTTCTATTAAATGGTGTCAGTTCATTGACTGAGATAAGACCTAAACCTCTGACTGAGCACCACCCCACCAGTGACTTTAAAGACAACAGTATTTAGGCAATATTAGAGAGTAAACGATTTTAGTCAACGTTTTTTTTAAGTATGTTTTTTTCTTTTTTCAAATGAATACTCGTCGAGGGCTATTCAGATGTTCATGTTCACTATAACATGCCCCTTACATGTCTACCCCTACAACCCCCTCCCTCCATGGGTATAAGATTGTACACGGTAGGCGAGATAGAACGTGGCGGTGACCTTGTTAAAAGGTCGCTTTTTATCATAAAAAGGAATGACGTTTCAAATGCAATCATAGTTTATTCTTGCACATAGTTTATTACTGCAGTTGTACGGAATATGATGAGTAGTATGAATACAATCATGCCGAGATATATATATACATATTGTTTTTTTGTGAAAAGACCGGCGGTTATTACTGCTCTTGTTGTTGAGACTGCATGAGCATGTCAATAAACTGTATATGTCTAGAAAGCCGTTAATTGCCATTCATTCAAATGTGAATATTGTACAATTCCCTTGGGTGATCATGGTGATGGCATTTACCAAAAAGTATGAAAAGAGAATCACGTTACTAACTGCTATTTCAAGGATGTTTAAAAAGGACTATGTTTCAAAGTTTTAGCAATAAAATATTTTTTGGTTAAGCATTAAACAAGTAGTTGTTTTAAGATTAATACTATGTGTATGCATGTGATACATGTGTTTAAGATTAATACTATGTATATGCATGTGATACATGTGTTTAAGATTAATTCTATGTATATGCATGTGATACATGTGTTTAAGATTAATACTATGTATATGCATGTGATACATGTGTTTAAGATTAATTCTATGTATATGCATGTGATACATGTGTTTAAGATTAATACTATGTATATGCATGTGATACATGTGTTTAAGATTAATTCTATGTATATGCATGTGATACATGTGTTTAAGATTAATACTATGTATATGCATGTGATACATGTGTTTAAGATTAATACTATGTATATGCATGTGATACATGTGTTTAAGATTAATTCTATGTATATGCATGTTATACATGTGTTTAAGATTAATACTATGTATATGCATGTGATACATGTGTTTAAGATTAATACTATGTATATGCATGTTATACATGTGTTTTAATATAATAGTATGGATCAAGATTGCTTACAATTGCTAAAAATAGATTTCATTGGTACAAATATGTATGATTTTGTCCGAAAACAGATTGGGAATCTATTGAATTTGATTGTGCTTCTATTGTTCAACGGCGCGATATTTGCCTTAATGTGTGACGTCAAAATAGATCTTTACTATTGTCTCTTTCTATTTCAGCAATATTAAACAACGAAGACGTCACCGAAACCTACTTCTCGGAAGAAGAACTCGCCTTTAGATCCGAATACAAAATATCCTCTTTGAAGAGAACGTTAGATTTTAGAGACTATTACTCTCAACATAGTATTATTGTAGAGTCACCGAACGCAGGGGGATATTTACTAGACATACATACACCACGCTTGCCCGTAAAGATTTTTGATATGACGGGTTTGAACACGAACATAAAAAGAATAGGTTCTGACAAAGACTCGGCAGTATATTCTGATTATAGCGCATATGCATATAGAGAAAGTATACACCAAAACGGCGTGCTTGGTTGGATTGCACAATAGACAAGTTATATAACTGTTGTAAAATATGTCAGATACTGAAAACTAAATGTCAACTATAGTGTTTCATAATGTCATAGAAACACATATGTATTTAAATATAGGATATCGAGGGTTCAACGTAACACTATAGTATCTTCACTATTTATATGTTCATGTGACAATAGGGTTGCTTTGAACCATTATGCCAGGCGTTTGGGAGAACTAGTATGTACATAGTTATTGTTATCAAAAACATTTAAACGGCCTTAACTCTGGAAAAAGAGGTCCAAATGTCACTGAGTCGCTCGCCTGAGAATCTCTGCAAAGAGAAAAAGGTAGTTAACAAGTGCAATTGATTATTAGATTGAAAACTTTGTACGACATAAGGTAAAGTTGCAAAACTTGGTTCTCCTATTTACAGAGAATGTTTGTATGGAAATGGACGGACAGAAAACTCCGGGGCGCAGCCAAATTTTACCCTAGGAATTTCATTTGTATAACTTTTATAGTATAGGAGTTGGCGATCATATATACTACTCAAAATTTGCTATGGATCACATTTATTCTTCCATATTATTTTATTAAAAATTAATTCACAATAACGATATTAATTTCATTGTGATACTTCAACAATTCCAATTGAATCAAGTCATGAGATCACATGACCATACATTGCCCTAAATAATTTCATGTAAAATAGAAATAATGCTATTTATTTCAGCAAGAAATGTAGACAGCAAAAAAGTGATCCTTAGCAAATTTTGAGTAGTATATAAACAACAGGAAGCAGTCCGAGGGACGGCCATAGTCCCCGACCGGGTCTTGTGCAAAATTAACAATTCAGAAGCTGCACAGTTGTCGAAGGCTACTGCTTTGTCAGCACAATAATTGCACAAATGTCAAACTGCTGTTAAAGGTTACTGTGTTTCTTCAACACAATAATTACAAAAATGTCAAAGAAATAAAGTTGTTATTAGCCAGTTTGTTAATTCTAAAGTTATTGAAGAAACAGTTATCTTTGAATGTACCCATATGAAAGGTTGAATTTAGCCATGTGAATGATCATGCAAAGAATGCTGAATACCTTACCATGTTTAGCTGCAAAATATGTGTTCTTTTGTTCTGAAGGTATCGTGACCTTGACCTTTGAGCTACGGACCTGGGTCTTGCGCGCGACACGCCTTCTTATTATGGTGAACAGTTGTGCCAAGTTATTTAAAAATCCTACGATGCATGACAAAGTAACAGCCCGGACAAGCCTATTTCTGGCCTTTCACCTCCAACTGTGACCTTGACCTTAGAGCTACGGACCTGGGTTTTGCGTGCGACACTCCATCTTATTATGGTGAATAATTGTGTCAAGTTATTTTAAAATCCCACCATACATGACAAAGATACAGCCCGGACAAGCATATTTCTGACCTTTAACCTCCAACAGTGACCTTGACCTTTGATCTATGGACCTGGGTCTTGTGCATGACACGCCGTTTCATTATTGTGAATATTTGTGCCAAGTTATTTCAAAATCCCACGATGCATGACAAAGTTACAGCCCGGACAAGCATATTTCTGACATTAAACCTCCAACTGTGACCTTGACCTTTGAGCTATGGACTGGGTCTTTTATTTCAAAATCAAACGATGCATGACAAAGTTACAGTCCGGACAAAATATACACTAACCTTTAACCTCCAACTGTGACCTTGACCTTTGAGCTACGGACCTGGATCTTGCGCGCGACACGCCGTCTCATTATGGTTAACATTTGCGCCAAGTTATTTCAAAGTTACAGTCCGGACAATAAAACAGACTGATTGACGGACTGACGGACGGACGGGGAGCAAACCTAAAGACCCCTCCGGTCCGGACCGGTAGGGGACTAACAAGAGGCCCAAGAGAGCCAATGTCACTATATGAAGGAACATGTTAGAGTACCATAAACTGAGTGTAAATACAAAATATTAAACTGTTGTCTCTTGTAATTTCAGAGAAGAAGTTTTTTAGAGTTTCCCTGTATCAATCTATGTAAAACTGTGACCCCTGGGGCGGGGCCAAATTTGACCCCAGGGTCACCATTTGAACAAACCTGTTAGGACATAAGCTGATGGTAAATACAAAATATTAAACCTTTGGCTCTTAAAGTTTAAAAGAAGATTTTTGAAGTTTTTCCTTATATAAGTCGATGTAAAACTGTGACACCTGGGGCGGGGCCAAATGTTACCCCAGGGTCACCATTTGAACAAACTTGGCAGAGGATCCATCAGCTGATAATTAATATTAAACCTGTATCTCTTGTAGTTTCAGAAAAGATTTTTGAAGTTCTTCCCTATAACCCTGTAAAACTGATCAAACGAGGGCCGCTAAGCTCCCAATTAAAGAAAAATGAGAAAAATGAGAAAAAAATATATAATAATTAAAAAAAAAATATTGAACCCATGAACCAAGGATATATATGCAACCTGGGGGTGCTGGCTCAAATGTGAAACTTCTTGAAATCCTATATATGGATCATGAGGGTGCTGGCTCAAATTTGAAACTTCTTGAAATCCTAAGGTACTGAAGAGTGTAAGTTTAAATGTTATAATTTGAAAAAGTTTGCACTACCTTTTTGGATGTGGATATTTTTTTTTTAATTTACTGGGTGGTTCTGGAACAAGTGATAAAACATGTGGGAGTTTTCATATTTGACAAAAAGCAAGCACATAGTACAAACGATTTTAGTATCTTTGTCAAAACCATGATTATTTTTGTATAATAAATTTTGGATAAAAAAACATAGTTCGGCTATTGCAGTTTGAATTACGTTTTTTTTTATATCAAATCTCAATACCCTTTAATCTAATGCACTCAAGGTTGTATAATCTCAATTTTCGGTAAATAATCTTTAATCTCATCGAACCACCACCACAACTAACACACACCTGATTCCTCCCGCAAGTACCTAGATTACATTTTATACATGGAACCACACGACTTGTTGTTTTTTCTATATTTATGCAAACTGCATTATATCGGGTTTTTTCCATGCTTATTTTTACAAGGCTCGTGTAATCCAACATTTAGGAACTAGCAAACAACTTCCATTTATTTTGATAATTATTTTTATTTATATTTATAAAAAATATTTCTTAATTTATAAAAACAAAAATTGAAAAAGCTGAGGATAATATACAAAAATTAAAAACTATGATAAAAACAGGCGCGATAGATGAGAAAACACTGAATAGTATCTTCGATGTAATAAAAGCATCGAAACCGGGTGATGTTCCACCAGATGTTTTACAGAAAACCCCACTGAAAGAATCACCGGAGGAAAGGAAAAAAAGAAGACGTGAGAAAAAGAAAAGAAGAAAACGTGAAAAAAAAGCAAGATAAAGATACTGCAAAACTTTTAGTAAAACCGACTCCGACACCCAGAAAATCAATCCAAGTACTGAAAGAACCCAGTGTAAAACAAGCTCTGTCGGAGAAAAAGCAAGAAAAAGAACTGCTAAAACCGACCCCCACAATCAGAAAACCAACTCCGGCACCGAGAAAATCAATCCCGATAAAACCAACACCCGCACCCAGAAAACCAACACTGGCACCCAGAAAACCAACACCCGCACCCAGAAAACCAACACCCGTAAAACCAACTCCGACACCCAGAAAAACGATTTCAGCACCCGTGAAACCAACACCCGAACCCAGAAAATCAATTCAAGTTGAAGAAATACAGATAAATCGAACAAACTATACCAGATGTGGATACTTTAACGATTTTGAGATGAGGATGAGTGGAAAAGATTTGAATACAAACTTAGAAAATGAGAAAGTATCGTGATAAAACAAACATCATCGGAGTTGCAAAAGATGATCGGTATGAAATGGGATATAGTTGCAAAGTTAAACCTAATACACAACGAAAGTACCCCACCAAATACAACCATAGCAGTTTTGAAAAGCAAACAAAATGCTATTTTTAAAACAAATGATTTGAGTCAATTATACGACGAAGCGTCTAATGAAATTTTAAGCAATTTGAATACATTTATCAATGCAGCGTCTTGTTTAACCGTTGATAAATGTATTATGTTGTATTTGAATATCGCAAAGTACGATCCCATTCGAGGGTCATCTTACCTTCCACTACCCAAAGTAATATTGAATAAAAGCGTGTGCATAAACGTAAAAACTAACGATGAACGATGTTTGATGCACTCAATAAAATCACCTTTGTATCCTACAAAAGCTAATTCTGAAAAAGTATCAAGTTACAACAACTATCCGGATCTAAATATGAACGGAGTAAGTTACCCAGCCGGCGTAGATCAAATTGATAAAGTAGAAAAAAATAACAACCTGGCTATAAACGTGTTTGGATGCTTGATTACAGGTAAGTTTAAAAATAAAGTACAAATCTCACCATACAAACTTTCAAAACAACCCGATAATATGAAAAGAATAAATCTTCTTTTATTCACTAACGAAGATATGACAAAAACCACTACTGCTAGATAAAAAAGCTTTATTGGATTGCTGTTTGACACAAGCAAACACCGATGCCGTACTTACTTTTGTGAAAGATGTTTACATGGATTTTAAACTGAAAAATTACTACTAGACCATGATGTGTATTGCAAAGGAATAAACACAGGATGCCAGGCAGTAAAATATCCCAAACAGGGAACCACTGCTTATTTCAAACATTATACAAATAAATTTAAAGTACCATACTACATGACAGCGGATATTGAAAGTGTCTTAAAACAATGCAACAAAACAGCAGGAGACAAAACCACTATAACACACGAACATATCCCATGCGGAGTAGTATACCAAGTTGTAAGATCCGACGGAGTAACTTTACCCGCTGTTATTTTACATGGCGAAAATTCAATCAAATTTTTTTTTAAGATGATGCAAGAAGAAGAAAACATAATAAACTCAAAGTTCGATGATCCACACCCCTGGACAATGACAGAGGAAAATTGGAAGGATTATGCTGAGGCAACCGAGTGTGGAAGCTGTTTTAAGTATTTTCCAAAACCAAAGAAAAAAGCACTGGGTAAAAAAATACGATCCCCGACATTTTTACAGGAGAATATATATGTACAACGTGTAAGAGTTGCTCATTGAAAATAAAAACCCAAGCAGGAAAAACACAAATACCAATCGTGATGCACAATTTGAAAGGATATGATAGTCACCTTTTGCTGAAACAAGCCCACAAAATATTTGGTAAAATAACTTGCATCGCTCAACATATTGAGAAATTTACATCGTTCAAGATAGGACAATTTAAGTATATTGATAGTTTGCAATTCTTTAACACATCTTTGGCTAATTGGGTAAAGTCAACACCCGAAGAGAAATTTAACATAACAAAGAAAGAATTTGAGAACAACAAGCTAAATTCGGTTTTATACCATGCACGTAAATATGCTTTTAAGGATGACAGAGATATGGTTTTGAGAGGGAAGGTTGATAAAAGCAAGTTAATTCATCTTTTAAATAACCCGGATGATATTGATTTTAGTAGTATGTTTATCGGGGGTAAAAAACAGGATAAGGAAGCACAAATAACTTTAATAAAAACTATGTTAGCAACATGAATGCACACGGTGAAAGTCTGATACACTATTCCCAAAGAAATAACTTCGGGCGATACTTTACAGATAAAATGTCGCTACAAGGTATGATTTGCAAAGTTAGACATACAATTTCCAAAGAAAACATGATCGATATTGATATGAAAAACGCACATCCGACTTTATTATTATGGTATTGTATTGAAAATGACACCGCGTGCTCGTCATTGCAAAGCTATGTTTCAAATCGCGAGGAACAATATCCGACTTGATGAAAGCACGTAACATGGATCACGACGCCGCTAAGAAAAAAACTACTTGCAATAATCAACGGATCACCCACCCAACTAGTCAACTCCGACCCATGTGATTTATTGATTACTGCCGTGAGATGAAAAATACTATCAAAATGGTATCGGAAAAGAACCAAACTCTCTATGATATAGCTAAAGCATCCAAAGCAAAAAAGAATAGAACAGATAACATCGGTGGAACAACTATCAGTTTGCTGATGTGCAAGCTTGAAAATAACGCATTGATGTCGGCCTACGATTATCTCACCGAACAAAATATTGAAATAGCTTCTTTGATGTTTGATGGATTGATGATTTCCAAAGGAGGTTATGATATACAAAAAGTACTCGCAGGATGCTCTGCAAGAGTAAAACTTGACTGCGACTACAATATTACATTTGAAGTCAAGGAAATGGGAGGATATGATATTACACCCCTTTCAAATAAAATTACAAATCCGGATGTGAGTTTGCTCATGCGAAAGAGTGTTTATCCGGAAGAATATTTTGATAACTTTGAGAAATTTAATGAAACACAACTACCACCGATAGAATATTTTTACAGCAAACTAACTGACAAAAGTATATCAGATGACGAGTATCAACATGCCCATAAAGTATGGAAAGAGTTTGGGTGTAAGACACTTTGGGATTACCATGACTTATATCTAAAAACCGATGTTACGCTGCTAAGTGATGTGTTTGAAAACTTTCGTAGCAAATGCATAACAGCATACGAATTGGACCCACTACATTACCAAACAGCACCTGGATTATCTTGGAATGCAATGCTGAAAATGACCGGAGCAGAACCAGAGTTACTATCGGATCCAGACATGCATTTATTCATAGAGAAAGGTATGCGCGGTGGAAGAGGCATGGTGTCAAAACGATACGCCAAAGCTAACAACCAATACGTCAAAGGTTATGACAAAACAATGGGGAAAAAATCATAACATACTTGGATGCTAATAACTTATACGGAGATGCAATGAGCAACCCACTTCCATACTTTGATTTTAAATGGCTCGAGCAGAGGAATATTGGGGGAAACGAGTTTGGTAAACCAAAACAAGGACGAGGGCAGATTCTTGAAGTGGACTTGAGAGTGCCGGAATCACTGCATGCTTATTTTAACGACTATCCGCTTGCACCGGAGAAGATGATAATAAAACAAGAATGGTTGTCATCATATCAAGATGGGTATGCAACTTCGAGCAAAAAGTTAGTTCCCAATCTGTTTAACAAAACAAAGTATATTGTTCACCATGAAACATTAAAATTGTACTTATCGCTTGGAATAAAGTTAACCAAGATTCACAGAGTGTTGGAATTTAATGAAAGTGCATGGATGAAACCGTATATCGATTTAAATACAGAGTTGAGAAAACAAGCTACGTCTCTATTTGAGCAAGATTTTTACAAGCTAATGAACAACTCAGTCTATGGTAAAACAATGGAAAACGTACGCAAGCGCGTGGATATAAGGTTGGCTCGGACTGAGGAATGGAATGCTGATCAAATAACAAAACTGATAGCAAGTCCAAACTATGCCGGGAGAATGCATATCACAGACGAGTTATCTGCAGTGCACATGCACAAGGGAGTGATATTGTTTGACAAACCCATTCACACTGGAATGGCGGTTCTTGATATATCAAAGAAAATAATGTACGATTGGTATTATAACGTATACAAGAAAAAATACGGTGACAAATGCGCATTGCTGTACACTGACACCGAAAGTTTGATTTTTAAAGTAAAAACAGAAGATTTGTACGCCGATATGGCTGGGATGAAGAACGAATTTGATCTGAGCAACTACCTATAAGACCATATGCTATACGATGATACAAATAAAAAAGTTATGGGAAAAATGAAAGATGAGTGCGCAGGAGTACCCATAAGAGAATGTGTGGGTTTGAGACCCAAAATGTATGCAATTCAAAACGAGGATGGATGCTTGATTAAGAGTCAAAGGTATAACATGACCAGTCGTTAGTAAACAGCTCACAATGGGTGATTTCAAAGACTGCTTATTCAACAAAAAAAATACATAACAGAGACATAAACGTGATAAGATCAAAACAACATTATGTATGCAACATGACTATAAACAAGATAACATTATCGGAAAAGTACGATAAAAGATACATACTGTCAGATGGCATGGCAACAAACGCACTTGGTAATTACAACAACCGATAAGCAATCAACCAAACAAAGTAACACTGTCACCAGTTTTACTCTTAAGATACATAGCACGTATCACGACATACGCCTTTGGGCATCAGCAGGGACAATAAGTAGTTCTTCTTTGACAAATCCTCTCTGTGGCGCTGGTGCTTTCAAATAATATACTCTTATACCTTGCGTCACTATATAACTATTAATCCTGTGAATATCTACACTCCACATTGGATCAGTTGCTCTGCGTCTTCCACCCTCTTGTTCCCCGGGTTGATATAAATATCTTACACTGCATTCAGACAGATAGGATCATCTTTTAATGTTTTTGTTTCAACAGGAGGGGGCTTTTTTGTCTCCACATTTATTGCTTTGACAACTTCTGGTAATCTCTTTACCCACTCTCTGTTGCGTTTTTGTGAATCTATTTCCTTAGCATACTGATAACCAAACAATCTTTCAGCTAATGTTCTGTTAAATCTTTCCACTATAGCTTGGTCTCTGTGTATCTCTGTTCTCCCTCGTCTGATATTTACTTTGTGTTTCGCCATCAACTGCGATACTGCACCCATGAATTCTCTAACTGGATCAACTTGTAATAACTTTGGATATTTCAGATGCCGACTGTATATTTTTCAAATGCTTTGGCAACTTCTTTGCTATCCTTGGAAGTCAGTGGTTCTGCTTCTTTGTATCTACTCGCAATATCAACCACAGTCAACGCATATTTATATGTCTTGCGTCCACGACCAATGCCAAAAGTGTCATGCGGCAGAAATAACAAATCAGCTTGATGCACTCCATTCTTAGTAGAAACATCAAACCTGGGTCTAATTATTTTCTTTGGCGCGGGTAAATAAATCTGCCACACAGCTTGTTTTTTTAAAATTATAATGCCTGTTTCTCACTGACACCAGTCTCTTTTGCCAATTTTTTAACTGCTGAGTAACCTCTCCAAAATCCTTTTGAGCTGTAATAAATATTTTCCATTTTTTTCTACCTATAATCAAAATAACTATAAAGAAAAAAAACTATAAAGAAAAAAAAACGTTATCAATTTATACGCCACAAATCCAGTTGCAGCCATGCCCACCACAATAAACATAATCTCTCTATTTTGTTGATCCGGAGATGATGTATAGAAATCACTCAACTTAGGCTACGGTTTCGGTTCCAAAAGCAAATGTTTACCAGTTATGTAATAATACTGCTTCATAGCCTGGTCCACATCATCAAAAGTCTGCTCTGCATGATGCTCCTTCTGCAGTTGCTTGTTAATAAAATCTCATCTCTCTGTCCTTTTATATTCCACACCGCTTGTGCTGCTTCCAATTGTTCTACGGCTTTGTCATGTCTTTGTCTTTCCTCATCTGAATGAGATCAGCAGAGCTTATGCCGTGGTGCGGCGTCCGTCGTCCGTCTGTCCGTCTGTCCGTAAACTTTTATTTGTAGCGACAACTCCTCTGAAACTACTGGCTGGATATTCATGAAACTTTACAGAAATGTTGCCCATAAAGTCTAGTTGATCCTAGCAAAAATTCATGTTGATGTGAAATCCAAGATGGCCGCCAAAGCTAAAAATAGAGTTTTAAAATACAAGTTTGTAGCGACTACTTCTTGAAAACTATAAGTGATATTGATATGGGACTTTTTCTAAAATGATCAGCATGACATGATGTTGATCCATGTTAAAAATCGTTTTGATTCAACGTTAAACATGGCTGCCAGCGGCCATCTTTTTTTACATAGAGTTATATAGTAAAAACTTGTAGCGACTACTCCTCTGTAACTACTTGACGGATGTTCATGAAACTTCACAGGAATGTTGCTCTTGATGTCTAGTTGATCCTAGCAAAAGTTCAGGTCGGCCGGAAATTCAAGATGGTCGCCACGGTTAAAACTAGATTTTCAAAAAACAAGTCTGATTTCAGGTCGGCCGGAAATTCTCGATGGCCGCCACAGCTAAAACTAGATTTAAAATAAATAAGTTTGTGGCGACTACTTCTTCAAAACTATAAGAGATATTGATATGGGACTTTTTCTAAAATGATCAGTATGACATGATGTTGGTCCTTGTCGAAAATCGTTTTGTTTTGACGATAAACATGGCTGCCAGCGGCCATCTTTGTTTACATAGAGTTATATTATGAAAACTTGTAGCGACTACTCCTCTGAAACTAATTGACGGATTTTCATGAAACTTCACAGGAATGTTGACTTAATGTCTAATTGATCCTAGCAAAATTTCAGGTCGGCCGGAAATTCAAGATGGTCGCCACGGTTAAAACTAGATTTTTAAAAAACAAGTCTGTAGCGACTACTTCCTGAAATCAAAATCAATCAGTAGAGCTTCAAGGTCATTGACCTCTTGTTATTTATATGATTATTTTTTTTAAATAAATTATTAAAAATCAAACGGGTTTTTTGGTGCATGCACAGCAACAGGTTGTGTAGCAACAGGTTGTGTAGCAACAGGTTGCGTTGCAACATATTTCTTGTTATAGATATACAAACCCAACCCAGCAATGCCTAATAAAACCACACACTGCGGAATAAAATATTTGTATACATTTATTTTGATTTTCTCTGGTTCCTCTTCACCTATTGTTATTTTTGTTATTTCATTTGCATCCTGCTCTACCTGAAGCAAACGCTTTACCTTCCTTGCCACTGCTCCCTTCTTCCCAGCCTCTATTCGTTTTGGATTTTTTACTTTTTGCTGTTTAACAGGTTGTGTATCAACAGGTTGTATAGCAACAGGTTGCGTATCAATCTCTTGGTTCTCCATCATTTATATTATCTGTATTTTTATTTTTATTAAAATCAATATTTATAACAGTTGTCAGTATTGCTGTAAATGGCGCTAAGCACATCCCATACCTGTAATACAACTCACAACAAGCACTTGTTAAAGCATGATTAATAAATGGGTCTTCCTCCAAATCTTCTATCAGTTTTGGAAGATTGGTTACATTGAAATATTTTGATACTCCCATCACATACAAGTTAATAAAATAATTGCCTAAAGTCTTCGTCATGCTTGCGCCAAGCCGTGCTTCATATCTGCAGTAAAGTTTGTTAATTTCATCCGAGGGCATGCTATCTATATTCGTGAGTTGTATGCCTCTACCCAAATACTGACGGCTACCAACGCCAGTCACTATGGCTGATAATCTTTCTTTTTTTGTTTCTTGTTGCTTTGATTTCATCTGTGGAACCTTCCGGTATGACATCTTGTAATAGTTCTTCAGTATTCATTTTTATATTAATAATTTTATTTTTTATCTTGGAATAAATATAAAACACAAAACAACCAGCTGCAATATTCACCACGCAACTAGTTATTGTTAGTAGTGTTAATAGCATTGTTATTAACAATGCTATTTTTTTTATTAGCATTGTTAATTTGCTGCAAGCATTGTTATAAGCATTACTAATTTGCTATGAGTAATGCTATAAGCATTACTATATTCCCCGATATTTCCATTATATTTTCATGCCAGTATTGCTATTAACATTGCTATTAACATTGGTACTTTGCTGTTAGTATTACTATTAGCAACAAAGCAATGCTGTTAGAAAAAAGCATTGCTGTTAGCAATGCGTAAAAAATTATTCAACCCAATAACCAGTTGGTTGGTCAGTCCTCAAAATTAACTTGGAATATTTAGTTTTTGCTAAAGCTTTTCTTATTCTGGTTCTCTCCTCCAGCGTCGGAATAACATCATTCTCTCTCAAACAATTTTCATAACTATCTCTGTCCTTGGTGTAAAACATACACAACCATTTTGCTTGCTCCCTCAAATACTTTCAATACAGAATTATATCTCTGTGAAATGACCCACACTGATTGTTTGGCGTGACGACCAGAGAATGCCAACTCTGATAACATATCTTTTTTCTTTGTTAATTCTTTTGTAGCTGAGCAATCATCAGTGAAGTATAGTGTGGGCTTGCCAGCATATTGTTTGAAAAATAAACGCAACAGTTCTTGTAGCATTTCTTTGCCGTTGCTAACGGGATTGACAATTGTTATTTTTTTATCTCTTGGGTGTCTTACATCACCTATCCAGGGTCTATTTGTATAAGCCTCGTTCCACTCTATGGTTTGATACAAAATAATTATTTGTACCATAGCTCTAATGGTTTTCCTTTTTTTTTTTTGCTCATGATATGATTTTCATAAACCTGAAGGCCTAAGCCTAGACCGTGCAATAACTGCCGGTATATTTCAGTCGTGCTATAACTGACAGATTTGACCTTGGTGTACCAAATGACCCTTTTTAAAGGGCGTTCCTTTGCGAGTTAAATAACAGGAAATAGTGAAAACAAGAGTACTAACATTGATTTGTATTAAGGATAAAAGCAGCTTTTACATGAAATAATTGTTCGTTTTTTAAAATCCAATTTATATGAAATGATTGCTCGTTATAAACCGATAATCCTCGTAATTCAACATGTACCAAACACAAACATGATTTTCTTTGCAAGTAAAATCTGTTAATAGTGGAAACATACACAAAAAGAACATTTTATCAAACTTCTCTGAACCATAACAGTCAGTTTCAAATGATAAATTCAAGATAATTATAGTTTATTCTTGAAAGTACACTATTTAAAGTCAAATAGTTTTTAAACTTTTAACACACTTTAAAACCATAAATGCAGATCAAAAGTTAAATGTACATCCTGTAAACTGAACATTTCTTGAAGTCGATGTAAAATCCTTCAGAAACGCAGGGGTATCTGGCTCTTCATTTTCCTTGGAATCGGTCTGAGATTTGGTCCCGTGTATGCTCGAAATATCATTCAATATCCCATCGCCAGCGAGCTGAACATTCTGCTGAATGCTTTTAAGATCAGCTTTTTCAAGGTTTTCAATTTTAGAATATTTACTAACATTTTGTTCACAGTTTTCCTATTCGAAAACACTAGTTTCACTCACTGGGTTTAAGACAGTCGATGTCTGCTTGCGTACACTGTCAGATGGCCGTTTGTATTTACGAACAGCATTAACGGATCTGTGACCGGTCCTGGACATGATTTCCTGTTCGTCAATGTTAGCGTCATACAAACTGGAAGCACATGATTGTTTGCCGCTGTGATTGGTAAAGTTACCTTTAATATCTCCGAGTTCAGCTATCCGTTTCATGAATTTATCCAACTTGTTGACGCCGACCGGTTGATCCGAATATCTGACGGATTCTCCGTCCAGAAACTGTCGGTAGAATCGGCCTTCGTTTCCTAACGCCTGTAGATACAACTCGAAAAATGTTGCCAGGCAACGGGGTCCTGAAAGAAGAACACACCGATTTAGTATAAACTGTAAACGGGTTGTAACTGTACGGTTACAACTACAGATCAGATGCTTCAAAAGACCGCAATACTAGCAGTCTTGAAAATTCAGTACAAATACAGTCAAACCTGTATTAAGAGATCACTAAAGGGGAGAGAAAAATGGTCTCTAAACACAGGTGGTTTCTAAACACAGGTGGTCTCTTAATACAGCTGCATTTTAATTTAAAACAATACAATTGGGAACTGAAACGGTGTTCTCTTAAAGCAGATGGTCTCTTAATAGAAGTGGTCTCTTGACCAGGTTTGATTGTAAAAGGTAACATGCATGATGTAACTGTACACTAAACGAAACTCGTATCTTTTAAATGGAATGTACAATTGTGACGAAATATCGTTTGAAAATTCATAAATATATTTTTAACAGATTCATCAAATAAAATTGAAAAAAATGTCAATTTGATAATCAGACCACATTCTGTCACCGCTTTAAAGAACGTGTTAAAACTTTCAGGAGCAAATTATGGTGTAATTTTGTTATCTATATTCTCGCTAAATGCGTACTGTATGCATTTTGAAAAGGACACACGGCAATCTTGATTACATTTTGTTTAAAACTCGCGGCGTCCCGTTAGACTTTTCGAGATAACATGCATTTTGTAATAATATTAATTATAAGAATAGTTCAGAGAAAACATTGTGTTTGCATATTACTGGTAATTATATTGCACCAATAATAAAAGAATCAAGGTTGCGGCTTTTGGGTAATAATGTGACAGTTAAGTAAATGTGACATTTAAGATAACTTACCGTCTTCACAATAATGTTTAATATCCTTGTTTGCAAGACCCATTTGTCCAAGTCCTCCTTTAAATGTTTTACAATTCCTGCCCACAAAACGTATGTATCCTCCGGAAGAATCTCTTCCCACGTGAAACTGGCTACAGTCCAGGTTTTTGTGTTCGTCCCGGCCCCGTAATCCAAACAGTTTACATGAATAAAAGAATACTGTATATTGTAATGTTTGCGAGTCTTTCATACCAAACAGTTCTTGTTCCCACAACTTATTCTCGTCATCAAATGACAAAGGGTCAGCTTGACGGGGTTCGGTCCCAATACCTCTTTCTAGCATGTCTTTCATCAGACTATCTAGTGTTTGTCGAAACTCTGCAAATTCCGGGTCTTTTTCGTCCAAAAAGTTTTTTTCGTAAATTTTGTTTTCACGCAAATGCCTTAGAAGTCCACAGATAATGGCATACACTGATTTGCCGGTATATTCCGTGCCTTTCTGGGTACGAATTTCCAAAATAAATTTTTGCAACCAATACGGCATTGCAGATTTATCCATTGATAACAGATCAGGAATAGTGTCCATTCTCGCGTTTCGCCAACTTTCGAATATATTAACGTACCACGTATTACTTTTTAATGTATTTCTGTTCTTTTTCGATTTATTCAACTATTCAATCTTGTTTTCTGTGACTGGAGGTGCGAATCTGGAAGCGTTATCCGATTTCACGCGAGTATTATCAGGCTGCGCTTTCACGTCATCGGTAGAGGATTCGATGCCAGGCACAGCTGCTGGTATTGCCTCTGTTGCCGACCCCACATTTGCCTTTTCATCTTCCGAAAGAAATGTATTTATGTTGAATCTAATGTCAAACGAAATATCGCCTAAAGGCATCTATAAAAAATCCATTTCAAGCAAATCTACAGCTTGCGATATTGAATATTTTCATCACTGTCATTCAACGCTTTCAGTTCTAAAGACTTCTTGCACATGCGTAGTTGGGTAAATGGCTAAGGTACAAAACATTTATAACACATTTTTCTCGTAAATACGATTTATACTGCACTCTCGGGCCTGCGGCCCTCAAGAATCAGTATAAATCGCATATACTCGAAGAAGTGTGCTATAAATATTACATGTTCAAAAACTCCAACATACTCTTGTTCATGTATGTTAAGAACAAACTCTGTTTTACCGCAGCCTGTCTGACCTAAGATAATGGCACTTTGTGGATATTTAGGATATTTAGTATCGTACATCTTTGTATCATCCATCATTGAAATTGATTTGCGCATCTTGTATTATATATAGATAAATATTTAAAGGTTGATCTGCTTCTGCTTTTTTATTTATTAGTATCGTTATGCCTTCGCTGTCGTTTTTTATTGTTCTTCCACTGCCGTGTAATAAATTGTCATCGCATGTTCTAAGGTCAAGCCACTAAGCATATGATTTTGTTAGATAGGTCTTAAGAGAAACATTGGTAAGGCATAAGTCCCTCGCCACTATGTCTGTCTCTTTGTTTCTTTTTGATGTTAAGGCAAAATATTTGTTGATTTCATCCCATTGTTGATATGCCTTCATGCCCTGACTATACAACTGATTTGGTACGCCCTCTATTGTCATTTCAACCTTTTCAATCTTTGGGTTGTAAAAGAATTCCGTGTCTGTTCTGTCTGGGTCTTCAAACAGCATTAGAATACCTTTCATACTCAGTGCTGGTACATTAATGTTGATATTTCAAAGGGTATCAGATTTGTTTGCTTTTATTTTTCTATGTCGCAAGATACGATCATACATAAATGACGTCTTATCATTGGTTTGCTGTCTTATTTGTCTGGTTAATTCAACATCACTAACCGTATCAAATTCCAAGCAGATATTCTTTATTACATAAGATGCATTAGCATCACTGCTTTTGATAACTTTGATATAATCGTTAAACGTTAATTCATATTCTAACCTATCACCAAGCCCCGCTTGATAAAATGGCATATGACTTTCTAACATTTCAAAGTCCAGTGGAATACAAAATCTATTTCCATAAGATGCTGCTACAGCTTCATCATCAGCATCTGAGGAAGCATCATCTGCACCAACTCTATGTTTTAGCATGTTTGCCTCACTAACACCTTGGTAATACATGTTTAATCGTTCGGTAGGGCATTTCCATAAATCTACATAATAATGATATATATCACTGTCGTCTATTGACATGACTTCATTGCCACTTATTCTTATTGTCATTTTTTTCACAATTGCTCTACCCAGATTCTTGTATATAGTAGCGTTGGCGTGTGTACTTTTAAGTTTTATTTCAAAGGCAAGACGATTAGTACTTAGATTGGGAAATCTCACAAACAGTTGCTGGTTTTGGTCTATTGTTGATGGATTATTAGTTATAACTACACTTGTGCGGATGCCATTGGTACCATGAGGTTCTCTTAGTTTTCTATAAGGGTTGAGTTTGTTTCCGTATGCAGACATTGTGATATTTTTTGAATATATTTTTAAAATTAAATAAAATAAACAATGGTTTAGGGTGGATTTTTGTTTGACAATCCTGTGTTTGAAAGAGATACTGTTGGAGATAATGAAAAAAAAATACAATGATTCCAGATGAGCCTGTTATAAGAGATTATGATAATAGAGTAGACTCAGGGGGGAGATGAAAGATGATGAACTGGAGGATATGAAGAAAAGTCTCGTGAAAACATTTTATGATGAAATAGAAAAAAAAAATGAGATAACACCGAACAAAATGGATTATGACCAGTTTAAAGTATCAGATGATGGTAAAATATTATACTGGGTTGTTGGTGATAAATAAATAAGAATAACTATCAAGGTCAAGCAAGGTGATGCAGCATTTCGTGCTCTTGGTACTTTGGCTGCTGATTATAATAAAGTTGCGAACACGGGTAGAGAAGATGGGGGAACAAATGCGGTAAGACAATTTTTGAATTTGCCAGATTATAACACTATAATGAAAATATCACAGGGAGCTCGACAAAAGTTGGGGAGTACAAAAAACGATTTACCAGGTAATGTGGATGCTATTCCATTAAAAGATTATTCACATGTCATGAATAACACAGTACAGTCACTTCATGACTGGGATGAACTTTCTGATGTTGAAACACAAACAAATATAGACAAGCGTGAAATGGAGGGAATAGTAAAAGCGATGACAACTGTCAAGGAAGAACTTACAAATAACTTGGCAAAACTCACACACCTTGATACAGACATAACAAGAGAAAAACAAAAGTTAGAACAAGCTAAGACTGATAATGATGAATACCAGATCAATAGAATTAGTGACCGCATCAAAGACCTTGAAGTTGAGAGAGAAGCAAGAATGGATGCTATCAATGAAAACAGAGAGGCATTTCGTAGTCAAGTAAGCAGAATAAGAGAGACAATAAACAAAATGCTAAATTAAAATACAACTATTGGTAAACGGCTCAGAACATTATTCAGAGAACAAGGTATTACTATTGTTAAAATTCTGACTGCGTTTGGTATGATTATTGTATTGATAGTTGAGACTATTATTCCTACATCTCCATGTACTGTACCCACTCCAAAGCCATCTCCAAACCCTGCTCCATCAAGTGTCAAGGACTGGATAAAAAACAAACTAAGTAATCTTGGTAAACTTCTCGCTAATTTAGCTGGAAAAGCTGCTGCAGCACTTCCATGAGTTATTGGTGCAATAGTATCATGGCTTTTATCTGCAACAGGTAATGTTATTAATTGGCTTGGTAACAATCTATGGGCACTGCTTGTGTTTGTTTCCGGATTACTATATGTGGCAGCCAAAGAGTGGTTCAGTAAATCCCGTAAATGAGTAATGCAGCAAGACCTATTACTATAGTACCAACAATTATATATGTTTTGTTATCTTCGTGTTCAATCGCTATTTTTTTTTATCTCTTGTGGGTTTGGATGCTCCACAGTTTTATGTATCAATGATTTATCAAAGTCAGGATGTTCCGGTAGAAATTTCTTTGTTGTGGTGCCTTGAAAAGGTTGAAACATTGTTGGCGGTACTGGTTTTACATTCACATCATTATTCAATCCTAATGCTTGAGCATCAGTTGCTATTACAATTTCATTATTGTAGTCTTGTATTGTTCCGATTCTCAACTCCATGTCACTCGGAGACATGTAAAATCCACTCCCATAGACAGAATTTACTTTACTTCTTGCATATTTTAGAGTATTTTCATATCTTGAAATTTGATTGGGCAAGTCAATGGGGCTGTTAATTGCGTCCTCTATATTTGCCAGAAATTGTTTTTGAGCATCAAATGCCGTTCACGTTCCAAGTATATCTGTTCTTGTTTGTGATTGTGAGCCAAGGATTGCCTAGCAGTATGTTCTTATGCTGTCATTGATTCTTTCTACTCCAGCTCTTGTAACCCACAGAATTATCTAGTATAAAAGTAGACCAGCTGTTGTCTGCTTCAGGTCCTTGTGCAATGTAACCAATGTGGTATTGTGTGTCACTTTTATAGTCTGTAAAGCTCATCGTTTTTTTGTCGTATATAGAATTTATCAAAGGATAATAACCACTATTTGTCCAGTAATTATAAATTGTTCCTAAACCGTCATTATAGCTTTGTTTCTGTCCCCAGTCAGCATAAATATCAACGTTAAACTCCTTGCATATTCTCTCGTATGCGTTTCGGTTATATGTATTATCAAACGCATTCTAATTTGAGTCTTACGGCATTGCTACACCCATCTCAAATAATATTCTTCTAACTTGGTAATAGACATGAAATCGAAATAACGAACCAATCAGGACATCAGCTTTCAGATGATTGTTGAAATCAATGCCACACCCAGTTGTCGCACACCAAATAGCAAAATTCAACTGGTGTTGCAAAAATGGCATCCAATCTGTTCCCCAGCGTTGGACTATAGCATCTGATCTGACATATGGGAGTTTGTATTTTTCAAAAACATTGGGGAATGATGCTTTAAAGCCTTTACCGTCTGATGTAATAACTATGTTTTGATTTATTATATCTATCACTTTCTTGCTAAAAGTACTTGAATGGTGAGCAACTATATTTAAATTCTTTAGAAATCATTTTTTATTTTTTATATATATTAAAAAAAATGTTTCACACAATTCCAAACATAGACAACTCTATTAATTTACAACAGTATATCGATAAAAGAGATGGAGATAAGCGCGTTGGATTAAAAAGTTTTACATACACTATCGGTTGGTATAATATTAATCAAAAAATCATAAAAACACCAGATCATACGTTTTATATACCAGATGGACACTTTAACTTTCAACAGTTGGCAGATATATTTAAAAAATTGAATATTACCCTAACCGTTGATGAACAAAATGGTATAGCATCTTTAAAAACGCCAACAGAAATACGATTATCAAGCGGTTTTTCAGAAATGCTGGGATTCAAGGACAATAAATGGTTGGAAGGTACTCATATTGGAAAACAATCAATTGATTTAGCTCCTTATAAACAGTTGTATGTTCATCTGGAACAAGTTAATACGAGAAATAATTATTTCAATGGTGTGCCAAGCACTATTATAGGGGTTATACCTGTGGTAAATAAGCAGTTTGGGGATATTGTATATACACGTTTTTATCCTGAATATCACTGTCTTTCAAATGGTATAATTACTGAATTAAAAATAGAAGTCAGAGATGAGCATGGCAACAAGATAGGTAATCACGGCTTGCCTATGAGTTGCTTTTTAGAATCTATTTAAAAAATTATATTTTTTAAAAAAAAAATGAATATATTTGGGCCAACAACACCTGAGAAAAGAGAAGATTTAACCAATCTTGTTCCAGATTTATATAAGCTAGTTAGGTCTATTCTTAGTCAAGTCGAACAAATGAGAGATAATCTTAAATATGGAATTATTACAATATTTGCGGAGGCTAAGGGTGCACTTACATTGGGTAAAGTATTCTCATTTGGTAATGGTGGAAGAGAAACAAATGTGGGGTATGTAATGACACGCCATGGGCGGATTGTGGGTATAGGTTTAGCAAGTGAACCTATAATTGGTGAAGTGTCTGTAGTAGTCTCTGACAATGGTGTTGAAGAACCAAATTATGGTATAACGCTTCACTCCACCCCAAGCAAGCACGATAACTTTGATAGACATTTGGATATTAGTGCTGGTTCTGTTATTAACTTTGTATGCAAGGTTGCTAACGCTAACGTTGTGAATACGGTGGTGTCATTATTAATTGAATTAATTTGAGTATGATCCACCACCTCTGCATAGTTCTTAATTCTGGATGTGTTATTGTAAGAAAAAAAATATAAAAAAGAGTTTATTAAAACATCTATTAAAACAAGCACAATAGATATTCTACAAGATCAGGATTATATAGAAATCGCCAGTTTTGATAAACACAATCCAACGGACCTATTAAATGTAATCGTACTTTGCGATATTTAAATACAACATAATACATTTATCAACAGTTAATCCAAACGCTGTATTGATAAATGTGTCTAAATTTCTTAAAATTTCCTCGGACGATTCATCGTATAATCGACTCAAGTCGTTTAATGTAAAAATAGCATTTTGTTTGCTTTTTAAAACTGCTATGATTGTTTTTGGTGGGGTGCTTTCGTTGTGTATTAGGTTAACCTTTGCTACTATTTCCCATTTCATTCCATTCATTCTTTCCAACTCCGATGTTATTTGTTTTATCACAATACTTTTTTTATTATCTAAGTTTACATCCAAATATTTTCCACTCATCCTCATCTCAAAATCTTTGAAGTATCCGCATTTTATCTGCACTTTTTCAATAGGTGTTACACCAGCTTTTTCCATTTTTTTGGATATATATTAAGAAATATTTTTCTTAAATATAAATAAAAAATAATTACCAAAATAAATGGAAGTTGTTTGCCAGTCCCTAAAGGTTGGATTACACGAGCCGTTTAAAATAGGCACTGAAAAAAATCGATATATTGCAGTTTGCATAAATATAGAAAAAAAACAAGTCGTGTGGTTCCATGTATAAGATGTAATCTAGGTACTTTCGGGAGGAATCAGGTGTGTGTTAGTTGTGGACGTCCAAGCTTTCATTGATATGAACAATATGTAGAAGTTTGGTAAAAAACGGATGAACAGCCTTAACAAGGCAACATATAGTATTGATCTGACTGGTTTTCAAACTAGTCTGAACTTTCATTGATATCAACAATCTGGTAGATATTGGTAAAGATCGGATGAAAAATGAAGGCCATTTCTTTTTAACGGGGCAAACTATAGCTATTTTAATTAAATCAAGGGCCATAACTACGCTGTTACAAGTTTGATCTGGCTAGGTTTCGAACTTGTCCGAGCTTTCATTGATATTAACCCTTAACCCGCCAAGCACGACTATAATAGCTTGACAGAAAATTACATTGCAAATCTACCGTTCATATATATTAAATATTTCAAAAAGGTATAGAAAATTCACACATGCCCAGTCAATGCTAATTTTGTTGTAAACACTTCAGTGATGTAGCAACCATGTTTTTCTGCCATCAATCATTGGCTGAATAGAACAGAATTGGTTCATCAGAAAGGTAATATGGTGCCAAACAGGGATAAACATGCCAGGCTCATCAATAATTTACATCGAGATAAAATACGGAGAATGGGACTGGAACCATTTAACCTAAACTGCGGAGTTGCTGCAAATTTTATAGTAGGCTCTCCATTTACAATGCAGCCACGTTCACAAGTTTGCGCACACAGGGTCGTGATGAAGACCTTTAATGAGCATGACAAAAAATGACAATGAATATGAAGGGGGTCCTACCCCTCTGCCTTAGCGGGATTTGCAGTGCTCCTATTCCAGGCCTGGCAATCATACTCACTAACTGGTAACCCACACTCACTAGATGGTAACCCACACTCACTAGATGGTAACCCACACTCACTAGCTGGTAACCCTTACTAACTAGCTGATAACCCACACTCACTAGCTGGTAACCCACACTCACTAGCTGGTAACCCACACTCACTAGCTGGTAGCCCACAAACAACAATGGTATCAAAAGTTGAAATGAACATAAGAAAATAATGACTTTTTAGACTTAGTTTTTCATGATACATAACTTCTATATGACAAAGTTGTTCACATAAAAAGACACAACTGAATCAGTGGGCTGATGTTTGTTTTGTGACTCTCAAAATGTACCAAAAAGAAAGCACATATTATACAGGTCATAAAGTTTTATATATCAAAAGATATTGTTTTTTTAAAACTTTCAATGGGTCTAATGAGATATTCGTTTTATCCATATGAGCAGAGAATTAACAAGGTAATTATGATGGTATTAGGCTGTTAGCTAGTAAGAGAAAAGCCCATTATGTGTAGAGCATTTTGAAACATGTGTGCCATCTGGCGACTGGGGCTTTATCGTGTTACTGGGTATAAAATACGTTACCTATAAAATAATAATTAATTTTACTGCATTTTGAAGACTAAACATGTATGGAAGAAAGAGTTTGTATATAAAATTGTCTTCATTATGCATGCCTGTTATAATACAAAAGTTGGTTTTACTTACTTTTTATACCTTGGATATCTGCATTACTAAGCCTACGTTACCATAATTTAGAAATTACGTTATCTTGTTATATTAAGATTATTAACGTAAGACATTAAGAACATTAATGATGTTACATCCGAAAATTATTCCAAACCTTACAAATATCACAGACATACGTTCCCTTGATGTTAATAATGATTGGTTCTTGTAATGTCCGTTACATCGTGTGTTTTAAATCATTTTCTATTTTCCGCATGTTAAAAGAAATTAGAAACACCATGTAATAGCATAGTTTTTCGAGTATATGTGATTTATACTGCTTCTCGAGGGCAGAAAAATAATCTATAAATGTTTTGTACCAGAGCCATATAACCAACTACGCATGTGCAAGAAGCTTTAGTTTTCAGTAAAAATACCAGCTCGATCCAATCAAGAAATAGCTTTATCACGCGGCATGGGCATGACCCATATTTTGATTATTGCAGCCAATCGCCTTTGTATATTATTGGGCAAATCCAATGTCAAGGAGTTCAGTTTTGGTAATTGTTTAGTCGTTCGATTGACAGGTCATGTGTAAATTACAACTGCGCGCGCGTAAAATTGAGTAGAACATGGTATAACTGCCGAATCTGTAATTTATAGCACGGCTGAAATATATCGGCATTTATAGCACGGTTTAGGCCCAGACCTTCAGGTTTAAGAAAATTGTGTCATAAGCAAGAACAATGGAAAATCATTAGAGATATGGTACAAGTATAGAATAGAGCATGAGTTTTGCACGTGTACGGGGAGATAATGCACGAGCGTTAGCACGTGCAAGACTCATGCTCTATTGTATTTGTACCACAATAACTAACATATGCTGTGTATATCCTCGGGTATTACACGATGCATAGTGTGTATTTAGTATATTGTGGTACAATAAAGTTTTATTGCAACATTATTTTAGACACAATTGATTGTAACAACTCATTTTGAACATTATTCATGCTTTTTAAACTACAAAATGTCGTTTCACTTAATATTTATACTTTTGATACCTGCATTATTAAGTAATTTACGTTAACTTGTAGAATGAAGGTTTTTGGTTTAAGAAATTAAGAAATAAGTGTTTTATATCCGAAAAATATTTTAAACATCTTAGTTATAACAGACATACGTATCCATGATGTGAACAATGATTGGTTCTTGTATTGTACGTTACACTGTGTCTGTTTTAAAGTAATTAATAATAATTTTCCGTGTGTTACTAGAAATCTAGGAAATTCGGCCAATTAGTTTATAAAGATGTTAATACAATATTCCGCTAAACATCACCGATGGTAACAACAATGTTTGAACAGACATGGAATTATATCACGCTAATATGTGTTACCTCATGTATTACACGTTACGTACGTTACCAGTATGTTTGCATCATATTATTTAAATACCACATCTAAGTATCAAACAAAACCATGGATATATCTTTATTTTCCTTTATATATTGTTCATACTTAGGCAAACATTGAATGAAATGAAGTTTGTATAATTTACACGACTCTTCCGTATTTTTTCGTTACCAAATTCAAAGAAAAATAGCAAATTATATGCACAATTTTAACGGCTTATGTATACATTTATTAATCCAATGTAACAAATTAAGTAATTTCAACATATTCACAAAATGAATTGAACTTTACTTGCGTTACTACAATGGAACTATATTGTGACGCAATATCACCAATAGTTCAGTCAAATTCAATAATTTATCTTCTCTCATTTTTTCTGCGTCTGGTTAATGTTGGTCAGTATGGTGCCACAAAAGCACTTGAAAGTGTGCACGTTCAAATACATAATTAAAGAAAATTGACACAGCGGAAAAATTCTCTAGTTGTGGCCTTTGAATTTTCGCGAAAACTTATTTCAGTCACTTATTTGACATCCGTTTAAAGATGTTTGTCACATAGACATCACACTATCCTCTCCGTGATCTCCGTACTTTTTTTGAAGATCATCCGAACATTCATGCTGCTGTTCGAGCAATCCAAATTGACACAAACTCTCTGTGCTTTTTAATCATCTTCAGTGGGACAGCCTTGCCTCTCGGTAAACCTTCGTTGAGGAGATCTCGGTAAACCTTCGTTGACTCTCCTCACGGTCAGATAATCGGACTCTCCTCAAAGTCATAGGCGGTAACTAATTGATGGGAGGAGCTAACGTTACACGATTTACCGGAATGGAGTTGATTTAACGAAACGGACCGAAACTGAGATAACGAAGATTGTTTTAATGATTTAAAGACTAATACACACATGTCAGTTCAGTGATTTAAGTTTATTACGTCTCTTGTCTTATTATTATTATTATTATTATTATTATTATTATTATTATTATTATCTTAATAGTATAATCATTATTGGGTAGTTATTTCTATATAAAAAATAATAGTATAACGTCTTTAAATAATAATTGTACCGCTTTCAGCAGAGTGGGTCAAGAAGATTTATCGGAACTGAGTTCTGAAGAGACTAGACTGGACAATGGTTGTGTATTAAAACCTTTAACGGGTCATAACTCCGCCAAAAATCATTCAGCTGGAACACGTAGACGATATGCACAACTAGGCTTGATACTGATCATCCTTGCCAAGTTTCGTTGAAATCTGCCAGGAGTTCAGGAGAACTAGTCTGGAGAAAGTCCCGCCACTTACATTTAAAAACGGGATGTTCCTCTTTAAATGATAATTATACCACATACAGTAGGATGGGCATAGCAGCTGGCGGAAAGCAGATTTTCCAACGGAGATTGCATTGATTAATTCAAGACTATGTACGAGTATAAGTACACCACGCACGCGCTCTAGCGTATGGATAGATATATATATCACTAAGTCAACGGGCATACATACATTGTATAAACATGTCCGTATGTGTATGTTAGTTGACTAAGACTGAATGGATAGGAGACCTAAGTAAATGAATGAGTTGTTGCATGTGAAGGAAAGAGAGAAATACTAATATTCATGTAGTTTGTTACATAATATCACCTGCTGTATAAATACATTAGGTTCTTCCTCATCTCACCAGTGACAACTATGTAATGCTATGTTTATTATGTAAACATGTTCATGGGCCACATTTGGCTTAAATAAAGAAATGAACTATAATCTATACATGCACGCATATATACTCCCTGTATATATATATATATTGGACTCTCCTCATGTTATAAAACCATTCTTTTCCAGGGTATATAACCTATACAGTATGTATCAATACCTTTGATATATATTGGACTTTTCTCGGAGTCAGGTTATACAAATCCACCCATATCGAGTGTTTATAATCTATACGTTTATTTATCAATACCTTTGATATATATTGGACTCTCCTCAGAGTCAGTTTATAAAACCATCCATCTCTAGGGTATATAACATATACATTATGTGGCAATACCTTTTATATATATTGAACTCTCCTCAAAGTCAAATTATATAAACCCAGCCATCTCAAAGGTATATACTCTATACGTGTATGTATCAATACCTTGATATACACTTCTCAAAACTGCTAACTACACCGCTCACGTTTTGGGTTATATATATCGATGGGTTGAATGTTTTTCAATAAAATAAAAAGGAAATACCAATTCAATCATTTTTACATCATTTCATTTTATTTTTTTCATGGGCAATGCTAGAACTAAACCACAATAAGCAATTACAAACGACCCATGTAAACACTAAAGTCACACTTTTATGAACAAGAAATGAAAAGTGTGACTTTAGTGTTTACATGGGTCGTTTGTAATTGCTTATTGTGGTTTAGTTCTAGCATTGCCCATGAAAAAAATAAAATGAAATGATGTAAAAATGATTGAATTGGTATTTCCTTTTTATTTTATTGAAAAACATTCAACCCATCGATATATATAACCCAAAACGTAGCGGTGTAGTTAGCAGTTTTGAGAAGTGTATATCAGGAGTATAGATATATAAACATATAGAGTATAGACACTGGAGATGTTATGTTTTGTATAACCTGACTCTGAGGAGAGTCTGATATATATCAGGAGTATATAAATATATAGAGTATAGACACTGGAGATGTTATGTTTTGTATAACCTGACTGTGAGGAGAGTCCGATATATATCAGGCGTGTAGATATATAAACATATAGAGTATAGACACTGGAGATGTTATGTTTTGTATAACCTGACTCTGAGGAGAGTCCGATATATATCAGGAGTATATAAATATATAGAGTATAGACACTGGAGATGTTATGTTTTACATAACCTGACTGTGAGGAGAGTCCGATATATATCAGGAGTATAGATATATAGGTATATAGAGTATAGACACTGGAGATGTTATGTTTTATATAACCTGACACTGAGGAGAGTCCGGTATATATCAGGAGTATAAACGCATACATTATTGATTAAAAACCCTGGAGTTGGATGGATTGAGAAGAGTCCGATATACATGTATATCAGGAGTATATATGCATGAATGTATAGATTATAGACAATGGAGATGTTAGGTTTTGTATAACCTGACACTGAGGAGAGTCCGATATATATTAGGAGTATAGATATATAAATATATAGAGTATAGACACTGGAGATGTTATGTTTTGTATAACCTGACTCTGAGGAGAGTCCGATATATATCAGGACTATAGATATATAAATATATAGAGTATAGACACTGGAGATGTTAGGTTTTATATAACCTGACTCTGAGGAGATTCCGATATATATCAGGAGTATAGATATATAAGTATATAGAGTATAGACACTGGAGATGTTATGTTTTATATAACCCGACTCTGAGGAGAGTCCGATATATATCAGGAGTATAGATATATAAGTATACAGAGTATAGACACTGGAGATGTTATGTTTTGTATAACCTGACTCTGAGGAGAGTCCGACATATATCAGGAGTATAAACGCATACATGTATATATTAAAGATCCTTGAGTTGGATGGATTAAGAAGAATCCGATATACATGTATATCAGGAGTATATATGCATGCATGTATAGATTACAGACAACGGAGATGTTAGGTTTTATGCAACCTGACTCTGAGGAGAGTCCGATATAGACCAGGAGTATAGATATATTAATATATAGATTATAGACTTGGGATTTAAGGTTGTATATAACCTGAGTCTGAGAAGAGTCCAATATGAATGAGGAGTGTAAATACATAAATGTATAGATTATAAACACTGGAGATGTTAGTGTGTATTTTTTTATATAACCTGACTCGGAGGAGAGTCCGATATATATCAGGAGTATAGATATATTAATGTATAGAGTATTGACTTTAGATGTTAGGTTTTATATAAATTGACTCTGAGAATATAAAAAATAAACTGCTATTTATCATTATCTTTCATAAACAAGACTCAATAAAAAAAGCCTACTAATTAGGTGCGTTCTTTTCATCCAAAGAATCCCATTTTCATCATATTATTCTTATTTGTAGTATGTAAACTCAAGTGGATTGATTAACATCTTCAAATTACAGTTACGCATATGCTGTCTTTGCGGTTCATACCAATTCCCATTCCAACATGAAAAAAACACCAACGCCGTGTTGCAATATCAGTCAGCTCCGCCCATTTTATGCTCCACCCCTTACTCTGAGGAAAGTCAAAACGAATATGACTTTGAGGGGAGTCAACGAACGCTTACCCTTGCCTCTCCCTACAAAGCCACTGGTTGTAACACAGCTTGTAAAGCAATGTAGTTTGGGTAGTAAAGAGCTAATATCAGACCACTTAACCTCTACAATTTGTTTCACATTCAACATCTCTTTTAATCATCCAAGTGCCAAACATGACATATGGTTGTATTACTGAAACAAATTTTGAAAGCAAGATCAGTATGTATGTGTCAGGAGAATGCACCACAATTGTTTCTGATGTTGGTGAGAATTGATTCATTCTGATGTCTGCTTCCTCCTATGATGAAACAGATCTTCCTGACCATCAGCAAAGACAAATAGGTCTTCTGCAATGGTAAGCCGGGCACATTTTTCCCAGACAGAGTAGGTTTCATGACATTGGAGGTTTGGTGCATATTTGTCCGTTTTCCAACGCCCAAAAACGCGATTAATGAATTGTGTCGTTTTGTCGCGATTACTCATGTAACTCTTCAAATCACAATAAGTCTTCGTTTTCGGCCCTGACAACAGGAAAGTTGGGGTTTCACCTTGCCTCTTGCACACAAATAGTTGATAGATCTAGGGACGCAAGTGTCTGTCACAAAGTCGACTCAAGGTGCTTTGGTAAGTATGTCAAACACCATCTCAGCCAAATCGTCAAACGTACCAGGAACTGAGGGCTGTTTGTGAGGTATTGCGTTACCGTCACACACATACACATATTTAGTAGGTCGCTGTGTAGCTGGGTCAACTGATACTTCTAAGCAGTGGAGCAATTTGGCTTTGTCAGTTCAAACTGAATTGCCATCCGCTGTTGCCAGGGACCCTGGTACTGATCCTATAGGTTATGATAGCTTCAACTTAAAAAAGAGTATAAGATCTGTCTTATACCTGAATAATAAGGGAACCAATTAACCAATATAATGTGTTATAGATCGGGTCGGCGTGTCAACAAATATGTCATGGTCTTCTCAGCCTGATGCTGTAATATATCATCATCTACATCTCTCTATGCTAAAATACGGACGATCGGAGGTATAGCTCATACTTATTGATATCAACTCGGAATTGGGTTTGTGAAACCAATGATAGATTAGGTGGCTCTTCTCCAGTCTTTCTCATTGTTCTTTGTTTGGGATGGACGCAGTTCTTTGCGCAAAGAAATAACTTCTGATGCCAATTTTGCAATCTGGAGAGTGGTCTCTAGCAGCTTTGCTCTACATTGACGTGTAATGCACCAGTGGTATAACTGGTATGCTGCATACTTTCTACTGAATCCAGTTATATTACCCTGAAAATTTGCATGTTGATTGATATTTTCTTGAATAGTTTTGTGACTTTTGGAAGAGGGACACTGATTCTCCTGTTTTGGTAAAGTTCATTTGACCCGGGGATGGGTTGTGTCAAGACTCATGGTGTTATTAGATATACTGGTATGTGTCTGGCGTAGTTCCAATGGTCATACTCAAAGAACATTGGACATAGGCGTTAGAGTGAAGATAAATGCATGTCAAGGTCATTTTCCTTTGTGTCTGTCTTTGATAAGAGTTAGTATTATTAGTATTGTGTTGTCCAAATATTAGTAATCAGAATAAGGCAAGACTAACTTACACTGGATGGGGACAAAATACTAATATTATTATTCTTTGGCGTTTGTCTTAAAAGCAGTATACATTGTATGGCAAGATGCCATAACTAGTAAAAAAAACATTGTCAGTAACGGATAAGCTCCCAGTAGTTTATTGTGCAATTACTATTTTTCTGATTTATGAGAAATTTTAAAATATTTATTTATTATATATTTATTTTATTTTTAGACGTTATGTTTATTTATTTACTTATACTAATGAATTATATTGATATTTTTTTAAAAAAAAATATCATAATTAAACAATTCTAGCACCTTTATTTCTGGAAACGTCCAATTTTACATGTAACTTTAAATGGTAACGTACTTTTCGTGTTTACATATCGTATCATCTATATGTACACACACATTTTATTTATTTATTCATTCTTTTATATTTTCATTTAATGAATAACATTTTATTTAAAATATTCACTAACTAGAGCCTTTATTTCTGGAAACATTCAATATGTATGACAGATAACTTTAAATGGTAACGTACATTTTCTTGTCAATGTCTCTTGACGTAAACTACAATGGAAATTTGTTTTCTTCGTTAGATTTTGGTTTTTAACATGTTTGATAAATAATATAAAATATACATACCGTTTCGTTGCATATAAACATTTTTTGACTATTACATTTTCAAAACATGATAATGGTAACGTATTTCAAATGGATGTCACGCCCTTATATCTCCACTCTCATTTGGCAAACATAGTTCATTTGTACCAAAAGCATACCCTTTCAGGAAAATATACCCTTCAAATTTCCCCAGAGTGGTGATGGCCTCTTTTGGTAACTTACAATCTAGATTTTGGTAACGAAAAGGGTGTAACGTAAACTACAGTCTATTTTCATATTTGCATTATGTTGAAAAGGCTGTCCAAATTTAAAAAAAAACATAAATAACATAAATATAGGCAGTATTTGTTGTTTATATGCACATGTTTTACTCATATTCAAATTTATTAAAAGTGTTTGGAATTATTATGGTAACGTAATTGTCAGGTGCGTTACACACAAACGCCCCAACGCTCAGATGGCACACATGTCTCATTTTGAAGCTTTTTGTATGAACTTTCAGAAAATCATACCCTACAAAATCCCCTGGGTTGTGGGGTCTATAGCCAGCTCAAGGTTTGGCACCAAACGGGATAAATCGTTGAGGCCCACCACCCATTTACATCGATATAAAGTTGTGCAGAATGGACATAGAACCATATGTGAAGCTATGATGTATCTGAAACACTTCAGGGATGATGAAGACTTTTAATGAACATGACAAAAATGACAAAATGAACATGAAACATGGTTTTACATCTCTGCCTGGATAAGCAGTGGCCCTATTCTTACCCAGGAAGCAAACGGGGAAATTGTAAAAAAAAAAAAAAAAAAAATCTATTTCCTTTATAATGCAAAATAATATGAAAACAGGATTGATTGTACTCAAAACATTCACAAAACAGATAGAGTTGAATTTGGTTTTCCTGCTCACCAATACAAAAGGGTCATGGGATGCCATCAAGAACGAACATTCCAAGTGCACTAATTCCTTTTAAATTAAACAATATATCAAGAATGTACCTAGCATTTTCTCAACTGCAGAACTGCAGATTCTGTTGTATAAACTCCATTTACATTCATAACATAAATTAAATCTTCATAATCAGGTTGTATAACTGAAGCATATTGGTAATTCAATTACTCAAATATTAAAGATATTACAAAATTGTGTTATCTATTTTATTCTGTGCCTTGCAGAAACAAAATGCAAGAAACATGAAATTGGGTTTTAAGACTCACCTACACATAAAAGGTTATATGGCGCCTAACAGAAATGAACATGCCTGGCTCATCCGCCATTTACATTGAGATAAAACATGGAGAATGTGCCTAGAACCTTCTCACCTGCAGAACTGCAGAGTTGCTGCAAATTCTATTGTAGACACTCCATTTACGCTGGAGCCACGTTTATTGTTTTTCTGCCACTGCTCTACTGATTTGAGCAAGATGGCACCTGAAACAATGCAGGGATTATGATGAAGATCTTTAATGAGCATGAACGAAAAATGATAAAACGGACATGAATAATATTAAAAATTGTGTTCTTAATTATCTTCTGTACCTTGCCGAAACGAAATGCAAGAAATGTTATCGATCACTATGGTAAATAATACAGGCATATTCTTTTAGAGCAGCGCAACTTCAATAAAAAATATATATATATATGCCACGATGACCATGTTTCAATTCATGTGTACATGATAAAAGTGTTTTAGAGATTTCATCTATATAAACTGTGTCGTTTTTATGTAAACCGTATTTTTTGTCTATATCACAAACATCAATCAATGAATTTATGGTAAAAACTGTAATTCCTTCTATATATATGACTCTCCATGCTTTTCAGATAATCTTTATAGTAATAGTTGAAAAAGGATAAAAATATCGGACAGGGAAAGCAGCATTCAAGGACGACAGTCAACCACAAAACACAAAAACAAACATGCAAACAGACAAACGAAAAGACAAAAGAAATAAAAAATGCAAACGACATCACAAACACAAAAGGGTTGACAATAGGGCTACCGCCTTGGAACGGTCAGTGGCAAAGTAAGCCACTGGGGGTTTAAACCGATTCTAGGGTGCACCAAACCTCACACTTACCCTACTGTCATCCCATTAAAACAGGACAGTGTAAATAAAGAAATCCCCGCCATGATCTAATCTCTAACCAACAAGGCAGCATCAAAAGGCAATATAAGTAAAACACAAATATGCTCGTGTAAATATAATACAAAAAAGTTCATTTTCATTTGTTGGATGTCAAGTAATCTATGTCCAGTTCTCTATAGCTTTGGGTGAGTTTATTTCTGTAAGCGTTTATGGCACATAATCAGTTTTGCGATCCTGGAATGGTCACACTTGGAAGATATATGCATTTTCAATTATGACACTTCTTTACTTACACTGGAACACAGTACTAGACGTGTCCTTCGATGGCGAGATCAGGTTATATATGCTCTTCAAGCACATATATAATTCAGTTCCTTTTGCATAGTGACTTTTTTAATATGGAAATGCTGGTGCAATTTGCAATAATTGATTTTCTTGCTGAACGATACATGATATTTGAAAGCAATAGGTATTACAGCAGAATGGTTCTTTTCAACCTTGCAAGCTTAGAATTATCACACTTGAAGTCGTATGCGCTACCGATGATGCTTCATTAATACTAGAACAAAACACTTCGTATTTCCTTTCATAGCTGGGAATATATTATATCTTTGTGTGTAAACAAGTACCACAGTTCTGAAAGTAACTGAAGTCAATATATTCTGATTGCGGAACGACTTCTTTCATGTTCATGTTCTGATATTGCTGCGGTTTACAATATGTCCGATCATTGTATGATCATCAACCTTGCTGAACCATAAGCTTAACACGGACCCAATATTGATTTGATAAAACTGTTCTCGCCGAGAAATGTAATGTAAATTCAAAGCTGTTATCTCCAAGCTTTATCTGCCTACTGACCGTGTCAAATCGATAACTCTGTCTTAACCACTAGTTGTGTTGTGTATTGTCCTTTACACTTTATATTTAATTTCCTCTTTGTAGTACAGTGCGGGTGTACGGTGTCATTGCATTAGGTTGCTGTGGTTTCTATAGGACCATTTTTCTCGTTTTTTTAATGGCAAAGCTGTACTCTCAATCTTCTTCATGAATATCTGTTACCATCTAAACGATTTGATATTACCATTGTTTGAATGTTTGGTAATATAAAGAATCCTTGTGGTCTATATTGAAAGTGAGTGCTTGGCATTGGAATCAAGTGTTCACAGATCAGGTGCTTGAAATCTGACCATATCGCTATCTGTCACGTCATCTTCGCCAAAATTGGTGTCGTTATACAGCAAAAATGATAATAGATGTAAATTTAACATTTGAAGAAATTAACATATATAGTTGAAAATAATACTACCTAGTATACAAGGTCTGTTATTCATCTAATTAATCATGTTTTATTGTTATATTATTTTAAATATTTCAGAACAACTCTCGTGTTTAAAGAGACACATGATAACCTTGACTGTATTTATTACTCACAGTCATTTAAGTATTTCTACATAATTTCCATATTTATAAATCGTTATCACGTATTATTAGAAATGTTCGAAACAATATTTGTTGCATATTACTAATTGTTGTTACTAATCGTTGATGATATTGTCCTGCTAATATATAATTTAACCCAACAGCAGAATATCCATTTAGTTAAATATATATATGCATGCAGATTTAAGTCAAAATCATTAATGATGTTGGATTAATACCTAGAGGTTTGTTTTAAGTTTCATAACAACTTCATAACTGGCATGTGTCCCTTTAAGATGTATAAGCAAAATTAACATTATCGTTTACAGTGACCCTGACCTTTCACCTAATGATTGCCTCACTAATAATCAAACCAGGGTGGATAAAATGTGTCATGAGTTAATAATG
This sequence comes from Cyrtodaria siliqua, assembly GCA_037043455.1. Taxonomy (NCBI): domain Eukaryota; kingdom Metazoa; phylum Mollusca; class Bivalvia; order Adapedonta; family Hiatellidae; genus Cyrtodaria; species Cyrtodaria siliqua. Next base: position 78,081 of record JAWPHD010003660.1, read on the forward strand.
AATATTTGCATATTACTAATTATTGACGGTATAGTGCAAATGATATATATAATCCTATAACAGAATATGTGAGAAAAATGGAACTCATGTTTTTACCTTTTGGTGTACAGTTAAAACAAAAGTACACTATCTTAATGACCTGTATAACAACAACCGTCATGTCTAGCATCAAAACATGTAAATTCAACTAGAATTAGAACTAAATAGGGAAATCAACAATGGGTGATATAGAGGGACATAAGGTTATCAGTTGTTTTATTTATATGAAGAAGAATCCATTCAAAACTGTTTGAAGAATGCAAGTAATAACTAGAACATGTGTCCATGGGACACAAATGCCCCGCTAAAGGGTCATTGGTTGCTTACAAAATGGAGCAACAAAATGTTAAGTGTAATATTAAAAGGCAAAATATATTCTGCTTATGTAGATGCATGTGCATGTTTTTATATGTGCTTTAAAAAACTTAATTACTGTAAAAAAATCACTGTGTGCAATTTACCGGTTATCAAACGTTCCTTCACTGTCATATAAATGGAATCATGTGTTTTCTCATTGTTAATGTTGTAATTTAAATCAAGTTTTTTCTCACCATGTGCAACAAAACTCGAATCAAGCGTTTTTCATGGCTTAATTGTCATAAGAATATAATCGAGCAGTTTCTTTTTTTTTTCCTTTTTGAGTTCCTGTGATGAAACCCGTTTATTTCCCCGTCATAGGTGTGTGAGGGTTGAGGAACCATCCACCAGTCACAACTTACAATAAATAATAACATATCAACATCAAATAACAATAAGGATTACACAATCAGGTTTGGTTTCTTTAGAGTATAAATGCCTTCGAACTTAAGATTTAATTATATTTTAAATACGAATATTGTATTACAGCACTCGTTTTACTCATATGCCTGCAATTAGGCAAACATAAGCGACCGGGACAGTTCCTACCTACAAATGGTTGCATACATACGGACACATAATTTAGATTTTTTAGAAAACACATTCATTCATTCATTCACTCATGCACTCATTCATTCAAACTCATTGGTCCTATAATTGAATATTTATATATATGTAGTAACAAAAATAAAAAAATACATGATCATAATTATATTTTTAAACTGAGAAACCGACACATGTTCGTGTGTTCTGCGTGTATTAAAACATGCACACTAAAAATACCCATATAAATAAATACAATCATTACTGAGGCCTATGCCACATGTCTTCTATTAGAAGAAGAGTATGTTATGAAAGGCTAGTAAGTGTCTAATATTTATTTTGACCTGTGTGAAACTGTATGGCTTTTGGTATCTGAGAAACTGCGTGAGTTAATAAAAAACTTGAATGTAAAACTTCAATGTAAATTAACAAAGTGCCAAAGGTAGGTCAAGATCATTCATATTGACCCAATTTTCATTGGAACATATCTCTGTCATGTTGTTATCAACATTTGAAAAGTTTGAAAGCTCTAAGGCATCTGGTGTTGGAGAAATGGACTTAACAAAAAACTTAGATGTAAAAAACGTATTGCTGCCATATAGATGTAATACGAGGCATGACGTGGCAAAACTGTGTTATGGGAAGCGATGCAACAGACATACAGCGTGATTCCATATAGCCCTCACTTCGCTTTGTGATGCAGTATACAGTTTAAAATAGAAATGTGTCCATGTGACATGGATGCCCCCATTGAAAACAATCCGCAGAAAACATACAAAAATGAATAACAAGGAGCGTAACTCCGGTAATACAGGGTCGATTAATTTGCATATCTTCACATCAGCATCCTGTAAAGTTTAGAAACAATTGGTTGAAAACTGTGGTAGGAGATAGACACACAAACCTTTCGGGATGGACAGACATGCCTAATGCTATATGCCTCCTCACCATTAGGTGGGGGGGGGGGGGGGGGGCAAACCTTTCGGGACGGACAGACATGTCTAATGCTATATGCCTCCACAACCATTAGGTGGGGGGGGGCATAAAAAAAATATGAATACCGAACTCTAATAAATGAAACAAAATCTTCATAATATACACGTTCACAATAATAAATGCACCGATGTGGGCAGTTAACAATTAAAGTACGGTCAAACCTGTGTTAAGAGACCAAGATGAAGAAGAGACCACTTAAGGGAAGATCAGAAACTAGTTTCTTAACACAGGTGGTCTCTTAATACATGAGGGTTTTAATTTAAAACAATACAGTTGGGAAATGAAATGGTGATCTACTGCAGCAGATGGTCCCTTAATAGAGGTAGTATTTTGACAAGGTTTGACTGTTTATACTAAAAAGTGACGGTCAACCCATTTGTGATATAAAATCGAGTGTTTTATCCCGTGACCACTCGCATTCTGGCATAATAAAGAGGTCACCTAATAAACTGTCACTATCCAGTCAATGATAACGGGACTACTTTCGACTTAGTTTCTGACCTTTGTTGCAATGTTTACAAATTTCGCTACGGTGTGTAGGAATCGTAGTAAAATTAAATTCGCCATTCAACTACAGTACAGTATACATTTATTATAATTTTATGAATATATATATGAAATAAAGAAGAAGAATAGAAATATAATTAAAAATGTTTTACAAAAAATATTGTTGTCTACAGTAGTTATTTCACCCATAATTCCTGGTACTTCCACCTGATTTAGGCCGTCTGCTGCTGCATTCATATAATAAAGCTACTATATTTCAACATGTCTGATAATTTGAATCATGCAACATTTGATGTTATTTTTGGTGAAATTATGAGCAATGAGCCAGAGGAAGTTAAACCCGACCATGATTTCCTTAAAAGAATTGGCATTACAGAAACTGATGGGGATGGGGTTCCAAGGGAAATGGAGATGAGTGAGGTTGAGGTGCCTGTTGAGGTTGAAGTGCCCGTTGAGGCGCGCATTCAGGGGCCTGAACTGAAACCTGAACAAATACAAAATGCTGAATTTCAAGATTTATCTAGAGGTGATATAGATCAATTAATTGCAAATGAAGACAACAAAAAATCCAAGAAAAAAATTCTATTAGATGTTAGGAAGTTTGAGAGGTTTTTGTTAACAAAAGGTGAACATGAAGAAATGCACAAAATTGAAACGGACAGACTGGATGAGTATGTAGCCATTTTTGTTTTGTCGGCCCGAAAGAAAACTGGTGAGCAATATGAGCCATCAACGCTGAGAAACATGGTCTCGAGTCTTAACAGAAAACTCAAAAGACATCGCTATCCTGTAAATACTATGGGTGGAAATGGACAAGCATTTTCTTTAACGAGGGATGCACGTCGTGCTAAGCAAACATCATTAAAAAGGCTGGGAAAAGGGAACAAATCAATGGTGGCACAGCCAATAACTGATGCAGAAATAGACAGCTTGTACGAGCAGGAAGTTCTAGGAGGCAATGAATGACCCACGAGCGTTACTGAACACCGTGAGGCTAAACAACTGTGTTCACTTTGGACTCAGAGGAACAAAGGAAAACTATGAACTAAGGTAATTATTGTATTTCCTACAGTACAACACCATTACATGTATCATACCGACACAGCTTTTTTTACTGAACAATGCAGATCCCTTTTTTCCATGTATTTTACTCTTTTTTTATAAAGAAAATGTTTCATTTAACATGCCAATGACGTCGGATACCACTTTATTATTTTTTCTTCATGGCGTTAAATAATGACGCATATACATCTAACGTTACACACTATAAATGCCGAGAAAAGCTCCACTCATTAAAAAAAACAGCAAATATGCACGATGAATTTTAAAATAAAAACCAAAAGTAGCATAAAAGATATAAGTTGTATAACATTGCTGCAACTACTTTTTACCCTTTGTTATTGCTGATTCTGAGAATGGATTATAATTCCTTTTTTGTCCTCATGTTTTTACCTGATCCGTTTGGCGCCTTTTCATGTTTACGCACAAACATTTAAATCGTCCATGTTGATGTTTGCAAAAAACATAATATTTTCTCCATCATAGCTGATCTTGTAAGAATCACAGATCAGGCACTGATAAAAGTTGCAAGAGTATATAATAGTTTGCTAATTCAATGAACTATTTTGAAAGTATAAAATGAATTTACCTCTGCTTACAGACCGTAGCTACATATATATGTATATGCAAATCGAACTGCATGCGTAATCAATGTTTAAATAATGCAAATCTAATGCGAACTGCATGCGTAATCAAGGTTTAAATAATGCAAATCTAATGCGAACTGCATGCGTAATCAAGGTTTAAATAATGCAAATCTAATGCGAACTTCATGCGTATCAAGGTTTAAATAATGCAAATCTAATGCGAACTGCATGCGTAATCAATGTTTAAATAATGCAAATCTAATGCGAACTGCATGCGTAATCAAGGTTTAAATAATGCAAATCTAATGCAAATAATGCAAATCTAATGCGAACTGCATGCGTAATCAAGGTTTAAATAATGCAAATCTAATGCGAACTGCATGCGTAATCAAGGTTTAAATAATGCAAATCTAATGCGAACTGCATGCGTAATCAAGGTTTAAATAATGCAAATCTAATGCGAACTGCATGCGTAATCAAGGTTTAAATAATGCAAATCTAATGCGAACTGCATGCGTAATCAATGTTTAAATAATGCAAATCTAATACGAACTGCATGCGTAATCAATGTTTAAATAATGCAAATCTAATGCGAACTGCATGCGTAATCAATGTTTAAATAATCCATAAAAACGCGCATAAAATGAGAAAATGTCCTTCATTAAACAGAATTTCAGTCGACCCACTGACCTGAAATCAAGACACAAGTATGTCTCCAATACTTCCACTTAGCTGCATACACCACACAGTTTTTTGTTGGTTTTGCAAAAATGGCTGTACATATGGCCAGTTATTCATAGACTACAGTGCTTTTAACAGGTCCATACGCAGTATTTATTTGGTCCTTGCTATAACAAATTCCTTTGTAGTTTGAGTAATCCACGTAAATAGTTGATATAATGTATATATACACTACTCAACTTTTATAATCGGTCACTTTTTAAAGAATTATATATTTTTTAATAATTCATATTTTAAGTTGAAATTTTACCTGGCGTGGTTTAACAAATATCGCTAGCGATTTATAAAACTCAATCTGCCTTGATTGGACTAAAACCTTGTTGATAAACTTAATAAAATATTTGTATGTGTTTCAGTGATTTCCATTTGTAGTATTCGTGTTATTTTCAAAAAACCTGTGTGACCGATAATAAAAGTTGAGTAGTGTATATAATAAATAAGAAGAAAAATTAACAGCATACATTTGATATTGAATTTATGTCACCAGAGAAAAAAAGGAAATCTGGTTAAAAAAAACTCGTTCGAATTTATGACATGAGGGAAAACAAGTGGTAAAAAAACTAGTTCTTTTAACAAAATTACCACTTTCTCTTCCCTCTCGCCATAAATTCAGTTATCAAATGTATGCTGTTAATTATTTTCTTTATCGAAAGCATAGTGAGTTTTTTGCATCGCTATTTCACAGAAAACCGCAGTGTCTTGCTCACAAACAATCAGAAAAATTGTCCCATTTTTCATTCATCGATTGTCTTTTTTTCTATCATTAACATTGGTGTTATTTTAATGTTTTAATATACAATGCTGTTCTTCTAATTTGAGTACTGTTCTGATTATTGCAGAGGGGGCGATGTTCTTCTTCAGACTGCATCTGATGGCACTCAGTATCTAGAGCTTACAGAGCGCCAGACAAAAACCCGTACTGGCGAAAACACCAGAGATGTGCGTGCTGTAACACCGAAAGTTGATGAAAATAAGGATGATACATCTCGAGATCCAGTGCGCATGTACAAACTGTATGCTATTAAGTGCCTGCATTTTATTCGGAACCTGAATATCCATTTTATATTGCCCCACGTACGGTTCCAGTTTCATCCCCTCAAGATCAATGGTATACAAGAATTGCAGTTGGTGAAAAAAAATAGGGAGCCTCTTGAAGAACATGGCCATTAAATGTCACTTGGATCCCCAAAAAAGGATAACGAATCATTCTGCACGGAAACATATAGTGCAAAAACTCAGAGACTCTGGCATTGCACCAACGGACATTATGCAAATTAGTGGTCATAAAAACATCCAAGCTGTCCTCAATTATAGCTCTTTGTCAGAGGTAAAACACAAGCAGTGTTCAAATTTGTTATCCACCCATAGGTCAGTGTCTAAACACGCCACTGCAACTGTCGCTTCTCCTGCTAGTTATGAGCCATCTACTCCTTTCATTATCCCTAGTAGGAACGCTCTCTCCTGCCTGTGCCAATCAAATACATGCATGCCAAGTTCAACGTTCCCCACCCACCAAAGAAATATAAAAAGATCGGCATTCAAGGAAGACAGTCAACCACAAAACACAGAAACAAACATGCAAACAGACAAATAAGAAGGCAAAAGTAATAATAAAAGCAAAAGACATCACAAACACAAAAGGGTTGACAATAGGGCTACCGCCTTGGAACGGTCAGTGACAAAGTAGGCCACTTGACGTTTAAGCCGGTTCTAGGGTGCACCAAACCTCACACTTACCATACTGTCATCCCATTAAAACAGGACAGTGTAACTAAAGAAATCCCCGCCATGATCTAATCTCTAACCAACAAGGCAGCATCAAAACACAAACATGGTCGTGTAAATACAAAAAAAAACAAGTTTCACCAATAAGCACTTATGACTTCTCTACACTATATACAACCTTACCACATCACCTTATTAAAGACAAGCTAATTTCTCTTATTCAAAAAACATTCGCTAGAGAAAATACTACATTTTTGGCATGTAATAATATTAAAGTGTTTTTTACTAACGGCAGTTTAGACAATTATACTATGTGCACTTGCTATGAAGTTTGTGAAGCACTCATCTTCCTATTAGATAATATTTTCGTCAGGTATGGTACCACCGTTTATAGACAAATTGCCACATAAGTGTGAGGTTTGGTGCACCCTAGAACCGGTTTAAACCCCCAGTAGCCTACTTTGCCACTGACCGTTCCAATGCGGTAGCCCTATTGTCAACCCTTTTGTGTTTGTGATGTCGTTTTATTATTACTTTTGCCTTCTTGTTTGTCTAATTGCATGTTTGTTTCTGTGTTTTGTGGTTGACTGTCCCCCTTGAATGCTACTTTCCCTGTCCGATCTTTTTATATTTCTTTGACCTTTATTGAAATTTTTATCAAGAACGTTTCCTGAATTTTGTATAGACAAATATATTAATCCCAGAGTTTTCATAAGTTTTATCACAATAAAGTTTAACGTGATCTTTAACGGCAGTAAGACAAAAAGTTAAAAGTTTGGAGATGTTTGTTGTGGTGCAGGCACTCGAATTAGAAATAAATCGATCCTTATACGGATTTTTTTGTAATTTAGGAATCCAGTACATGGTAGGCAGTTTATTTTGCTTATCAGCGTCGCTATTTCTCACACCACTGCAACTGTCACTTCTCCTGCTAGTTATGAGCCATCTACTCTTTCATTATCCCTGGTAGGAACGCTCTCTCCTGCCAATCAAATACTGTTAACATCACGAGTTTAGAGGGCGTAACAGTCTCTCAGTCAAACCGAGACTGCAATATTTCGTATGTGTCGTGCTCGGCCGTTTCCAAAGGTCCATTATCATACTCTTTTAAATGTGTATATGAAATGAATGATCCTTGTTATTTTGCTCTAACAACTAAACAAGTCCAAAGTTGATTGAAAATGAAAACCAGAGGACATGGTACCAGTAGTTGCACACGTGTGCGGGTATTACATGTTATTTTGTTCTATTTAATATGAAGGAATAAAGATTTGCTCTATTGTTGAATTTCGCACAGAAATAAAAAATAAAAATGTGCTACATGACTTTCATATATTTCTTCCCAATTCAGTGATTTATTTATTATCGCGTACAAATCAGATGTAATCTTGTCTCAAAATCATTCTCGCCCTCGATCGATAGTCATACTAGTACTAGTATCATCTCTCGTGTTTGGCGCTTGAAATTATTGGGGGAAAAGTAGTCCGGTCAAACATGGCGGCCCCCATCACGCAGGACACGGAGGTGAAGACAATATTCAACAAAGACAATCCTTGTACGTATGGAAGAATCGTGTTAAGAATTTGTTATGGTGCATGACTTTTACTTCATTTAGAAGTAATATGAAATAGGCAATGCCTAGATAACAGGAAATAATTTAATTAGAACGCGTTATGTTTCAGTAGTGCATGTGTGCACACCGAATTACTACACCGCGGATGAAGTCCTGAAAAATCAGGAAGGCACCTGCCGAATATCAGTGATGAATTTGAAAAATTCGATATGAGGTCAGTATGGTCTCAACATTTGTAAATGTTCCTACGCCGCGCACCTTGCGACATCGGGACCGTTTCAAATACATTTTGAACTGTCAAAATCATGTTTCCGGGAAAAGTTCAAAGAAATTGTTGTGGTCACAGGATAAATCGAATACAAGGTTAGTGCTCGGCACGAAAACAGGAAGGTCTCGGCAAGCCTCGACCTTCCTAGTTTTCTTAGCCTCACCAGATAAACTGTTTCCATCCACGGTGTTATTTGAAGTCATAAGCTGTTTATTGTCAATTTTCTAGATGCAATGTGTGATGAAATACTCTTTAAAGAGCTATTGCAGATAAACTATGGCATGATCTGACCAAACACACTCTATCACGTCATTTTTGATTAACGGAATGTTTGAGTAAACATGATCAATAAGTGATCCTGAATCATGAGTTGCTTTTTGAACAACTTGCTTGCAATGAAATATCAGAATTAAAGTCGCCTTGAATTACAAATTCTGTATTGTATGTGACTGGTGACACAAACTCGAGTAAGTATTTTCTCAAGGAACTTATTGAACATGAGGGAAACCTGTATAATGTAACAACAATTATTCTTCTCGTGTCAAACAAAACTTCTTTTAGAACGATTTCAAGATCTTGTTGAACGAGTGTTTTGTTTTGCACAACAGGGATACCACTTTAAAATACAATGTAATACCCCGGTATGGCCTTGTGTTCACACTTTGGTACCCGTCTGCTCTGAATAGTTGATATCCTGGTACATTCAAAGAATGCATTTCATCTGTAGCAGTAAACCATGTTTGCATCTTAAACATTTGGTTCCTGAAACATTTCATCTTTATGACTTTTCAAAGATCGAGTATTTAAAAACACAAGTTTTGCCAGAGTGTCTTGAATTTGATATAAAGGAACATAACACAAAGCAATAACTAATTTCGTAACCTTGTCATTTCTTGTTTGACATTTTCTGACACTGATATATTTCTTTCATTAAGATTCAGAATATGGATTCCCTCTAGTGCTTTTGTTCTGCTAAAGGCAACGTAATGAGCATGAGAAAAGACCCGTGTGCCAGACATGTCAATAACAACTTCACTCAAAGTGTCACCATGAGATTCACGAACTGTTTTGGCGGTAGACTGGCGAAGGGGAAATTGAATCCTGAGAAATATCTTTTGCAAGTAAACAAAGTTTCTTTTGATATCAAAAATGGGTCTCCAAGAAGCATCAATACCAATATATAAATGTATCTGGCACGCCATTCAGAACGTAAATTTTGATTATAATATTTTAACCAAACAATGCTTGATCTGTCTGTATTCTGTTGTTTGTTTTCTATTATTGAAACTCTTTTTATAATAAATTTTATTATATCAAATATTTTACAGTAGTAACATTTATAATATGCAAACAATTCATCATGAATGATTCGTATTATACAATTCAAGCATAGCAAGTTTTTCGGGCATTTGATAAGTACAAACAATGTCTATGTCCAAATAGTTGATACATAATAATGGGTGACATAGATTTAATTCTACTATAGTTTTTATTCATACATCTTTATCTAGTGTTTAAGTCTAGATATACAGTACACTAATCACTATTTTGGAGTTGTTATAGCCCGGTTTACCTGAAACATAATACCATGTATAAATTGTTTGCTATTCTACGTACAAATATGTGATACAATAATTGTCGTTGTGTCTGTTTTCTCACATGCACGCACGCTCTCAAACACGCTCTCCTTACACAACCACGTACGCTCAAGGGTACACTTATTCACTCACACACCTACACAAACATATATATATATATATATATATATATATATATACCCAACCGCCCACTCGTTTGTACCAGCAGGAAGTGAATAAAAAGAAGAGAAGAGGAAGAAAGATTGCCTTTTTTCCATCTCTTTGATAGGATTTATATGATAATTAAAAAATGACTCCATTTTAATAAATACTAATAAAGGTGATCCGTTGGGAGCAACAAACACAATTAAGAGAATAAAGCAGCAGACTCGGTTTATTGAGTCTGTTCATGAGAAGTAATGAAAGAAGCAACACCTCTCACGCCCACTAGCACCGACTTAAGCGGTATTCTACTTCAAAGCCATCTATATTGGGCTCGTTGGTCCCAAAGGACCAGTAAAAATAACACTACTGATTCGTAGCACGGGGAGACTTTTTACAGCCGCCACACTGCACTAAACGAATGCTAGTGTGAATGTTAATAAATACTAAGTTGTATTGTTGCATTGTTGTTGTATTGTTGCATTTTATCATGCATCATTGCTAAAAAAAAATCATGTGTTCTAGTTCCATCTGTAAAAAATGTTGCGACGTCTGCAAATAAGGTAGTTTTAACTTCTTGTCCAGCAATGTTAATTCCTTTTATTGTTTTATTATTTGTTATTTCATATGACAGCAGGTCAATGTGTATTATAAATAATATCGGCGATAACGGGCATCCCTGCCGAACGCCTCGTTGTATTAAAATTGATGGCGATGCATGTCCGTTGTTTGTAACGCAGCTATTTGCATTTTTATAAAATAATTTTACCCAGATAATAAGAGAATCCCCAACATTTAAATGTTAAGTGTTTCAAATAAAATGTATGATCTAAACTATCAAAAGCTTTTTCAAAATCTGAGAAGAATAATAAAGCCGGTAGGTGGAGTTCGTCTATATATTCAAGTATTTCAAATAGCAATCTTATATTTTATCCAATGTACCTACCCTTAATAAAGAAATATAAAAAGATCGGACAGGGAAAGTAGCATTCAAGGAGGACAGTCAACCACAAAACACAGAAACAAACACGCAAACAGACAAACAAGAAGGCAAAAGTAATCATAAATGCAAACGACATCACAAACACAAAAGGGTTGACAATAGGGCTACCGCCTTGGAACGGTCAGTGGCAAAGTAGGCCACTGGGGGTTTAAACCGGTTCTAGGGTGCACCAAACCTCACACTTACCCTACTGTCATCCCATTAAAACAGGACAGTGTAAATAAAGAAATCCCGCCATGATCTAATCTCTAACCAACAAAGCAGCATCAATAGGCAATATAAGTAAAACACAAATATGCTCGTGTAAATATAATACAAAAAAACAATAGCCTAGAAAGTCACAATGAAGGTACTCAATGACTTGGTAGAAGCCAGAGCAACAAGAGAATAAACCGTTAAGGGCACGACAAGAAAGATCATAGAAAAATATCAAACGCCACCGTCCCAATGGGCTTTAGGTAGGCGTCATCATAGGGTCCACAGCCTGTCCGGTCATCGTACAATTAAAGAAGAAAGCATAGTGGCGAACTGTAAAAGGGTCCACCACCAAGCATGCAGTACGTTGTAAAATGATAGGGTCATAACCTCTTTTAATACACTTTTTAACAAGTTTAACAAAGATAGTATGAAAGTGATCTTACGAAAGAAATATAAAAAGATCGGACAGGGAAAGTAGCATTCAATGAGGACAGTCAACCACAAAACACAGAAACAAACATAGAAACAGACAAACAAGAAGGCAAAAGTAATAATAAAAGTAAACGACATCACAAACACAAAAGGGCCGACAACAGGGCTACCGCCTTGGAACGGTCAGTGGCAAAGTAGGCCACTGGGGGTTTAAACCGGTAAATAGGATAAATATTATCAACCATAGTTGGAAAGAAAAGGTTGTCAATGTTCAGTATGTCATCCAGATACCGAGAGGTGTCATTAAAAGCTTCAATAACATCTGCCTGGGTATCTGGTGAAAGACTCAACATGAAATCTCTTTCATAGCAAATTAAAAACAAATCTGCGACAAGTGGTGCACAGTTCGTACCCATAGGGATACCAACAATTTGTCTATAAACGGTGGTACCATACCTGACGAAAATATTATCTAATAGGAGGATGAGTGCTTCACAAACTTCATAGCAAGTCCACATAGTATAATTGTCTAAACTGCCGTTAGTAAAAAACGCTTTAATATTATTACATGCCAAAAATGTAGTATTTTCTCTAGCGAATGTTTTTTTAATAAGAGAATTAGCTTGTCTTTAATAAGGTGATGAGGTAAGGTTGTATATAGTGTAGATAAGTCATAAGTGCTTATTGATGAAACTTGACCTTTATTGAAAATTTTATCCAGAACGTCTCCTGAATTTTTTATAGTCCAAAATAAATTAATCCCAGAGTTTTCATAAGTTTTATCACAATATAGTTTGACGTGATCTTTAACGGCAGTAAGACAAGAAGTTAAAAGTTTGGAGATGTTTGTTGCAGGCACTAGAATTAGAAATAAAGCGAGCCTTATATGGATTTTTATGTAATTTAGGAATCCAGTACATGGTAGGCAGTTTATTTTGCTTATCGTTTACACCAGCCTTGAAAGTAGTGCACCGAGTGATATGTGCGGAAACAACATCATCCTCAGTAGAATTAACTGGAGTATACGAATTGGTGCTGCCGAGTTCCAGAGATAAAACATTGACGTAATGTAGGCGTCAAACAATAATTACATTATTAGCTGCTTTATCTGCAGGAACTAAAACAAATTTATTATGAAACTCCTGAATACCCGATTTTAAATTACGAAAGGAAAACCTAGGTCTCGGAGGAAGTAAAGAGGGGTTAGCATTATAAAAGTTAATACGTGTATCTATAATTTTAAGAATTAAATTTTTCCAAGTAGAAAGCGAGTTTGGGTCCGCATGTTCTCTACGACACCATTTTATACTAAAATCTTCAATGGAGTGGACGATCTGGGCACGACAGGCATTAAAATCAATAGTTGAAGGTAATCTGTACTTAGGACCTTTCGAAAACAAATGCCGAATACGTTTATCAACAATATCAAAATTACCAGTGATGACATGACCTGCTGGAGCATAGCAAAATTTTGATGTGTTGCATTCACATTCCTTAGGAGTATTATATACTATATCAAGGTCAGAAACTATTTTATTGTAGTTGAAAATAATATTTCTAATAGGCTTTTTATATTTATAACAAATTACAGGACTTTCGGAATTTTTGAAATATTTTGGGATAGAATCAACTACATGAGTATCCCGAAAAATACTAGGCATGTCGATGAAATCAATACCTTTATTAATATATAGAAGTTTTAGAAAATGCCGGACGTGATCAGACTCCTTGTCAATATGGGGTCGGAGAACATGTTGTGTGTAGCTTTGAACTAAGGAAGCAGTGTTATACAAGGGATCTGTACGAATGAAAATTGTGTCTACTTCCTCGTCGATCAACTTTAGTGAAGAAATGGACAAAGAGGTAAGCCGTGAAAGCAAAGAGTGCTTTCCAGACTGTTTAAAAATAGTATGTTAATCAGCGACAGAAATAATTACACGTGATTTACGTTTGATGTTACCATTACGCCTAAGACCATGATACCTAGATTTACGCTTTCGAATAGAAAATATAGCAAGTCTTTGTTAAACTTAAAATTGGTACTGTAAAACATTCGTCCGAGATTGATTGCAAGATTGACACAGGTTCGCAAATAAATTGCATTCCACACCGCATTTTCAAAAAGCTTAACATCGAACACCCCTTGGTTGCCTCCGATGCCAAATTAACATCATACACAGGTGACCGCTTGACTGTGGTTTTTGGAAAAGTACAGTTGAACTGTTCATACAGGGATAGGTCAATTGAAACTAAATTCTATGTAGTGGAGAGTTCTGCACCCACTCTCTTGAGCCTCAAATCATCTTTAGACTTAGATCTGATACAGCTCACTCACTCAATTGATAAGCACTCAATTGATAAGACCGATTCCCATCCGACTGACCCTGGTCTAGACAAAGCCACAATGCTTAATGAATACAAAGAGTTATTCAAAGGGATTGGTTTGCTCCCAGGAACAAGTACTTTACATTTAAATGAAAATGCAATCCCCGTGGTGTGCCCCGTAAGGAAAGTTCCTTTTGGGCTGCAAGACAAATTGAAGTCTGAGTTGGATTCAATGGAATCCAAGGACATTATTTGCAAAGTTACGGAGCCGACGAGTTGGGTTAACTCATTAGTTTGCGCTGAAAAACCCAACGGGAAGTTGAAGGTATGTTTAGACCCAAAAGCGTTAAATGACAGCATATGCAGGCCTCACTATTCCATGCGCTCCATAGACGACATTACGTCAAAATTAGCTGGTTCAAAGTACTTTAGTGTACTTGACGCGACCCAAGGCTACTTTTCAATACGACTTGACGACGAATCCACATATTTGACGACATTTAACACTCCATTTGGCCGATATCGCTACTTGCGACTATCCATGGTATTCGTTCGTCCCAGGACATCTTTCAGAGAAAGATTGACGAAATATTCGAGGGCTTACAGGGCATGAGCTCAATAGTGGACGATTTAATTGTGTTTGGACGCACCCATTCGGAGCATGGCCAAAATCTCCGAAACGTCCTAGACAAGGCCAAAGACACCGGGTTAAAGTTTAACCCAGATAAATGTCAAATAGGATTGACGGAGGTCAAGTACTTTGGTCACGTGATCAGTGCTAACGGAATGAAACCGAGTCCTGCGAAAATTAGCGCAATTCTCGACATGAAAACACCCAGTAACCGGGCGGATCTGGAATCGTTGCTAGGCATCATAACGTATCTGACCAAATTCGCGCCAAAACTTGCCGAAATAACAGGCCCAATGCGAGCTCTGTTACGCAAGAATATTGAGTTTCGCTGGGATTGCGAACAGACAGACGCCTTCCACAAGGTCAAAACGGTCATTACCCAAGCTCCTGTGCTAAGTTATTATGACCCAAAAAAAGGTTGTACGGCTCCAAGTGGACGCCAGCTCGAAAGGTTTGGGAATTTGCTGTTTACAAGACGGCAAACCAATAGCATACGCCTCTAAGACACTGACGTCGACTGAAATTGGGTATGCATAAATAGAGAAAGAAATGCTAGCCATTTTGTTTGGTTGCACACGCTTCAAACAAAATATTTATGGACGGCACACAGTTGTTGAATCGGACTGTAAACCGATTGAGTCAATCATGAAAAAGCCCCTGTGTAGTGCCCCACCTAGACTGCAAAGAATGCTTCTCCAGTTACAAAACTATGACATTGAAGTAGTTCATTACAGAGGTCAAACTATTCCGCTTGGAGATGCTCTTAGCAGGAATTACGTAACCGACACGTACCCAGGCTTGATTGATGTATATACTGTACTTAAGTCTTTACCTATCAGTGACAATAAAATCCAACAAATCCAAGACGCAACACTCAATGACAATCAAATGCAGACAATGAAATCTGTCATTTTGAAAGGTTGGCCTGACAATAGGAAAGACTGCCCTAATACAATCTTAGAATTTTGGAATCACAGAGACGAGTTGTCCTGTGAAAATGACATAATAATCAAAGGACAGAAAATGGTCATTCCAAACTCTATGCGACAGGAAATGATTGTTGCAGTTCACATTGGTCATTTTGGTATTGAGAAAACAACCGGACGTGCAAGAGACATTATGTTCTGGCCCTCAATGACTAAACAAATATCCGACCAAGTGCTAAGCTGCCCGATTTGCAACAAGCACAAAGACTCTAATGTCAAAGAACCATTACACCCCCATGATGTGCCCCAAAGACCTTGGCAAAACGTATCATGTGATCTGTTTAGATGGGATGGTCAGGAGTTCATGGTTCTGGTAGACGCCTACAGCAGGTACTTTGAAATTGACCTGTTACCCAACACGAAAAGTATTACGATCATCAGGAAATTTAAAGTACATCTGAGTAGATTCGGTATTTGCGAGAAGTTGAAAACCGACAATGCTGCCTACTTCACAAGTGACCAGTTTCAGAGATTTCTCAAAGACTGGAAAATTAAACATGAAACTTCTAGCCCAACACATGCAAGCTCAAATGGTCTCAGTGAAATCTATGTCAAAATTGCAAAACGCATTCTGCAAAAAGCAAAAGATGACAATAAAGATCCGTATTTGCCATTATTAGAGTATAGGAACACTCCACTCAAATGTGGATGGTCACCCGCACAACTGTTAATGGGTAGGCGATTAAGGTCAATTCTCCCATCTACCAACACAAAACGTTCACCACAGACAGTCAACCCCAAAACTGCTAGAAAAAAAATGAAAGAACTGCAAGTCAAATCAAAACAGCACTATGACAAAACTGCACGCACATTAACACCACTCAAAATAGGAGACCCAGTACGTGTCCAAAACCAGAAACAGAAACACTGGGAACCAGCCAAGGTTATTTCTCAACATAACGAACACTCATTCATTGTACAAACCCCGAATGGAGCAATTTACAGGAGAAATAGGCGATTCATAAACAAAACTAACGAGAACCAAATCACTGACCGACATTCACCTGATCATATTGAATTGCCTCCTCCAATACAATCACAACATCCAAGCATAATTCCCCCTGCGGAACCCTAAAATTGTGCAATCAATTCTCAAGAATCGGTACCAGACAATCAAAATTCTTGTACTACGAGATCAGGTCGTGAGGTCAAACCGAATAAACTGTACTCCGGAGATAAATGGACAAGGTGAACAACAGTACTTAACACCGTGGGAAAATATTGACTGACCAGTGAAGCTATGTGTAAATAGCGTAGTATAGATCATTATCTCATTAGTGAATCATAGAACTGTTCTCAGCCAACAATGATTCTAATAGCCTTGGACATTGCTTATAAAACTTTAAATCAATAAAATGTTTATACTCTATCTGAATCTCAAATAAATATTGATGATAAATGTCATACATGTAAAGATTACTAATTGCCTTAATGTTATAGAAATGTCATTCTTACATTATTATTATAATTATCATTTCTTTCAAAACAAAGGGGATGTTGTATATTGTGCTATTCTCTGCGCATGCCCAGATCTTACATGTATCTTTATACTGGCACTGTCCAGACAGTTGTTAATAAATGGTTGAACTAGTAACACGTATTTGTGTCTACTGATTACACCTTTCAGAAATAATTTAGTTCATTCAAGACGCAGGGTGTTTCCCTCTATTAATAAGTGCTATGCTAAGAGGTGCAGTTGTTGCAATTATTTATCTTGCAAGTCCACCATTAAATCAGCTGTTAATGGTAGATTGTTTAATGTATGTCTAGCTTCAAATGTTGATTGACGTACTACTCACGTCATTTATGTTCTGACTTGAAATGCACCACGTTGCGGTATACAATATGTTGGACAAACAGGTCGATCCTTAAAAGTTCGATTTCGTGAACACAAATATAATGCGAGTTATCCTAAAACGTTAAAAAATTACTTGTACCAACACTTTCGTCAGTCAGGTCATAATTTTAATTACGTAACTGTTCAACCGGTTGAATATATATGTTTTGATAATGATGTTACTAAAAGCTTCAAAATAAAAGCTAGACATATTGTAGAACTTAAGTGGATGAAAAACTTACAGACACCTTATCCACTCGGCCTTAATGACAATATTTATCAAGAAGGAAATATTTCTAAAGATCCTAACTGTTATATTTTCGAGTTGTATCTCAAATGAGATATCCACTAAGCGTGGTAGAAGGAACATGAAACGAGGTTGCCGAATGAAGATTTAAAGGTGTAAGGCGTACATATGGTTTAGTTTTAAGAAATGAAGAGTTAGTTTGTGGAATTAGTATTGATGACGCAGAGTGTAACCGAAGAGGTGAAAGATTTTAAAGTTTTAGTTTATAAATCACATCACCATAGAAGTCAGGTTGTGATAGTCCTTGTCGTAGAAGAGTCCTTAAATTATTTTTATATTTGGAAACAAGATCAGGGTTGCGATAATAAAATTTTGCAAAGGTTTTACGAAGTTTGTGGTAACGGTAACCCTGATTGAGTAGCTTTTTAGTTATACAAATATTACGAGCATTAAAGTCCTCAACTCGAGTACAAGGTCTTAAAACCTGTTTGAGCTCTACGTATTATAGAGGATATTGCTTCTTTTTTTATTCTGTTGGCAATAGCTTCAGTTGCACTTTTGTAATCTACATTTAATAAACTTATAGGTCGCCAGTTTTCTAGAAATGATATGTCTTTGTAAGGTTAAGGCGGAAGTGAAATTATACTTTGTTTTTGCAGTTCTGTCATTTCCCCTGTTGTAAACGAATAATTTATTGATTTTATATAAAATTATTTCAAATGATTCCAAAAATGTTGTAAAACTCTGTAGTGAGTCCATTTGTACCCGGGCTTTTATTATTATTCATGGCGTATAGAGCATTTTCACATTCATATTCGGTTAACAGACCGTTACACGTATTATTTTCTTCTTGGGTTAAACGTTTCATTTAATTATTAAAAAAGTTAAAATGGGATGTTTTTATGATTTTATGTTTGTATAATCGGTCGTAAAACCTTTTCTGCTCGTTTATTATATCTCGCTGATTGGTAATGCTTTTTCCATTATTATTAACTTGTGAAATACGTTTTAGTTTCCGATTTTTTCTTTTCTAAATTTGAGAAAAGCTGACTATTTCTTTCATTGCTTTCTACTATTTGCGCTTTAGAACGAATAATAATTCCATTTATTCTGTTGTCTATAATGTCATTTAATTTTGCTTCTTTTCTGTCTTTTTCCAGATTTAAATCATCCAGAGAATTGTCTACTATATGTTGCATTCGAATATCTAAGTTTGCATTATTTTTTTTGAAGTTGTTTTTCTTGATTGTTATCACATATCTGTTTATATGTTGAATATCGTATTGTTTCGTTCCTAATATAACATTTTATTACTTCCCATAGTGTGTTTGGATTTGCGTCTTTGTTAATATTGGCGACCTCTTCGATAATGTTTTTAATATTTTCTTGATAATCTCTTTCTAGAATTCAACTATTATTCGTTTTAAAATACCCCGGACCTCGTTGTTGCACATTAAGGTCTAGATTCAATGTAATAAGTCAATGATCTGTTTTATAGCCAGCTTTAATCCGACTTTTACAGTTCGCCACTATGCTTTCCTCTTTAATTGTACGATGACCGGAAAGGCTGTGGACCCTATGATGACGCCTATCTAAAGCCCATTGGGACGGTGGCGTTTGATGTTTGTCTATGATCTTTCTTGTCGTGCCCTTAATGGTTTATTCTCTTGTTGCTCAAGTCATTAAGTACCTTCATTGTGGTTTTCTAGGCTATTGTTTTTTTTTGTATTATATTTACACGAGCATATTTGTGTTTTACTTATATTGCCTATTGATGCTGCCTTTTTGGTTAGAGATTAGATCATGGCGGGGATTTCTTTATTTACACTGTCCTTTTTTAATGGGATGACAGTTGGGCAAGTGTGAGGTCTGGTGCACCCTAGAACCGGTTTAAACCCCCAGTGGCCTACTTTGTCACTGACCGTTCCAAGGCGGTAGCCCTATTGTCAACCCTTTTGTGTTTGTGATGTCGTTTGCATTTATGATTAATTTTGCCTTCTTGTTTATCTGTTTGCGTGTTTGTTATCTGTGTTTTGTGGTTGACTGTCCTCCTTGAATGCTACTTTCCCTGTCCGATCTTTTTATATTTCTTTCTATTGTAATATTAACTAGGTTATTAGAAATTAGGATATAATCTAATCTGCAAAATATAGGCGGTCTGTGGTTTGAATGCCATGTATATTGCCATGTATAATGAGTTGTGTTTGGGTGTTGTATTCTCCAAACGTCTGTTAACTGAATGAGTTCAATTAATGAATTTACTTTATTTCGACAATGTATATGTGTAACAATCCTTCCGTTCTTTTTATCTATTGCAGTATTCAAGAATGTATTGAAATCACCCCCTATAACAAAGTCCTTATCTTTGTGTTCTAAAATGTTTTTGTAACTTTTCGAGTAAAGATATATCATCGTTATTTAAACGTAGATGTTTATTAAAGTTATGTCTTTATCGTTATATTTTTAATCGATAGCTTGTAGTCTTCCTGAAACAATATCTGTATATTTTAAAAACGTATGATATGTTTGAATTTATTAAAATGCATACACCTTCGCCTTTACTTTTATTTCCGCTGAAATATGCATCACCACCCCATTCGGTTTTCATGTTTGTTCTAATTTGCTACTTAAATGTCTTTCTTGTAAAAGACATTGAAAAGTGTTGACCCTTTAACCAGTGGAATACTTGTCGTTTGTGTTGATTTACCAAACCTCTGACATTAATAGAGCCTATTTTAAAATCCATATGTAATATCGTAAACGTATTTGATAAGAAGATAGATAAGGCAATCTAAGAGAAGGTTGACATATACGGTCATAGTTTTGGATGACATAAATAGTTTCATGAATGCAAATAATGAGCTGAGACAGAATAATATAATTATTACAAACACGTGTTTGCGGTTTTACCATTTAGAAGTCTAGGCAACATCTCAAAGTAAAAAAAGGCATGCAAAAGCAATACAACACATAAGTTAACATGTTAGCGATTTATAAAAAATAACAAAAAGTATTAGACGATTAGACTGATGTTAACAAGACAAAAAAAAGATTGGACAAATAACTTTAGTGTTTAGTTATATTTAGAGTCACTTTTTTTATACAAAACGAAAATATGATAGGCGTTAAAATAATTTATCATATATATGGATGCTGTTTTACCTTTAAGATAAATGGCATTATGTGTATAATTTGCTTGTCGAAAATATAAATAAATTCCTTTAGATCAGCATAGCCTACTTTAAGTTTGTATCCAAGTTTACCGTACTATACTACGTATAATTATAGCTGACCTTTTACTACGTATACATATAGCTGACCCTTTACTACGTATACATATAGCTGACCCTTTACTACGTATACATGTAGCTGACCCTTTACTACGTATACATGTAGCTGACCCTTTACTACGTATACATATAGCTGACCCTTTACTACGTATACATGTAGCTGACCCTTTACTACGTATACATGTAGCTGACCCTTTACTACGTATACATATAGCTGACCCTTTACTACGTATACATATAGCTGACCCTCTACTACGTATACATGAAGCTGACCCTCTACTACGTATACATTAGCTGACTCTCTACTACGTATACATACAGCTGACCCTTTACTAGGTATAGATTTAGCTGACCCTTTACTACGTATACATATAGCTGACCCTCTACTACGTATACATGAAGCTGACCCTTTACTACGTATACATATAGCTGACCCTCTACTACGTATACATACAGCTGACCCTTTACTACGTTGATTTACGAGTAAATACCCGCGCTATAGACCAACGCACAATAATGTCTAGGTAACGATCTACTTACATAGAATGCTCCAAGCTCCTCTGAACCAATGTATACGTGATGTGCAGGGACGATCAGACGTGTTGTTGTTGGTTCGGTTGTTGAGGTTGAAGAGAGAGGGTATTGTCCTGATTCGTCGGAGCTCACCCGGATTGGAGTCACGTGGCTTATTGCTGGCCGACTATTGGCTGACCCTTGCCTAGACGAAGGTCAATCCCCTGACGTCACCAGAGTGAGGCCTCCGACAGGGACGCAGGTACAACACTCTACCCCATCTTTGAGGAGATGTCAACATACCTAAGCTTATTGATAATAACTAATGTATTAAACTGAATAGAAATTGAGGAGTTAAGAAAATGGTCCTTTCTTTTAGTGCAATAATTTTGCCAATATTGTTTAAGAGTCTTAATGTTCAAAGGACCGGCATTTAAAACAAAAGTAATGTCCTGATGGTACAATCTCAGAAATCTATACTTGAGATATACTTAAAACACTATTATGGTAATGATTACAAAGGAAAATTTACTGTTTAACTATCAAAACAACATAAAGTGGAAATAACAATAACAAATAACAAATAACATTTTAACAATTCCACCATAGAAAACATTGTGGCTACACCTAAATGGTACAACCAATAACACATAACATTTTAACAATTCCATCATAAAAAACAGTGCGACTACACCTAAAGGGTACATATTCTCACCAATCATGCAAATGGCATATTATTGAGATAGAGCATACATCGAGTTGTTCATAGCGGAAAGAACATACCAGCTACAATCCTCCATGAAATGAAATATGTTATTTCCATACAGCACGCTAGTATAGTAATTTTCGTTCACAGAAGAAAGAACATACCAGCTACAATCCTCTATGAAATTTATTTACAAATTTATTTACATATAGAATACCTGTATAGCAATGTTGGTTTACTTTGTATACTTCACCCCCCTCTTAATGAAAACATTTACCCCTATTATTGAGAATATATATTCTTTAGTAACAACTTACATAAGGGAAACACATTACTACTTATTAATAATCACAGCACATCAATTCACAAAAATGGAATAAATTATGACATTGTGCAGATACAAAGGAATAACAAAATTGTTGAACACATGGGGAAGATACAGAGTAATAGGATTGCCTCAGCATGCATAGATTGTCGGCAATAGGACTACAACAATAGAAAATGTTTCCATGCCAGATTGAAAACTGAAAAGCTCGGTAAGCTATAAAGGCTATATTGGCTACATGGCTAAGCTACACAGCTATAAATTACCCAGAGAACACCAATACGTTTTACATATATCCATATTTATGCATTATAGTATATTTGGTACACAATATTATTAGATATTCGTATGCTTATACACCACTAATAGTTATCCTATTTACAGTTTCAGTATTGTAGTACGATGCTTTTGTGTATAGTGCATTTGTTATAATACAATAGAATACAAGGTTTAGTACAATTTACAAAGGTCATCATATTGGAGTATTGGTGGACTCTGGATAAGTTGCTTTAACACCATGAAAAAAACAGCGAAACTTACATACTTTTGGAATCCAGTACCTGTATGGATGAAAATTAGTATTATTCCTTGGATCATTTATTAATCTGTTAATTTTGCTTCCAGTCAATGTGCAAAAATCTATACAAATATTTTTTACGCAGAATTGACAACATACAAGCTCTCCAATTCTTCGCCTAACCCAATGATCCCTAAATAGGCCGAAATGTGTAAGTAACACGCAAAACTCAATCAAGGAGTAACAACGTACAAGCTAATTACTTTCAAGAATGAGCGTTCCCATCTTCCCCATTTCTGTGTTGCATTATTTATGGGCCACATGTCTGATTCAGTGGCAAGTTAAACTGCTTGCAGAAAGCTGTCTTTTAAGTTTCGTTTAATATTAGAATAGCTGCTGGCTGTTAGTAACGAAGTTAAATTGAAGAAGCATTACCAGTCGAGACCATATAGTTTGGCGGCATTTCTGTTACAGACCCCAAGTACCTGTGATACTTGGCAGCCAAGTTTCTGTGACACCTTACCTGCAATAAGGTGAACATTCCATGGACCGTTTACGCCTGTAATACCGTCCATGGGCAGATAAGGTGCATCAGTCTCCAGAACTAAACGTTTTGGACTGTCCAACAATAGCAGCATTTGTACAGTGCTATCGCTGTCTAATGAGGCTCTAGCTATACCGAAATAGCAGTTTGGTAGCACAGTGCTCCATTGCTGGTACTCCTCAACAGTACCTACATAACAATGACGATGAATTGTGGAGTTCGTCATCTCCAACTCTTGTAAGAGTGCCAACACTTATGCAGCAGCCCTCCCAGTGTCATTGTCCCGGACATGTAGAACAACAGTCTTGGCCAGTCTCTTTGCCAACAAGAGAGCTTGCCGTAGGAAATATCTCTGAGCCTCAATTTTCTTTCGTTTGCACTCCTCCCTATTGTGGGCACCCTGCAGCGACAAGATGTCGTGAAATCGAGGCCCACTTTTCCAATTCCTACGGCTTGCGGAAAACGCTGAACTACGGCCTCCAGCCTGGCGATCTGACTGCTGACAGTCTTTCGAAGAACCATATGCGGATGAACACCCAAGCTAAATCGTAGCCTTGGATTGTCACGCATATGCTTCTCGATGAGGCTCCATTTGTTTGGGTAAACATAATTTGCAATAGCATATCGCAAATTGACAGGTGGGGCCACCGAACTTTCCAGCTCTCGAAATGATTGGGTAGAACGGCAGGAGAGCTCATCCATGTGAAAATGGGAGTCTATAGACGCCATTTTCAACGTGGGATGACCACAATATATAATGCTCGAGTTTGATCCAGAAAACCCCAAAATACATATATATAATAAATCATCCTGAAATGGTGATTTACTTGATCTATTAAAACTTTGTAGTGAAGATTGTAAGTTTAAATTATATAATTTGAACAAGTTTTCAGTACCTAGATTTTTTTAATAGTTACACCCAAAATCAACAAAAATAGCCTGATTTTATGTTTATAATTATAAAATGTTTCTTTAATACAAAATAAATGTGTTGATTTGTTATCAGAATTTCACTCAAATCAACAATTTTCCGACCTTGAATACAAAGGTGGTGGATCATACTCAAACACATTACTAAAACAATAAATCACAAACTTTTTAGACTTTTTTGTAAGGTTGCCATTGCTTCCTTTCTTCCCTGCTCCACTAGTTCCTTTTTTTGAACATCACCTATTTCAGCTTTCTTTTGTTTGGTGTCCTGTTTCAAACTATAATATTTATCCAACTCATCCAAAATCAACTTAAACTCTTGCTCAGATATCTGTGCATCACTCAATGCTTTTGATGTCAAATTGTTTATGCTATTTAACTTAGACTCTGCCAAAGTTTTTATTTCATAATGTTTTTGAGCTTTTGAATTAAGCTTGCGTCTGATGAAATTAATACAAACACCTGTAGTCCCACATACTATTGCTGCTATTTCCAAAGGTAACAAAACTCGAACAACAAATCCAATTCCAGCCATAATAACACTTGCAGATATTAAAGTAGTGTCAATTCCATCTGTGATATTAATACCACGTTTATATTTTTTATAAAGAGACTTGCGTGTGTCTCGCTCTGTAATTAACTTCTGTTCAATCTCTGAAATTTTTTGTAATCTATAATTGTGTCCGTCTTCTACTGGCAACGGAGGATATAAACGTGGTGCTGTCGGTGGCTTCAATTTTTTTAATAATAAAAAAATAATAATAATTCAATTAATAATGATGCCACCGTATTTACAGCGGTAGCGTTGGCAGTCTTGCATACAAAGTTAATAACAGAACCAGCACCAATATCTAATGGTCTATCAAAGTTATCATGATTGCGTGAGATGATGTGAAGCGTTATGCCATAATTTGGTTTTTCAACACCATTAACAGAAACTATTACAGATACGTCACCAACTAATCTTTCACTTGCTAAACCTATTCCAGGGGCTGGCGTGGCGCAGTCGGTAGCGCGGCGGATTTGTAACCGGAGGCCCCGGGTTCAATCCTCCGTGGTGCCACTGAGTTCCGTCGGTGTGTTCTTGGGCAAGACACTTTACCTTAGCCTCGTCCGTCGGATGGGGACGTAAACCGGGCGGTCCCGTGTATCGGTCTATCCTCCGAGCACGTTAAAGAACCATAGGAATCTATTCGATAATAAGAGTAGGGCAGGTTCCCGGATTCCTTTGTATCCTTCCCCTCTCTCTGGGGCGGCTCTAAATAACCTATACTGTGTTGATGAGCCGTTAAACAACATTTGATTCCATAATACGACCACGGCGTGTCATTACATGCCCCACATTTGTTTCTGCTCCACCGTTACCAAATGAGAGTATTCTATTTAATACAAGTGGACCCTTAGCCTCTGCAAATATTGTTATAATTCCATATTTAAGATTATCAACTTTATCTCTTAGTTGGTTGAATTGGTTAACAATAGGCACAACTCGCCTATGTAAATCTAAAACATGATTGGCTAAAGCCTCTAAGTCTTCTGTTTTCTCAGGTTTTGTTGCTCCAAATATACTCATTGTTGGGTTTTTTAAACTACAATTTTAAATAAATTCTAAAACACAACTCATAGGGAAGCCGTGATTATCTATATTGCCGCCATGCTCATCTCTGACTTCTATTTTTAATTCAGAAATTGTACCATTTGAAAGACAGTGATATTTAGGATAAAAACGTGTATATACAATATCCCCAAACTGCTTATTTACTACAGGTATAACCCCTATAATAGTGCTTGGCGCACCATTGAAATAATTATCTTTCGTATTAACTTGTTCCAGATGAACATATAGCTGTTTATAAGGAGCTTACTCAATTGATTGTTGTCCAGTATGAGTACCTGTCAACCATTTTCTGTCCTTGAATCCCAGCATTTTTGAGAGACCACTTGATAATCGTGTCTCTGTTGGCGTCTCTAAAGAGACTATACCAGTATGCGTATCAACGGTTAGGGTAATATTTAGTCTTTCAAATATATCTGCCAACTGTTGAAAGTTATAGTGTCCATCTGGTATATGATGCGTATCATCTGGGTTTTTTTCTCTTTATGACTTCATGATTAATATTATACCAACCGATAATGTATATAAAACTCTTTAATCCAACGCGCTTATCTCCATTTCTATTATTGATATACTGTTGTAAGTTAATAGAGTTGTCTATGTTTGAAATTGTATGAAACATTTTTTTAATATATATAAAAAAAATAAAAAAAATAAATGATTTCCAAAAAATTTAAATATAGCTCAGATGCTCACTACTATTCAAGTACTTTTAACAAAAAAGTGATAGATATAATAAATCAAAACATAGTCATTACATCCAACGGTAAAGGCTTTAAAGCATCATTTCCAAATGTCTTTGAAAAATACAAACTCCCATACGTTAAATCAGATGCTATAGTCCAAAGCTGGGGAACAGACTGGATGTTATTTTGGCAGAACCAGTTGAATTTTGCTATTTGGTGTGCGACAACTGGATGTGGCAATGATTTCAACAATCATCTGAAAGCTGATGCCCTGGTTGGTTCGTTATTTTGATTTCATGTCTATTACCAAGTCAGAAGAATATTATTTGAGATGAGTGTAGCAATGCCGCAAGACCCAAATTGGAATGCATTTAATAACACATATAACCGAAACGCATACGAGAGAATATGCAAGGAGTTTAACGTTGACTTAAATTCAGACTGGAGACAGAAACAAAGCTATAATGATGGTCTAGGAACAATTTATAATTACTGGACAAATATTGGTTATCATCCTTTGATAAATTCTGTATACGACATCAAAACGATGAGTTCACAGTCTATGAGAGTGATAAAACATACCACATTGATTACATTTCACAAGGATCTGAGGCTGACAATAGCTGGTCTACTTTTATACTAGATAGTTCATCTGGTTTCACAAGAGCAGGAGTAGAAAGAATCAATGACAGCATAAGAACATACTGCTGGGCAATTCTTGGCTCACAATCACAAACAAGAACAGATATACTTGGAACTGGAACGGATTTGATGCACAGAAACAATTTCTGGCAAATGTAACGGACGCAATAAAGAGCCCCATTGACTTGCCCAGTAAAATTTCAAGATATAAAAATACTCTAAAATATGCAAGAAGTAAAGTAAATTGTGTCTATGGAAGTGGATTGTACATGTCTCCGAGTGACATGGAGTTGAGAATTGGAACAATACAAGACTACAATAATGAAATTGTAATAGCAACCGATGCGCAAACATTAGGATTGAATAATGATGTAAATATAAAACCAGTACCACCAAAAATTGTTCAACCTTTTCAAGGCAACACAACAAAGAAATTTCTGCCGGAACATCCTGACTTTGATAAATCATTGATACATAAAAGTGTGGGACATGTGGTACAAGAGATGAAAAAAATAGCGATTAAACACGAAGATAACAAAACATCTATAATTGTTGGTACTATAGTAATAGGTCTTGCTGCATTACTTATTTACGAGATTTACTGAACCACTCTTTGGCTTCCACATACAACAACCCGGAAACAAACACAAGCAAAGCCCATAGATTGTTACCAAGCCAATTAATAACATGACCTGTCGCAGATAAAAGCCATGATACTATTGCACCAATAACTCCTGGAAGTGCTGCAGCAGCTTTTCCAGCTAAATTTGCGAGAAGTTTACCAAGATTACTTAGTTGTTTTTTTATCCAGTATTTTACACTTGACGGGTCAGATTTAGGAGTTGGAGTTGGCCCAGTCCCTCCGCCCGTTGTAGGAATAATGGCCTCAACTAATACCCCAATAATCATACCAAACGCAGTCAAAATACTAACTATTGTAATACCTTGCTCTCTGAATAATGTTTTTATTCTCTCACCCAATGTTGTGTCTTCTTTTAACACCTTATTTATAGTTTCTTTTATCCTGTTTATTTGACTGCGTAATGCTTCTTTGTTTTCACTCGCCGCTTCAAGTCGTGCACTTCTTTCATCTTCTAAGTTTATTATTCTGTCACGTATGCGCTCTTGTTGAAACTCATCCTCCTGCCCGGGGGTGCTAACCTGTTCTAATTTTTGTTTTTGTTTTGTTATATCTTTATCAAGCTCATTGAGCTTTGAGAGATTATTAGTAAGTTCTCCACGGAAGCTTTGCAATCTCTTATCTAAACCTCGTATCTCTTGCAGTGTTAGATCTTCTGGTTGAACAGCAGTATTAGGATGAGTTTCATCTATTATATTACTCAAATCACTCTTAATTGTATTCAGTTGTTGAAAAAGTTTGCATTGGTATATTTTCTCCTTCTTTTGTGAGGGTATCTCTTGTTTTTACTAAGGTTGCAAATTCTTTCCTACCACGAGCCAGTCTTTCACGTTGAACTAAATAATCATACATTTTTAAAGTGTTTCTGATGAAGTTAACACCATATTTTTGATTTAGAGTGTCCAGCGCATAAAACTCGACTGGATTATTTCTTTTATAATGGGTAAGTGGAACATCATATGTCCCCAACTGAACTGCATATAACATTGTTCTACCGTTTTCGTCCTTAGCCACTTTGAAATCTTTATAGTCAATTCCGCTAATCTCAGCGTTAACTCTAGTAAAGAATTGATCTACTAACATCTTTTTTTGAGTACGCTGTTCTTCTGTTTTATCTTCCCCTTGAATCTGATCAATATAGTTATCTTCATTTACAATTTGTCTCTGGAAATCTGAGCCAGATTGTATAAATTCTGATTCTTCATCACGCAGCATATCACTCACAAAGGCATCCGCATCTTCAACATCTGGATCAAACGTAGGATTTTCATATTCAAATCCTTCTTCAGCCATTGTTTATTTTATTTAATTTTAAAAAAGATATTTAAAAAATAAATACAATGTCAGCTTACGGAAACAAACTCAATCCTCATAGAAAACTAAGAGAACCTCATGGTGCCAAGGGCATCCGCACAAGTGTAGTAATAACTAATAATCCATCAACAATAGACCAAAACCAGCAACTGCTTGTGAGATTTCCCAGTCTAAGTACTAATGATGTGATTGTTCCACATACTGCTCGTCTTGCCTTTGAAATAGAAATTAAAAGCACCAAAGACCCCAACGCTACTATATATCAAAATCTGGGTAGAGCAATTGTGAAAAAAAATGACAATAAGAATAAGTGGCAATGAAGTCATGTCAATAGATGACAGTGATATATATCATTGTATTGTTGATTTATGGAAAAGCCCTACCGAACGATTAAACATGTATTACCAAGGTGTTACTAGTAATGCAAACATGCTAAAACATAGAGTTGGTGCGGGAGATGCTTCCTCAGACGCTGAGGATGAAGCTGTAGCAGCAGCTTATGGAAATAGATTTTGTATACCACTGGATTTTGAAATGTTAGAAAGTCATATGCCATTTTATCAAGCGGTGCTTGGTGATAGGTTAGAATATGAATTAACGTTTAACAATTATAACAAAGTTATCAAAAGCAGTGATGTTGATGCATCTTATGTAATAAAAAATATCTGCTTGGAATTTGATATGGATAGTGATGTTGAATTAGCCAGACAAATAAGACAGCAAACCAATGGTAAGATAGTATTTATGTATGATCGTATCTTGCGACATAGAATAATACAAGCAAATACATCTGATACCCTTTGGAATATCAACATTAATGTACCAGCACGGAGCATGAAAGGTATTCTAATGCTGTTTGAAGACCCAAACAGAACAGACACGGAATCCTTTTACAACCCAAAGATTGAAAAGGTTGAAATGACAATAGAGGGCGTACCAAATCAGTTTTATAGTCAGGGCATGAAGGCATATCAACAATGGGATGAAATCAACAAATATATTGCCTTGACATCAAAAAGAAACAAAGAGACAGACATAGTGGTGAAGGATTTATGCTTTACCAATGTTTCTATTCGAACATATCTAACAAAATCATATGCTTTGTGGCTTGACCTTAGAACATGTGATGACAATTTATTACACGGCAGTGGAAGAAAAATAGAAAACGGCAGTGAAGGCATAACGAGACTAATAAATAAAAAAGCAGAAGCAGATCAATCTTTAAATATTTATCTAGATATAATACAAGATGCGCAAATCAATTTTGAAGATGGAAGATACAAAGAAATACGATTCTAAATATCCTAAATATCCACACAGTGCCATTATCTGTGGTCAGACAGGCTGCGGTAAAACAGAGTTTGTTCTTGACATACTCGAACAAGAGTATGTTGGAGTTTTTGAACATATAATTATATTGTGTCCAACCATAGAGTGGAACGAGGCTTATAAAAATAGACCCTGGATAGGTGATGTAAGGCACCCGTGAGATAAAAAAATAACAATTGTCAATCCCGTTAGCAACGGTAAAGAAATGCTACAAGAACTGTTGCGTTTATTTTTCAAACAATATGCTGGCAAGCCCACACTATACATCATTGATGATTGCTCTGCCACAAAATAATTAACAAAGAAAAAAGATATGTTGTCAGAGTTGGCATTCTCTGGTCGTCACGCCAAACAATCAGTGTGGGTCATTTCACAGAGATATAATTCTGTATTGAAAGATTTGAGGGAGCAAGCAAAATGGTTGTGTATGTTTTACACCAAGGACAGAGATAGATATAAAAATTGTTTGAGAGAAAATGATGTTATTCCGACGCTGGAGGAGAGATACAGAATAAGAAAAGCTTTAGCAAAGACTAAATATTCGAAGTTAATATTGAGGACTGACCAACCAACTGGTTATTGGGTTAAATATTTTTTGCAGTCGCGTGACATTGTGAATGTACAAATTTTTGTTTTAATTAATATTTAAAGTACTTTTAACAACTAATTTATCAGATTGTATTGAAGCACAATGCTAATTAGAATTACTAACTATGATAATTTGAATTCATGCAGATTTAAAACCCCTTTTTAAAGTCAAGCGGTCGGTGATATAGTATATATAGGAGATCGAATTATATTATCTTTCAGTTGTGTACTTGCGGTGTTTGTTGCCTGGTGAAAAATGACAGTTATCCTTTTAGCAGATATTAAGTGTTGGGTTGGTCTATAAATAGAACGTTTATATAATAAACGGTCTTGTGACATGCTAAGGCAACCTCGGAGCAAAATGAATTGTAAACGGTTGTGTGATATGGTCTATAAATAGACGTTTATATTATAAACGGTCATTTGACATGGTAACCTAAAGGAGAAATGAAATGCTAAGGCAACCTCGGAGCGAAATGAATTGTAAACGGTTGTGTGATATGCTGTATAAATAGGCGTTTATATTATAAACGGTCATTTGACATTGTAAACGACTTCGCTTGAAAAAAACAGAGTTACTTCCCTTAAAAAAAGAGTTATTTCCCTTGAGAAAAAAAAAGAAGTGTTATTTTTCTTGAAAAAAAAGAGTTATTTCCCTTTAAAAAAAGAGTTATTTCCCTTGAAAATTAGATAATCATGCTTCAACAAATGCTTGTTGCGAGTTGTATTACAGGTATGGAATGTTTTTAACGCCATTTACAGCAATACTGACAACTGTTAGACATATTGATTTAAATAAAAATAAAAATACAGATAATGAACCGGAGCCTAAGTTGAGCACCATCTCCGGATCAACAAAATAGAGAAATTACGCTTATTGTGGTGGGCATGGCTGCAACTGGATTTGTGGCGTATAAATTGATTTCATAAAAAAAAAATAAGAAACTATTTTAAAATAACAAAGTTATTACTTTGAAATGACTAAGTCATATTGCATGATACCTATTTTTTTGTTGTTCATACATGGTTTCAATCCAAGTGGTCGAATATAATATGGTGGTTTAGCATTTGTCTTATAGTTATATAAATTTTAATCTTTAGTTGAAAAAATGGAAAAGATTTATTACAGCCCAAAAGGATTTTGGAGAGGTTACTCAGCAGTTAAAAAATTGGCAAAAGAGGCTGGTGTCAGTGAGAAACAGGCATTATAATTTTTAAAGAACGAGCTGTGTGGCAGATTAATTTACCAGCACCAAAAAAAATAATTAGACCTTGGTTTGATGTTTCCGCTAAGAATGGAGTGCATCAAGCTGATTTGTTATTTCTGCCGCTTTTGGCTTTGGCCGTGGACGCAAGATATATAAATATGCGTTGACTGTGGTTGATATTGCAAGTAGATACAAAGAAGCAGAGCCACTGACTTCCAAGGATAGTAAAGAAGTTGCCAAAGCATTTGAAAATATATACGGTCGGCATCTGAAATATCCAGAGTTATAACAAAGTGACCCAGGCAGAGAATTTATGGGTGCAGTATCGCAGTTGATGGCAAAACACAAAGTAAAAATCAGACGAGGCAGAACAGAGATACACAGAGACCAAGCTATAGTGGAAAGATTTAACAGAACATTAACTGAAAAATTGTTTGGCTATCAGTATGCTAAGGAAATAGATTCACAAAAACGCACCAGAGAGTGGGTGAAGAGATTACCAGAAGTTGTCAAAGCAATAAATGTGGAGACAAAAAAGCCCCCTCCTGTTGAAACAAAAACATTAAAAGAAGATCATATCTGTATGAATGCCAGTGTAAGATATTTATATCAACCCGGGGAACAAGAAGGTGGAAGACGCAGAGCAACTGATCCAATGTGGAGTGTAGATCCTCACAGGATTAAAAGTTATATGGTGACGCAAGGTATAAGAGTATATTATTTAAAATCACCAGCGCCTCAAAGAGGATTTGTCAAAGAAGAACTACTTATTGTTCCTGCTGATACCCAAACGCGTTTATAAGTTTTTATAAAATCTATGTGCATCAGTTTTAATCCCGCATTCTTGAATGTATCTTTAAGAGTAAAATAGTGACAGTGTTACTTTGTTTACTGTTATACCATATATCTCATGCTTTATTGAGCGTATCATATTCATTTCATGGGTGTATTTTTTCTTGTTAAACAAACAATGCATCCTTGTAGTTTTCAAAGCTGATATTTTTTTCTATTACGTACCTTTTTACTCCCTTTGCTTTCTTAATAATCTGCTCATCCGCTCTCAAAATAGAATATAGCTTGGGTCTTAATCCAACATACTCAGCTATAGGAACACCAGCACATTCATCTTTCATTTTACCTAATACTTTTTTGTTTGTATCATCGTGCAGTGGAAGGTTTTCCGGATAATTACTAAAGTCATACTCATCTTTCATTTCAGCCATGTCTTTGTACACATCTTTTGTTTTGATTTCTACCAGCAAGCTGTCAGTGTCTGTGTATAATAAATTACAGTTATCTCCGTATCTTTTCTTTAGGGTATTATAGTACCAGTCATACATCATGTACTTTGATAAATCCAATACTGCCATCCCAACATAGATTGGTTTGTTCAATGTTAATTTTTGTTTTATTTACATGTAATGCTGACAATTCATCTGAAAACTTTATACGTCTGTTAAAGTTGGGTTTGGCTAGTATTTTTCGTATCTTTTCATTTTCAGAGCCGTCAGTTCTGACTAGTTTTATATCAGTCCGCTTGCGTACATTTTCCATCGTCTTGCCAGAGTTGTTCATAAGTTTGTAAAAATCTTTTTCAAAGTCTGATTTAGCTTTTTTCCTAAGTTCTGTGTTTAAACGAATATATGATTCCATCCATGGTTTTCATTAAATTATAATACTCTGTGTATTTTCTTTAGTTTCATGCCCAAAGATAAATACAGTTCCAGGGTTTTGTGATGTAACACGTATTTTTCTTTGTCCATAAGATTGGGAACTAGTTGTTCTGTATTTATCATGCTATTATTTTCCAACAGATCTGTCTGGTATTTAGACAACCATTATTTTTTCACTACTAATTGTTCCGGTGCAAGCGGAGAGTCATTATGAGCTTCATGGAGTTCTTTAGGATATTCTAGATCTACTTCTACAAAATATCCTTTTCCTTCCTCTGGCTTTGGTAAGGTATCTCATTGGCCACCCATATAGATTATTTGCATCAAAATACATTAAGAAGTTGTTTTCCTCGTTAAGGTTATAATCAGCTACATGCGGATTGTTTGCTTTAGCATATCGTTTTGATACCATACTAATTCCACCACGCATACCTTTTTCTGTAAATAAGTGCATGTCAATGTCTGTAAAAGTTCTAAAACTATTTTTGAATGTTTGAGTAAAGCATCCCAAGATAATCCAGGTGCTGTATAGTAATGTAAAGCATCAAGCTTGTATGCATTCATACATGTTTTCCTAAAAGTTTGAAATACATCTGCTAACAGAGTTACATCAGTTTTTAGATATAAATCATGATAGTCTCCAAGAGTTTTACATTTAAACTCTTTCCATATTTTTTGAGCATATTCGTAATCTTCGGGACTTATACTTTCACCTCTAAGACTACTGTAAAACTTTTCTATAGGTGGTAATTGCGTTTCCTTAAATCTTTCCACACTGTCCATATATTTATACGGGTAAACACCTTTTCGCAAAGGTAAATTTGTTTTTTCTCCAAACTGATTTTTGGTAATTTTGAAATCAGATTTATCCGTAGCATCAACCAATTTTTCCAGGGACGAAGCCATAAATTGAAAGCTATCCAAAAATCTGAGTTAAATGATATATATTTTGCAGCGTTGTTTGCGATGCATGTAATATTACTTGACATTGTATGTATTTTTTGCATAATGAGATGACTATCATATCCTTTGAGGTCATGAAATATAACAGGGATAGTTGTTTTATTTTGTTTTATTTTCAGTTTCAGATTACAGTTTTTATGTGCTGCACCTCTGTATTCACCTGTAAAATGACAGTGGTCTCTTACTTTACAGTTTTTGCCACATTTTCTACCTATTTCATTCTCGCATATCCAACAGTGTGTTGCTTTTTCATAATCTTCCTCATTTTGCTGCGTCATGATTAATTATTTTGGGTGAGCAAAAGTGTTGTTGATGTTGCTCTTCTCACATTCTGGATATTTTAAAAACACTTCAACAGCATCTTCACCTCTGTAAATAACAGGTTCTTCAGCTTTACCATCATATCTAACAACTTGGTATCCAAATCCACACGCTTCGTGTATATTTTGAATTTCAGATTTCTTTCCAATTTTGATTGAATGTGGTTTGATTATACTCTCAAAATCAGCATATATTACATAAGGCACATGCATCTGATTTTGATGATTTTTAAATTTTATGTAATTTTTACCTTTTTGCGGCATTTCTATTCTGCAAGAATTTTGGTTAATACCATCACAGTCTTCTTTGTGTTTGGTGAGTAGATTTTCTCTTGAAAACCCGTAAAGACACCGGTCACAGAAATAAGTTTGACCCTGATGTTAGTTTTGGTCATAGAGTAGTCTATTCAGATTTTTAATCCAGCAATACTGATATTTTGTTGTTGTTTTTTTTGGTTCGTGGGAATAATTATCAGGATTATAGTTGTCATCTATAACTTCTTCTTCATTATTTGGATCATCTTTATTCTCTGAATCTTTTTCAACCTCAACGTCATCAGATTTCTTATTTTCATTTCCTCTTGTTTTCTTGTAATTTAGCATATTTCTGCTTTTGTTCATTTATAACCTGTTCTTGTTGTAATTTATCATATTTTTGCTTTTCTCGTTTACGTTGTTTTTTAGCACGTCGTCTTTTGAGTAAATTGTCTAATGTTTGAGAATTAACCTCTTTTGGAGTTTCCTTTGAAACTTCTTTAAAAGGTTTTAATGCATTTATACCATTAGACAGCGTTTGCTTATCTATTACTCCTGTATCAAACAGACGTATTAAATTGTTTATAGTCTCCTCGTTTTCCATCCTTTATTTGTTATATATTAGAAATAAATTTTCTTAAATATAAAATAATTATATACAAAAAAGACAATGTAAAGCAATGTTTGTCAATTTCTTAAAATTGGATTACATAATCCATGTAAAAGCAAGCCGACGAAAGATTCCGATTATTGCTGTTTGCATAAATATAGATTAAAAAAAGTCATGTGTTACCGTGCATAAAATGTATAAAAGGCACTTCTGCGAGATATTAAGTATGTGTTGGTTGTGGTGCCCATTCGATTAGAATGAGACATGAATACTGGAAATTAAAGTCGTACAACGCTGAGTGTCTCCAATTTAGACGTATTGAGGTTTAAATCATATTTTGTTTATTTGTTGATTTGACTAAAATTCTGATAACAAATCAACAAGTTTATTTTGTATTAAAGAAACATTTTATAATTATAAACACAAAATCAGACTATTTTTGTTGATTTTAAATGTAACTATTAAAAAAAATCTAGGTACTGAGAACTTGTTCTAATTATATAATTTAAACTTACAATCTTCACTACAAAGTTGTAATAGATCAAGTAAATCACCATTCCATGATGATTTATTATATATATGTATTTTGGGGTTTTCTGGATCAAACTCGAGCAAAGCGAGAGCTTCGAGCCAGAAACCCCAAAATACATATATATCCACATGGTGCGCTGAAACCCTCAAACGTGCTGTAACGAATAAATTCCCGTACAGTATCGGTAAGTTGTCTTGGCAATTTAGAGAACAGCCAATTTAGAGAACAGCGGAATGGTGCCGTACAGCACATCTGATAGAGATTCCAACCCAGCCCTCCTGTCGTACTCTCTGAGAAAGAAGCATTCTTTCTCCGAGAACGAAATAGATGGAGGATAGAGTGTATTATCCACAACAAACACAAGGAGGTCTGTCAGAGACCCCAGGGCTAGGTGCTGAATAAGAAAATACAACAACCCATTAACAGCGAGCGCCCAAACCTCAAGAAGAGAGTCTCCTTCGACAACCCCGTGATTGTTATGAAATTTCCTTAGCTGTTGAATACAGCCTTCAGCGCGGTGGCAATCCATGCATGCGGATGCGGGACACACATACCAAGGTGCATGTGTCCTTAGTACATGTTGTTTAATGTGATTGGAAGAGATTCCACACACTTCACATTCTTCCGAAAACTTCGATCGCTTGACAGGTCTGCTCATTGTTGCCTACAATTAAAAAACAAGTCCATTTTGAGGACCTGTACCGGCAATTGATTTATAAAAAAAAAAATAAAGAGCAGAACAATTTTAGATTTATTCTAATACTATCATGAGATGCAACAATACCTCTGTTAATCTCAACAACACACAGGCTATTCAAGACCAACAGACGTCCAACTACTGTCATGGATTATGTTACAACTCTGTTAGTTTCACACAACACACAGGCTAAATGAAACTAACAGGGCTTTTTTCTAGGGCCAAAAATATAAAAGAGTCACGTTGTTGGTCTCAACAACTCACAGGCTAAATGAGACCAACAAAGTTATTACAGATTATGTGGATCATCGGATGTATATTTAAAAAGTATTATCAATCTGCACAAACTATCCAGCGCCGCCCTGCCAAACTATACAAGCTACACAGGACGTGCACTGGACAGCAAGAACAAATGTATAATACTGCAAATTTCTGCCAAGAATCCCACGACCCAGTCTGAACAACATACAAGCTAATGCAAACTGAAATCCTGAAACTCCGACAAACAAATGCAAATATTTGACCCAGCATGAATGACGAGTTCACACGAGGCCAGACTACATGTATTGGTTCGAAACAACACTGCATTACAGAAAAACAAACCACCAGCTGATCCCCCCTGAATATACCCATATGCAGTAATGTGGGTTGCATGAACAAAACATACAATCTAATTCAATGCACCCCATGGACATGATATAATTTTTAATCAAGAAATCGGTCGGGGCGACGAACTGCCCTGCCTTTACTTGTCATTTCGACAGCGGGGACAGAGTCGGTTAGCTCAGGTTTGCCCTCAGGGTCGTATAATTCAACAACAGAAGGGCCGGAACCACCATCACTTAATTCCTCTTCCCCCCACATGTATGGTAGAGTGACGTCTGGATCATCACCTAACATGAAGGGCAATGTTGCATCTGCATCAAACTGTGCTGATGGTTGGGATACGAGGGTCTCTTGTTCCTCATCATCCCCCTCATTTGTTAAGGGCAAAGACTCAAGAAGGCTATGCCTTTGTCTTTGCAGCCATAATGGGAGGTCAGAGTACTTACAAGGTTTTAGCCTGTCATGGTGGACTAACGCTGTTTTGGTCTTACTGGTAACGTTGTACAAAGGGTGACGAGCACGTACAATCAGGAATGGCCCTTACCATGGGGGTCTCAGCTTTTTACTTAATCAAATTCTGATGGAGGAGTCTATCATATAAACTACATCACCAACCTCATACATATTGTGTGTAAGTCTGACGTCATAATCGCGCTTCTGACGCAATTGAGTTTCACTCAATCTTTCTCGTGCTATACGGTGCACATGATCAAAGTTTGAAATGAGGTTGCTGACCTTGCCACTGGGATCATGGGGAGTCTCTTTATTTGACCCAATATGAGATCAATGGGTTGCATTGTCTCTCTCCCTAGCATTAACATGTTTGCTGAAAACCCCGTAGCTCTGTTTTTCATAGAATGTTGAGCCATTCCGATTAATGGCAGATGCTCGTCCCAATCTTGTAATCCACGGCCAATGTAACTCCTTACCATTTGTAAAATGGTTCTATTGAAGACCTCACACTGACCATTTCCTGACGGGTGGTAGGGAGTTGTTCGAGTTTTAGTAATTTCCAGTACTTTACAAAAAGCCTGAAATAAATTACTTTCGAAGTTTCTTCCCTGGTTAGTGTGAACTTCTAGTGGACAGCCAAATGTATCAATGAATCGCTGCAAGAACGCTTTTGCAGTAAGTTCTGCATTTTGTTCTGGCAGTGCAGTAAGTTCGACCCATTTACTGAACTGGTCCACCATGACAAGTATATAACGATTTCCGGACCTACTTTTGTGAAAAGGTCCGATAATATCCAAATGTACTCTTTCCATTGGATAGCCGGCATGATATGAACCCAAGGCTCCCCTTGCCGTTCGATAATTTTTATTTTTGTTTCATACAGAGCAATTTTTAATATATAAATTGCTATCTCTGGTCATTCCATACCAGTGAAAACGGCCTTTTAACCGTTCTAGTGTTTTGACCTCCCCCAAATGGCCAGATTCCTTGGTATCATGACAACAGAATAATATTTTCTTTTGCAGTTCTTTGGGGACCACTAGACAGTTAGAAGATACTGACTCGTCAGCACCTTCCCAAGAGTAGTATAGTACTCCGTGATTGTAATTTAGTTGAGATTTAGTTAACCATAATGATCTAGTTTCAGGACTACTGAGTTTCAGTTCCTTCACAGAAGGTTCGTACTTGTGTTCTAACCATTGCATGAC
This sequence comes from Cyrtodaria siliqua, assembly GCA_037043455.1. Classification (NCBI taxonomy): domain Eukaryota; kingdom Metazoa; phylum Mollusca; class Bivalvia; order Adapedonta; family Hiatellidae; genus Cyrtodaria; species Cyrtodaria siliqua. The sequence goes on from JAWPHD010003660.1 coordinate 118,038, forward strand.
TAGTCCAAGGTCAGGGTCATTTAACTGGGTATCCCTAAGTTGAACAGATGAGAGACTATCGACCCAATTTGGGCTTGCTTCCGGTGTGGGAGTTGCATCCTGCAGAGATCGTACTGCAAGGGGCACTACGTCATCGACATCATCGTTAAACCTCGCCCAATGTGTGTGTGCACGTTTGCAATATGCACAGGGGTAACATGGGACTTTCAATGTCTTTTCCTGCGTCATAACAATCGCAGGCGGGCAAGTCATCGCTTCTGCGGCTAAGTGCATCGGCATTTACATGGTCGCTCCCTTTGCGATGAATTATCTTGAAGTTGTATAAAGACAATTCTTCTAACCAACGCGCTAACTGCCCTTCTATGTGTTTAAACCGGGTAAGCCACACTAAGCTGTTGTGGTCGGTACTTATAAGAAAAAACGGCCTAATAAATAGTGTCGAAATTGCCGACAAAATTTGACTACGGCTAACAACTCTTTGCGGGTAGTGCAGTAATTTCGGTGTTGTTTCATTAACACGTGACTGGCATAGCAAACAGGCTTAACCACGCAGTCTTGTACTTGTGACAATTCAGCACCTATCTGATTAACGCTAGCGTCTGTGTCTAGAATAAATAGACCATCGGGTGACGGGTGTGATAGGAGTGGGGCTGAAGTAGCAAGTGTTTTCAAAGTTTCAAAAGATCTCTGATGGTCTTCATCCCAATAGAATTGTTTAGCATGAGCCAATTCATATAGAACCGCCGAAACTTGCGCAAAGTCTTGAATGTGGTTTCTGTGGTAATTCATATAGCCCAGAAATGAGAGCGTTTGTTTCGCATTCTCTGGGACAGGCCAGTTTATTACTGCACTTATTTTGTCAGGCGCAATTGAAATTCCGGCTTCGCTAACCAGTTTTCCCAGAAACTCTACTTCCTTTTTGAAAAACTGACATTTGTTAGCTTTAAGTTTCAAATTGTGGTCGCGGAAACGCATGAATACTTTCCGTAGTGTCCCCAGCATTCCGTCAAAATCAACTCCTAGAAGAATTAAATCATCAAGGTACACAATTAGTTCTTCCCACGTGAGACCTCGCATAATTAGCTGCATTGCATGCTGAAAGGTGACAGGTGCGTTACATAATCCCATGGCCATGCGAGTCCACTGAAAACTACCAAATCGTGTACCGAAAGATGTTAAACGTTTAGAATTAGCTTCCAAGGGGATCTGATAGTAACCACTATAAAGATCCAAAACACAGAACAACTGTTTGCCATATAATGAGTCTAAACAGTCATCTATGAGCGGGAGATTGTAGTGATCTTTCACGGTCCTGCTATTGAGGGCACGGTAGTCAATGCAGTACCGTAAATCCCCGGACTTTTTCCGGACCAGCACAGGGGCAGATGACCATTCAGAGGCTGAGGGTTCAAGAACACCTTGTTGGAGCAATTTATTTAAATATTCTTGTTCTTGTGCTTGGAACATTAATAGTGTTCTTCTGAATTTTTCCTTCACCGGAGTGGCATCTGACACTTCAATTTTATGCTCCACTCCTGCCAAGCACCCGATATCCATATCATTCTTGGAAAAGACAGATTGAAACTCCATTAATAGATTTTTAAATCTTAAACTCTCATCCTCCGAAAGGTTCGGGATTGCCTCTTTATACATTTCCGTTAGATGCTCCGGCAATTCATGCTTGTCGGATACTGGTTGTGTAACCACCTTTCCAACGGGAATGATATCCGGGCCATCCATGTCCACCCGGAATGCTGATTCTGCGCATACTATTACCTTATCCTTCTTGAAAGCTATATAACTGTTTGTGTCATTAATCACTCTCAATGTCAGGGATGATCCATTGCCATATAAAGTGGAGATCAGTGCATTTTTGAAAGGTTTTGCTTCAATTATGAAGCTACCGTCAATAGGTGATTCAAGGGCCACGTTAATATAACCAACAGTATTGGGTGGCAACACTGTTTTCTTTTTTATTATAACCCTGGAGACTTGTATTCTAGGTCCAAGTTTGATCCTAGCTGGAATCACCTCATTGCCAATTATTATTGTGTTATTTGCTAAATCTATAATACAGCCTGCGGGCTTTAGAATATCTAAACCCAAGATGCAAATATCATCAATTGGTGCTATACATACTGTATGCAAGAACGTTTGTGTGCCAATGGTGAGTGGTACATTTGGCACAAAATATCCCTCTACGATATCGGATCCAATGCCTTTAAGTCGACATTTAGGCCTATCCTTTTGTGACCCATATATTTTTTCAAACAACTGTTTTTGAAAAAGTGTTGCCATAGCACCACTATCAACAACTGCGGAAACTATATTACCGTCAATTGCCATGTCTATAGTTATAGTCATTGCGCTAGCTTTATTGATGGATAGCTCCAACACTTCAGTGTTACGACCCCTTGGGTTACGGACTAGATGGGGGTCGTTTTCCTGCCTAGTCCATGATCGTTTAAATCAGGTAACTGTTGAGCCCCTGGAGATTGGCTTCTAGTACTGGGACTTCGAGATAAGCCCGCCATGTCATTGTATGGACTAGGTGGTCTATCCCGATAGCCAGTAGGAGGGTACCGATTCTCCTGTACCATGTCGCCTTTGTAGCGGTCATTTATATTGGTAGCATTTCTACCCGGGGACCGGGATCTTTTCTGATCATAGCCCGTATTGGCGGTCTGACCAGGGTCAGGGTATCGACCGGGAGATCGGAGCCTATATTCATAACCTTGAGGGGCCGGGACTGGAGGTACCATCGATAGGTGTGATGGTCGGGCCATTGGTGGCTGACTACCCCAAGGTGCGTCATTGTACCTTGGTCTCCAATCAGGCGATGGCTGCCTTCGATAAGGAGATGGGCTCCTATATCGGTCTCTGTTTGGTTGACCTTTCTACCCTGGGGACCACCCTCTTTGTGGGTATGCTGTCTTCCCAGAGACACCAAGATAGGGGCTTGGACTCCGAGAGCGCATTTGATTCTCTCCAACCCCCAGCTTACCTCTGATTTCCGCCATAGATCGCTCTATTTTGGATAATCGATCTTCTTCTTGGGTGGTAAATGCCCGTTCTTTAAACGCGACCTTGTTGCCGTGGACAGCTTTTAAATTAGTTACGTAGCTTTTCACACGGCGACAAGCTTCGTGAATTGTTTGCGGGGCCTCATTCATTACAAAGGCCGCCGCCTCTTTATAGCGACAACCGCGTAAAAATGCTTCGGTCGCCAATTGTTCAGATGTCTTCCTGTCAGTCCGTTTGTAACCATCGAGTGTTATACTTAACACTCGTTGAAGGAATTCCTCCAATGATTCCTCTTATGTCTGTCTAATAAGGTGCAACATTTGGCGAGCTGCCACAGGTTCATCCTTGATGTCAAATCTCAACTGGAGTTCTTTTTTTAACTTTTTATAGCTATCGTTGCGAGGGCAACGATTCGCATACTCCAGTGCTTTGTCCTTCAGTGAGTCCAATAACCTGTCTAAGCACTTTTGCTTAGACCATCGCCTTCTCTTAACTAAGCGCTCAAAACGTGCGATGAAGCTTTGCCATGTCATTTTTCCAACCTCCCCTGAAAACAATTCCATTTTGGGTGGTGGCGGTGACCTACCCCTACTCGAGGAGCTTGAACTACTAGACTAAAGTTACTAGTACTAGTACCCTTTTTTATTAAAATCCTCCTTAACGTCTAATTTTGAAATAGTTTCTCGACCGTTTGATTTGGATCTATAATCAGACGCGGCGCGCGCGCTTCCGTTTGCGACGCGTTGCTTGTCACGCGCATTGCGGTCCTCGTCCTTTACGGAGAGGTTTTGTGGAGGTTTGTCCGACTTTTGGTTTGAATAAATCCCATTAGAAGGCATTTTAGAACTCATGTCTGCAATGAATTGTTTCATAGCCTCTTGGCCAGACTCTGTTTTTATTACAGTGCTCTGTTTGGAGTCCTGTTTAAAGGAGGGTGGCGGACATTGAAAAAGTGATCCCATTGGATTTAGATCCTTAGGTGCCTCCATTAATCCTGAAGTCGCCCAATGGGGGTGTTGAGTTACATTCTCAACTGCGCTCATATGCGACTCCATATATTTTAAGAGATTTTCTGTTTGAGACATGTGTTTGTATTGCATGTCTTTCAATTGAGACATTTGTTCCCTTGTCTGAACTATGTAGGTATGTTGTACCTCCTTTAAACATTTTATCTCTTCCCCATGACCCCGCTCATAGTGTCCAAATGATTCAGACAGCTGCAGTATGTCTTCATGAGTTTGCTTAACATGTGACTGATGTTCCTGTTCAAGCGACTGCAAAGAAGAATATATTGTACCCACACTATTCGTGAGGTCTCGGCAACGGTCATTTTGAGCCTTTATATTTACTTGCATGCTCTTTTGTGTAGCAATAGATTCCTTTTTCATTTCGGACACGGTGTCTTTAAAACTAGACTGCAGTTGTTCAAAAACGTTGAACATGTCATGAAAGACCTCGTTAGTTTTTTGAATTGTTGTGTCTAACGAAGTGACTTTTGTTTTTACTGAAGTTATTTCTGCCTCCGCTGAATGTAACCGATCTTGTATGTCGGCTGCTATAGTCTCATCTTTCCTTACCAAAATTTGGTGGACAGATAGAGAATCAACAGGTGTCTTTGGACTCCCTGTTGGTGAGCTGGTTCGACTCCCGGCTGGCGAGTCAACTGTGGCCTTGAAAGGTGCCATATCTTGGGGCATGTCTATAGACATAAGGCCATCGTCTATGTGTTGTTGCCATTCTTCAGGCGTTAGCCGGATGGTGGCTAGTTCATGTATAGACAATTCTCCTCGGTGGCCTCCGAGGACAGAATTTCTTAACTCAATGAGTTTTGAGGCAGTTGTTTTACCTATTTGTGGTAAAGACCTCAACTCCTCTGTTGTGTATGTATATATATTCATGGACATGATGGAAATAATATTGAAATAATAATAATATCTCAATATAGACTGAAATATTTCGTTGTTGACTTTTCAACAACAAAATAATTGACGAGTAATATTCGTCAATGACACCGTATAAATTAAATATTTATCCGGCAATTAATATTGTTTGCATCCACAATAATCCTAAATAATATTATTCCACAACATCTTGTGAAATAATAACAATTATAGAACGGACGACATTGCAATGAAATGTACACGTGTGCATATTTTTTAAAAGTGGCGCGTGACCCAGATAATTTTTATCTGAATATAACGCTTCGACTTTCGCTAATTCGCAGCGCCAAATGATGTACGAGTGAATACCCGCGCTATAGACCAACGCACAATAATGTCTAGGTAACGGTCTACTTACCTAGAATGCTCCCAGCTCCTCTGAACCAATGTATACGTGATGTGCAGGGACGATCAGACGTGTTGTTGTTGGTTCGGTGGTTGAGGTTGAAGAGAGAGGGTATTGTCCTGATTCGTCGGAGCTCACCCGGATTGGAGTCAGGTGGCTTATTGCTGGTCGACTATTGGCTGACCCTTGCCTAGACGAAGGTCAATCCCCTGACGTCACCAGAGTGAGGCCTCTGACAGGGACGCAGGTACAACAACGTATACATATAGCTGACCCTCTACTACGTTTACATACAGCTGACCCTTTACTACTTATACATGTAGCTGACCCTTTACTACGTATACATGTAGCTGACCCTTTACTACGTATACATGTAGCTGACCCTTTACTACGTATACATGTAGCTGGCCCTTTACTACGTATACATGTAGCTGACCCTCTACTACGTATTCATGTAGCTGACCGTATACATGTAGCTGACCCTTTACTACGTATACATGTAGCTGACCCTTTACTGCGTATACATGTAGCTGACCCTTTACTACGTATACATGTAGCTGACCCTTTACTACGTATACATATAGCTGACCCTTTACTACGTATTCATGTAGCTGACCGTATACATGTAGCTGACCCTCTACTACGTATACATGTAGCTGACCCTTTACTACGTATACATGTAGCTGACCCTCTACTACGTATACATGTAGCTGACCCTTTACTGCGTATACATGTAGCTGACCCTTTACTACGTATACATGTAGCTGACCCTTTACTACGTATACATGTAGCTGACCCTTTACTACGTATACATGTAGCTGACCCTTTACTACGTATACATGTAGCTGACCCTCTACTGCGTATACATATAGCTGACCCTTTACTACGTATTCATGTAGCTGACCGTATACATGTAGCTGACCCTTTACTACGTATACATGTAGCTGACCCTTTACTACGTATACATGTAGCTGGCCCTTTACTACGTATACATGTAGCTGACCCTTTACTACGTATACATGTAGCTGACCCTTTACTACGTATACATGTAGCTGACCCTTTACTGCGTATACATATAGCTGACCCTTTACTACGTATTCATGTAGCTGACCGTATACATGTAGCTGACCCTTTACTACGTATACATGTAGCTGACCCTTTACTACGTATACATGTAGCTGACCCTTTACTACGTATTCATGTAGCTGACCGTATACATGTAGCTGACCCTTTACTGCGTATACATATAGCTGACCCTTTACTACGTATTCATGTAGATGACCGTATACATGTAGCTGACCCTTTACTACGTATACATGTAGCTGACCCTTTACTACGTATACATATAGCTGACCCTTTAGCAAGCCATGAGACTCTTGTACACATCTTATAACTGTCAACTTTAAAACTGAATGACACTTGTCACCATACCATATAACTATCCATTTATACATCTAGTTTAGCTTTAAGCAAACTGTGAGTCCTCTGTATATATCTAATAATGGCTGAATTAAAAAAAAAAAGTAATCACTGCTATTGTAAAGAATCAATCAGAAGGTCGATTGTCTACATATAATGATCGATCGTTTATCAAAGGAATCATATTTTACCTATTTTACATTTACCCATTCTCATATACATTGTATACTAATTCGCATAACATTCAAAGATGTAGCATAACTGTAAACTCGTCCTTCAGTACATTATATAATGATCAGCAATCTAAGGAAGGAAATAGTAATTTCATAATTTATTAAATATCATTTAATATATCAACTTGTTATAAGTCTATGGGAGCGTATTTAATCTACATCCGTTCCCAAATATATTTTTACCTCGCAATATTCATTTGAAACTTATAAGATTCATATAACTTGCAACAGGTATGTTCACTTTGAATCAACTATGTCCGTACGAAGCTTATATAAAATGTGCATAGCATCAAATGACCTATACGTTATACATTTCATTTGAAGTGTCATATATTTGATTAGTTATGAACTCTGGGTTGACCAGACAGTTACAGGGGCGGATCCAGGATTTCAGCTTAGGGGGGGCGTAATATTTTGGTCAATTTTCGGGTCCGTCTCTAGCCTCATAAAACGTTTGCGGTAGTGCATTTATAGAGTAAAAAAGTCCGTTTTCTAATAAAAGGATTTAACAATGTGTTAATTAAACCACTTATTAGCCATTATGCGTCGAGCGAGGTAGAAAAAAAATTATACTGAGGGCGTCCATCTAAATTGCTTGATGTTTTATCTACAGTAACATGGACATACACGTATGAATAACAAAAGCCCGTTTTCAAATAAAAGAATTTAACAATGTGTTAATTAAACCACTCATTAGCCATTATGCATCAAGCGAGCGAAGCGAGCGAGAATTTTTTTTATACTGAGGGCGTGCAACGAAATTGTTTGATATTTTATCTACAATAACATGGACATACATGTATGAATAAAAAAAGGCTGTTTTCAAATAAACGGATTTAACAATGTGTTAATTAAACCACTCATTAGCCATTATGCGTCGAGCGAGCGAGAAATTTGTTTATACTGAGGGCGTGCATCGAAATTGTTTGATATATTATCTACAGTAACATGGACATACATGTATGAATAAAAAGTCCGTTTTCAAATAAAAGGATTTAACAATGTGTTAATTAAACCACTCATTAGCCATTATGCGTCGAGCGAGCGAGATTTTTATTATACTGAGGGCGTGCTTCGAAATTGTTTGATATATTATCTACAGTAACATGGACATACATGTATGAATTATAAAGTCCGTTTTCAAATAAAAGGATTTAACAATGTGTTAATTAAACCACTCATTAGCCATTATGCGTCGAGCGAGGGAGATTTTTTTTTATACTGAGGGTGTGCATCGAAATTGTTTGATATATTATCTACAGTAACATGGACATACATGTATGAATTATAAAGTCCGTTTTCAAATAAAAGGATTTAACAATGTGTTAATTAAACCACTCATTAGCCATTATGCGTCGAGCGAGGGAGATTTTTTTTTATACTGAGGGTGTGCATCGAAATTGTTTGATATATTATCTACAGTAACATGGACATACATGATGTGTCGAGCGAGCAAAGCGAGCGAGAATTTTTTTTATACTGAGGGCGTATTTGATATTTTATCTACAGTAAAATGGACATACATGTATGATCCGGAATATTTAGGGGGGGCGCGCGCCGGGTGCGCCCCCCCCCCCCCCCCCTGGATCCGCTAGTGAGTTATAAAAACTTCCTACATTTGTGAAAATTATTCCCATCATCCCGCCCTTTTGTGTATATATCCTACCAGTCAGCCTACGATACTATATATATATATACAGGTTTTCGGTTTGAGATTATTTATTAAAACATGCAATATAAATATATCTATATTATGCCATGTTTCTGTGACATATATCATGTATTGAAAGGTGACAACTATCTTTTTGTGTGAACTATACGCTTTACCGAAGGTGACCGAAAAATGAACATCCGGACATCAAACGCGGATCAATAGCACGATGCTGTTAAAGTAAACAAGAGTAAAAAGTACGATGTGAGCATGTATACTATCAAACCGGTTTTTTTAAACATTTCCTCATATCTGCTATATGAGCTGGTACTCTGTATATGTATCTGCTATATGAGCTGGTACTCTGTATATGTATCTGGTATATGAGCTGGTACTCTGTATATGTATCTTCTGTAGGAGCTGGTACTCTGTATATGTATCTGCTATATGAGCTGGTACTCTGTATATGTATCTGCTATATGAGCTGGTACTCTGTATATGTATCTGCTATATGAGCTGGTACTCTGTATATGTATCTGCTATATGAGCTGGTACTCTGTATATGTATCTGCTATATGAGCTGGTACTCTGTATATGTATCTGCTATATGAGCTGGTACTCTGTATATGTATCTTCTGTAGGAGCGGGTACTGTCTGTGTATCTGCTATATGAGCTGGTACTCTGTATATGTATCTTCTGTAGGAGCGGGTACTGTCTGTGTATCTGCTATATGAGCTGGTACTCTGTATATGTATCTTCTGTAGGAGCGGGTACTGTCTGTGTATCTGCTATATGAGCTGGTACTCTGTATATGTATCTTCTGTAGGAGCGGGTACTGTCTGTGTATCTGCTATATGAGCTGGTACTCTGTATATGTATCTTCTGTAGGAGCGGTACTGTCTATGTATCTGCTATATGAGCTGGTACTCTGTATATGTATCTTCTGTAGGAGCGGGTACTGTCTATGTATCTGCTATATGAGCTGGTACTCTGTATATGTATCTGCTATAGGAGCTGGTACTGTCTATGTATATGCTATAGGAGCTGGTAACACCTACGTATCTGCTATAGGAGCTGGTACTGTCTATGTATCTGCTATAGGAGATGCTACCCTATATGTACCTGCTATAGGAGCGGGTACCAGCTCTGCATCTAGTATAGGAGCTGCTACCATCTATGTATCTGCTATAGGCGATGGTACTGTATATGTATCTGCTATAGGAGCTAGTACCGTCTATATATCTGCTTTAGGAGCTGGTACTGTCTATGTATCTGCTATAGGAGCTGGTACTCTGTCTATGTATCTTCTATAGGAGCGGATACCGTCTGTGTATCTGCTATAGAAGGTTGTACCATCTATGGTTCTGCTATAGGAGCTGGTACCATCTATGTATCTGCTATAGGAGTTAGTACCGTCTATGTATCTGATATATTAGCTGATACTGTCTATGTTACTGCTACAGGATCTGGTACCGCCTATGCATCTACTATAGGAGCTGGTATCAGATATGTATCTGGTATAGGAGCTGGTACCAGATATGTATCTGCTACAGGATCTGGTACCGCCTATATATCTACTATATGAGTGAATACCAACTATGCATCTGTTGCATGATTTGGTACCGCCCACGTATCTGCTATAGGAGCTGGTACTGTCTATGTATCTGCTACAGGAGCTGGTACCACCTATGTATCTGCTATAGGAGGTGGTACCACCTATGTATCTGCTATTGGAGCTGGTACCAGCTATATATATATGTATTTTGGGCGTTCTGTTGTAAAAAACAATTTATCTCGAATTGCAGCAGAACGACCCCAAAATACATATGAAAAACTCTTACCACAAAATTAACAAAATATGAATTTTTTTTAGGTGAGGTTTCTGTTGTAATTTTTTTTTCAATCGAGATTTGATTCAACAACCTCAAAATACATATGAAAAACTCTTATCACAAAATTAACAAAATATGAATTTTTTTTTAGGTGGGGTTTCTGTTGTAATTTTTTTTCAATCGAGATTTGATTCAACAACCTCAAAATACATATGAAAATCTCTTACCACAAAATTAACAAAATATGAATTTTTTTCAGGTGGGGTTTCTGTTGTAATTTTTTTTTCAATCGATATTTGATTTAACAACCTCAAAATACATATGAAAAACTCTTACCACAAGTTGCCGAAATAAACTGGTTCAGAGTTATATTCTGAGATTGTTTAATAAAAGTTGATTGTTATCAAAATTACACCCAAATCAACGAATAAACACAAAATATGATATATTTTTTTAGGTGGGGCTTCTGCTGTTATTTTTTTTTTACTCGAGATTTGATCCAACAACCCAAAAATACATATGAAAAAACTCCTACCGCAAGTTGCTGAAATAAGCCGGTTCAGAGTTATATTTTAGGATTTCATCTACCAAAGATATTTTTATATACATGAAAGAATAAGCCGTAAAAGCATGGAACTCAAAAATAACCTAGTGTATTAACACCTGTAGTGTTATAAAAGGTTGTATTAAAAATCAAATGGGTCTGCTTTCTTAAACAAACTTGGCCTAGTCGTCTCTACTGGAGCTGTTGCCTGTAGTTTAGGTGTCTTCGCTACATTTTTTCTTGTTATCCCCAAAACTGATATAGCTGTCATTATACCCATATATATGAATGCAAATTTTTTAAAACCATCTACCATTTTTCCTATTTCTTGCATGGAATATGTTTGTTTCTTTTCTTCTTCGTCTTCCAAAACATCTTCCTGCTGTTCCAGCAACAAATCTATGTCATCTTTTTCTTCTCCTTGTTTTTCCAACAGACGGGAAAGAAGTTGCGTCTGTTTGCGACTTTCTTCTGCTATGGTTTCCAGATTATACACCACATCTTCTGGTGTAGCTATTTCTTTTAATATTTTACGTGCTATGTTGTCTTGTGGTATAAGTTCGTCTGCCGTATATGGTTTTTCATTCTCTTCCTCTCTTGTAATGTCTTTTCTTGTAATACTGTCCTCTCTTGTAACACGGGGGTTCCATATCATTATTAGTTTGTCATTTCCAATTCTATATCTCTTCATCGCTTGGTTCGCAGATATTTGTCCACGTAGTCCACGAAGTTCTTCTATTTGATCTTGTGTTAAGTATCCTCTTTTATTTTCCATGTTTTTATATTATGATATATTTTAATATTATTTTAAAATAATATTAGAACACAACCAATATTGATAACGTCTGTATGCAGTTGAAGATTGTTTGGAATCTTCTGTATATATTTTGACACCGTCTGGATATAGTTTGACATCGTTTGACATTGCCTGAGTATCATCTGAGTACCATCTAAGTATTATTTGATATTGTCTGCATACAGTTAAAGACTGTTTAAAATCTTCTGTGTGTAGTTGAAGATTGTTTTGAATCTTTTGTGTGTAGTTGAAGACTGTTTGGAATCGTCTGTATATATTTTGACATCGTCTGGGTATCGTTTAAGTATAGTCTGTATATATTTTAGCATGTTTTGTAATTGTTTAACATCGTCTGTGTGTATTTTGGGGCTATATGGGACTTATTTTGCTTGTAGCATCGCTTGTAGCATTGCTTGTAGCAATTCTGTATAATAATCATGGCTGAAAGATTGTTTGGTAATCAGTATGCTAAAAAAGAAAATTCATGGGTTATTTTTGAGTTCCATGCTTTTACGGCTTATTCTTTCATGTATATATAAATATCTTTGGTAGATGAACATTTTATACTACACTTGTAGCAGGTGAAAAAAAAAGACATACCAGCTGCTTGTTTCTTTTGTTTTTATTTTTTCTACTTTTATCGTTTTCGTTTGCAGTCTTTTTTTATGATTTTGTGTTTATTTGTTGATTTGGGTGTAAATTTAATAACAAATCAACTTTATTAAAAAATCCTAAAATATAACTCTGAACCGGCTTATTTCAGCAACTTGCGGTAGGAGTTTTTTCATATGTATTTTTGGGTTGTTGGATCAAATCTCGAGTAAAAAAAAAATTACAGCAGAAGCCTCACCTAAAAAAAAAATCATATTTTGTGTTTATTCGTTGATTTGGGTGTAATTTTGATAACAATCAACTTTTATTAAAAAATCTCAGAATATAACTCTGAACCGGTTTATTTCGGCAACTTGTGGTAAGAGTTTTTCATATGTATTTTGAGGTTGTTAAATCAAATCTCGATTGAAAAAAAAATTACAACAGAAACCCCACCTAAAAGAAATTCATATTTTGTTAATTTTGTGGTAAGAGTTTTTCATATGTATTTTGGGGTCGTTCTGCTGCAATTCGAGGTAAAAAAAAAATTACAACAGAACGCCCAAAATACATATATATGCTATGCATCTGCTACAGGAGCTGGTACCAGCTATTTATCTGCTACAGGAGCGGGTACCAACTGTGTATCTGCTATAGGATCCGGTACGATGTATGTATCTGCTATAAGAGCTGGCACAAACTATGTATTTGCTAAAGGAACTGGTCCTGTCTATGTATATGTTATAGGAACTGGCACCAACTATGTATTTGCTATTGAAGCCAGTACTGTCTATGTATCTGCTATAGGAGCTGGTACTGTCTATGTATCTGCTATAGGAGCTGGTACTGTCTATGTATCTGCTATAGGAGCTGGTACTATCTATGTATCTGCTATAGGAGCTGGTACTGTCTATGTATCTGCTATAGGAGCTGGTACTATCTATGTATCTGCTATTGGAGCTGGTATTGTCCATGTATCTGCTATAGGAGCTGCTACCATCTATGTTTCTGCTATAGGAGCTGGTACCAACTATGTATCTGCTATAGGAGATGGTACAAACTATGTATCTGCTATAGGAGCTGGTACCAACTATGTATCTGCTATAGGAACTGGTACTGTCTATGTATCTGCTATAGGAGCTGGTACTGTCAGTGTATCTGCTATTGGAGCTGGTATTGTCTATGTATCTGCTATAGGAGCGGGTACCGTCTATGTATCTGCTATAGGAGCGGGTACCAGCAATGTATCTGCTATAGGAGCTGGTATTGTCTATGTATCTGCTATAGGAGCTGGTACCAACTATGTATTTGCTATAGGAGCTGGTGCTGTCTATGTATCTGCTATAGGAGATGGTACTGTCTATTCATCTGCCATAGAAGCTGGTACTGTCTAGGTATCTGCTTTAGGAGCTGGTATTACCTATGGTCTGTTATAGGAGCTGGTACTGTCTATGTATCTGCTATTGGAGCTGATATTGTCCATGTATCTGCTATAGGAGCGGGTACCGTCTATGTATCTGCTATATGAGCTGGTACTGTATATGTATCTGCCATAGAAGCTGGTACTGTCTATGTATCTGCTATTGGAGCTGATATTGTCCATGTATCTGCTATAGGAGCGGGTACCGTCTATGTATCTGCTATAGGAGCTGGTACTGTCTATGTATCTGCTATAGGAGCTGGTACTCTGTCTATGTATCTGCTATAGGAGCTGGTACTGTCTATGTATCTGCTATAGGAGCTGCTACCATCTATGTATCTGCTATAGGAGATGGTACTGTATATGTATCTGCTATAGGAGCGAGTACCGTCTATGTATGTGCTACAGAAGCTGGTACCGTCTATATATCTGCTTTAGGAGCTGGTACCGTCTGCGTATATGCTATAGAAGCTGGTACCATCTATGGTTCTGCTATAGGAGCTGGTACCATCTATGTATCTGCTATAGGAGCTGGTACCGTATATGTATCTGCTATATTAGCTGGTACTGTCTGTGTTACTGCTACAGGATCTGGTACCGCCTATGCATCTACTATAGGAGCTGGTATCAGCTATGTATCTGCTATAGGAGCTGGAACCAGATATGTATCTGCTACAGGATCTGGTACCGCCTATGTATCTACTATAGGAGCTAGTACCAACTATGCATATGTTACAGGAATTGGTACGGCCCATGTATCTGCTATAGGAGCTGGTACTGTCTATGTATCTGCTATAGAAGCTGGTACTGTCTATGTATCTGCTATATGATATGGTACTGTCTATGTATCTGCTATAGGAGCTGGTACCGTCCATGTTTCTGCTATAGGAGCTGCTACCATATATGTATCTGCTATAGGAGCTGCTACCATCTACTTATCTGCTATAGGAGATGGTACCATCTATGTATCTGCTATAGGAGATGGTACTGTCTATGTGTCTGCTATAGGAGATGGTACCATCTATGTCTCTGCTATAGGAGATGGTACTGTATATGTATCTTCCTACAGAAGCTGGTACTGTCTATGTATCTGCTATTGGAGCTGGTACTGTCTATGTATCTGCTGTAGTAGCTGGTGCCGTCTATGTATCTGCTATTGGAGCTGGTACTGTCTATGTATCTGCTGTAGTAGCTGGTGCCGTCTATGTATCTGCTGTAGGAGCTGGTACCAGATATGTATTTGCTATAGGATCTGGTACTGTCTATGTATCTGCTATATTAGCTGGTTCTGTCTATGTATCTGCTACAGGATCTGATACCGCCTACGTATCTACTATAGGAGCTAGTACCTTCTATGCTTCTGTGACAGGATTTTGTACCGCCATTTTGGTATGTGTCTGCTAAATTAACTGGTACTGTCTATATGTCTGCTGTAGGAGCTGGTAATGTCTATGTATCTGCTTTAGGAGCTGGTACTGTCTATGTATCTTCTATAGGAGCGGGTACCATTTGTGTATCTGCTATAGGAGCTGGTATCAGCTAAGAAAATCTGATATAACAGCTGATACAACCTATGTATCTGCTATAGGAGCTGGTACCGTCTATGTATCTGATATAAGAGTAGGTACCATCTATGGATCTGATATAGGCACTGGTACCATGTATGTATCTGCTAAAGGATCTGCTACCGCCTACGTATCTACTATAGGAGCTAGTACCTTCTATGCATCTGTGACAGGATTTGGTACTGCCAATGTATCTGCTATATGAGGTGGTACCACCTATGCATCTGCTATAGGCACTGGTACCATGTATGTATCTGCTAAAGGATCTGCTACCGCCTACGTATCTACTATAGGAGCTAGTACCTTCTATGCATCTGTGACAGGATTTGGTACTGCCAATGTATCTGCTATATGAGGTGGTACTACCTATGCATCTGCTATAGGAGCTGGTATCTTCTATGTATCTGCTATAGGAGCTGGTACTACCTATGTATCTGCTATAGAAGCTGGTGCTGTCTATGTATCTGCTATAGAAACTGGTGCGGTCTATGTATCTGCTATAGGAGCTGGTACCATCTATGTATCTGCTATAGGAGCTGGTACCTTCTATGTATCTGCTATAGAGGCTGGTGCTGTCTATGTATCTGCTATAGGATATGGTACTGTCTATTCATCTGCTATAGAAGCTGGTGCTGTCTATGTATCTGCTATAGGAGCTGGTACCACCTATGTATCTGCTATAGGAGCTGGTACCACCTATGTATCTGCTATAGGAGCTGATACCACCTATGTATCTGCTATAGGAGCTGATACCACCTATGTATCTGCTATAGGAGCTGATACCACCTATGTATCTGCTATAGGAGCTGATACCACCTATGTATCTGCTATAGGAGCTGGTAGTACCTAGGTATCTGATATAGGATTAGGTACCGTCTATGGATCTGATATAGGCACTGGTACCATGTCACTATGTATGTATCTGCTATAGTAGCTGGCATCAGCTATGTATTGCTATAGGAGCGGGTATCGTCTATGTATCTGCTACAGGAGATGGTACAGTCTATTTATCATGCAACTAATGTTTCTACTATACATCTACTGACCTAATATTTTCCGCCCCATCTGCTGTATTATGCTAGTGGCTACACTCGCTATTATTCGATGACTTTAAACTACAAATATACACAATAGTTGTATGCTGATCAATTTAGAAATGCAATACATTTATCTAAAGAAAGTATTTTGCATTTATTATCGATATTAAATACTTAAATGCCAAAATCTGCTATAGGAGCTGGTACTGTCTATGTCAGGGACGTTCCTGGGGCTAATTTAGGTATACGCATCATCGAGTTTTGGATTCACAAATGTGCCTAACCCCCCTATACCTTCAGTTTTTATTGCCTTTTTTCGCATTTTTAGCCTTTTTTGTTTGCTTCTTTAATAGCCTGTACGCACGTGCGTCAGTGCGTATGCCCAGGTACGCCCCTGTATGTATCTGCTACAGTTTTACCTAACTAATTTGGATCTGAACAAAAAATATAAACACAATTAGTTTCAGTAATTTTCTATTTATTTATATATACAATGTACATGTATATAATTTATATCCCATAATATACATTCACTGTATAGAGGGCTACCAAGCTCCACTCCACACAATAGTTCTCAATATTTTATCTCATGTAAGGGAAACAACTCCTTCATTCTGAAGGATGAGTCTGACTATGGGTGACTTCCCTTGTCTTACTCTATAATATCAAGATCTGTTTTGGCACTTTGTAATGTTTTCATTCCATACCTTAAAATCTTCTCTTCATATTAAAATGATAAAATAAAAGCAAACGAATTAACAAATAATTTCATATACTTAAGAAAGAACACAGTAATCAAAGTTGCTTTAATTTCATGTTTCATTAGAGAAAAGAAGAAAATACCATCTTTGTAGTTTAGTAACACTATATGAACATAATAAAAATATGAAAACATAAATACACCATTTTGTATCAAAAGATTATATTCAACAACACTTATACCACAAGGGACAGAAACAAACACAGTGTGTGGAAGACAAAGGAAGGTCCTGATAGGGAAAATAAAACCCGTTCATAAAGGGAACACAGTTTCTGTGGAAGAGAATAAAGCGACACAGGCAAACATCTTAATTATTGAGTTCTAAAAAACTTGGAAAAGAGTGAAAGAGTTACCAAAATCTGATGATAAACAAAGAAGATACGATCATTTGAAGGTTTCGTAGAAACGAATATGGAAGTCGTTATTTTGAGAGCTATGACATCATAGTTCTAAGTGCCCATTATATGGAATATTTATAAATATAAAAATTTACTGATTTGTTGGAAAAATATAACAGCAAATGTATGAAAAATGTACACTTAATAGCAGTAATGCTTTATATGACCAGCAAAGGATTTTGCATTCATTTGCAGTGATTTTCTTTGCTTTAAAAGATATTTATCAATATTCCATATATGCTAATTTGGAACTATGATGTCATAGTTCTCAAAATGGCGACTCCCATATCCGTTATAGAAAAACCTGCAAATAGTCATATCTTTTTGATTTATCATCCAATTTTGATAAAGTGTTCACCTTTCCCAAGTGTTTAAGAACTCTCAATGTTTCAGAACTCTCAATAATAGAGCCTGTTTGGTGGTGTTGCTACATTCCCTTGAAATAAGCAAAGTTGATCATTTAAAAAAAAAAAATAGTCTAATCCTAGTCTCAAATTCATACTATTCCAGAAGCTAGGAAGTCAACAGCAAATGTACAAATCGAACATTACTGTCTTTGGTTTTCCTTTAAAGACTTTTTACATCTGGATTTGGATATTTTTTAGAAAAATCTCAGAAATGTCAATTCAATCAAAATATGGTGTTAGTACCATGTTTTCAGGTCTAAAGTTTCAATTCACCATAGATATTTTAATGGAATCGGCACAAAGTGCTAAAGGTAACCTGGCACATATTACCTGTGCAAAAAAATCCTTGAAATAAAATCAGTTCACAAATAAAAAATCCACATGTGAAAGTTAATTTTGATAGGCCATTTTCAATGCAATAATGATGGATTTGCCACTATTTGTAATATGAAGTTTGCCATCTACTATTATCTTTTTTTCTGAATGCCTAATCACATTAAATGGGTTTTGTATTGCGTAGATAGAACACTGCAGATATGAATATACATAGTTGACATCAACTGCTGCTTCTCACAAGTTAAAAATTAAGAAAAAAATGTTTAATTAACTTGAAAATATGTGGGGGGTTTTCAAAGTCTCATAAAATCTCTCCAAGTCTCGCCAAAATCGCCACGAATGTGAGAGGTGATACCAAACTTCTGTTCCCCCCTCTTGTCTTGGCTCTGAAGATCATAGCATAGCGAAGAAATCAGAAGCAGGCCGGGTGACCGATGCTAGAATATACAGGAATATTTACTGGGAATATATATGTTCTGTTCACAATACCACAGTTTGTCTACTATACCATGTTAACATGTTTTGAACCATATATTTATTTTGCATTCTGTCGTTGGAAGTATAAAAATATTAATTTTTATTTTCAGGATTTTACTGTACATTTCTTGTCTTAACAAATCCAGTAAAACATCAAAAAATAAATCAATAACAACATGCTAAGCACACCAATGGGTAATAAAAATAGTGTCCAGATTGTACAATAGTGTGTGTATTCACACCGTTATAATGCATTAACGTAGGTAACATTTAATTAGTTGCTCTGACTATAAATCATTAAATTTATCTTCAAAATATGTTTAACATTTAAACATTTTTTTATAAAGCTGCATCAAATTATAGTTTCCAATATTAGCACAAAACTGTTTTCTTTTTATTATACTCTGCCTAATAACTAGCATAGAGACTGCCCATAATTAACATATTACACTCTGCCTATTAATTAGAATGGAGACTTTATCCATACTTAGCATATTACACTCTGCCTATTAATTTGCATACAGACTCCACCCATAATTAACATATCACACTCCTCTACTAATTAGCATAGACTCCCCCATAATTAACATATTACACACATTTGCTAATTAGCATACAGACTCCTCCCCATTGAGAGCCATGAGTTTCATATCACGACTCTCTAGTTCCAATGTAAGTTGCTCCACCTCCGCCTCTAACACTTTATTTTTGCGAAACATTTGCACATAGTTCAACTGTAACTGCTTCTGATACATTATCACTTTGTTCTTCTCCTCCAACCACTGTTCCTTGTCTTTATCGTACTCCTCCCTATTGACTAGCATTTCAAGACGTAATTTATCAAGCTCCTCTCGTACAGTGTTCAATTCCCGATCCCTTTCACATATTAACGACGGTTTAAGGGTTTCACGTTCGGGCGTTTTCGCTTTAGCGAAGTCTGTTTGTATTTCTTTTTCACAATAGCATAGAGGTATGTCTGGTTCAATATCAGAGCCGGAAGAATTTAAACGTGGCATACTTCCAGATGAGAGGTTTTGTTTTAATCTCTCGGAAATATTACCATTTTTATTGCAATTCACCTGGTCAAGATTTGACCTGGCTTCGTCGAGCAGTTTTTTAAGTCTTGAAACTTCATCTGACTTAGATGTAAGTTTGCTTTGTAAGTTGTCCATTTGATTTTGTAATTCTGACACATCACCAGAAGCTCTACGACCCTGCCACGTTGCATCGTCCATCTGCACCTGGAGTCTATTGGTTTCTTCCGCGTAAGCTTCACACTTTTGAGTTAAATCCTCTTTTTCTGCAACTGACTTTTCAAGCTCTTCTTTCATTGCCTTCTTTTCTTGTTGCAATTTAAAAAGCTGCAAGTTTAGGACTTGTTCAGTTTTATATGTCTTCCTTTGCATTATTTTCATCCTATTTTCATATTCCTCTTTCAATTCATGAATTTCTCTAAACCAACCATTTTTTTTATCCTCATACACCTGAAATATTGCCCTCTCATTTTTGTCCATTACATCCCGTAATGTGTTTATTTCTGCATCTTTTTCTTTCAAGATTGCTTCTAGCTCTCCCACCCCACTATCACTTGGTGACGGCGTCTGGACATAACTGTCTATATGATTGGTTGAAAGCCTACTCATATGGGATGCGGACACAGAATCTGACCTATCAGAAGCTCTGTTGCAATCACTAGAAAAGCTGGCAGACCTGCAATGAGACAATGAATATAAGGTACATAATAACATTAATGATACAAGAAATGTCACTGTAAGTGATAAATGCCCCCGAAGTGGTTCTGACCTTTGGCCTCTAAGTGTGACCTTGTCGTCTTGTTGTGGTGAGCACTTGTGCCAAGTTATTTGAAAATCCGTCCAGGAATGTCAGAGTTGGGACGGACGAACGGATGGACGGACTGACTGTAGGGCGGTGCGACTACTATATGCCGCTCTTCGGGGGCATAATAACAAAAGATCATTATTTATGTAGACTTAAAGCAAAACATGCCTGACATTTTAGGAGCTACCTCATTGGCAAATATCTTGAGGGGAGAATCAGCACTATTGTAACTAGATATCATTAAACTAGAAATATGTCCATGGGACACGGATGCCCACGCTAAAAACATGCCCAAGCTGAAAAGAATGGGACACGGATACCCACGCTGAAAAGAATGGGACACGGATGCCCACGCTGAAAACAATGGGACACGGATGCCCACGCTGAAAACAATGGGACACGGATGCCCACACTGAAAACAATGGTACAGGGATGCCCACGCTGAAAACAATGGGACACAGATGCCCACGCTGAAAACAATGGGACAAGGATGCCCAAGCTGAAAACAATGGGACACGGATGCCCACGCTGAAAACAATGGGACAAGGATGCCCACACTGAAAACAATGGGACACGGATGCCCCATGCTGAATCAATGGGACACGGATGCCAACACTGAAAACAATGGGACATGGATGCCCACACTGAAAACAATGGGACAAGGATGCCCACACTGAAAACAATGGGACAAGGATGCCCACACTGAAAACATCGGGACACGGATGCCCACACTGAAAACATTGGGACAAAACATTGGGACAAGGATGCCCACACTGAAAACATTGGGACACGGATGCCCACACTGAAAGCAATGGGACAAGGATGTCCATGCTGAAAACAATGGGACAAGGATGCCCACACTGAAAACAATGGGACAAGGATGCCCACACTGAAAACACTGGGACACGGATGCCCACACTGAAAACAATGGGACAAGGATGCCCACACTGAAAACAATGGGACAAGGACGCCCACACTGAAAACAATGGGACAAGGATGCCCACGCTGAAAACAATGGGACAAGGATGCCCACGCTGAAAACATTGGGACACGGATTTCCACACTAAAAACAATGGGACACGGATGCCCATACTGAAAACAATGGGACATGGACGCCCACACTGAAAACAATGGGACATTACCCTCTATCATTGTGTGGAGTTTCATTCCAGTCCCATTAGTAGTTTTCAAGTTATTCTCCAGATATGAAAAGCGGGACAGTCAAACAGAAATTGTTTGTCGACCATAAAAAATACCTATTGAGATAAAGTCTTCAAAACCTACCTGTCACACTCCATATGGGTGGAGCCTGAACCATGTGACATGTTCGCAACATTTTGACTGGTCACTCCGTAATCCTGTGATCCGTATCCATCGTCATGATTTGAAAATTTCCGTGGATGGTCAGTATACTGCTTGGGCGGCGTTACAAACTTCTGGCTGGTCAGAACCGGTTTGAAGGCGATAGGCTTGATAATCCCACGGCCAGGTGACTATAAATAGAAATAAGGCGGAGTTAAGATATTTTTCACAATTGATTATGCAGATGTTACTGAAACCAACAGAGAACTAAAACTGTGATAAGCTGGAACTTATATAACCTGGAAATGAAAAAAAGTTGTAATTATTATATTCTGTAGGCATTTACTGTGTAAAAAGGCATATAAGTGTTATTCTTTAGCCCTTAACCCGCTAAGCATGACTATGATAGCCTTTGCGTCCACCCAGATCAGCCTGCGAATAATTCGCAGGCTGATCAGGGTTTACAATGACTGGCTGCTGATCAGTCATTTTTCCCAAAAAAACACCTTTGTCACATAAATGGAATGGTCCTAATTCAAAGGAAGAACAGTCCATTATATATATGTAGCGGGTTAAGTACAATACAATAAGAAATCCAATGAAAGCAGCATTGTCTTGATCAATCAACTTTTTGAAATTTCTACGACTACCTTCTTAGTATTTTCAAAATTTGAAGTCATTCTGTTTAGGTCACTATCTCCAAACTCACAATTGTATTCTACAGTTTATGTATCCATAGCAACTGTTCATCAGCAAACAGTTTGATAAAGATTAAAATTTCTTGTTTCCGATCAAAATAACTTTATATATTCCATGTTTATGCACCAATTACTCTTAACAGTTAATTAATTGTTTCTAAGCTAAAACACAAGAAACGAGCATCTCCATTTTACATCCAGATCAAAAATGTTCAATATCAATCCCTGAGTAAATGTAATTTGCCAAGCAACATCTTGTTTTCAAACTCAAAAGTTCCAAAATACATAATGATGTTCAAAAATAGAAGAGCAACACACAAGAGAGTTAAGATCCCTGTAAGTATTAATTATAACAGACCAGTGATGATATAACCAGCATTACCCATAATGCCCTGTTGTCATAGAACTTGGCAAACAATCAGTAGCAGACGTTTGCAGAAATGATTACTAATGGTGAATGATAAACTTAGAAAAGAAAACATAAACATGAGTCAGTGAGAGTTTCCTACTGTGTTTTCCACTTCATACTTCTTCATTTGTTAAATAAAAAAACACTAAAGAGTAACATCTTCCTCCATATAGCAGTCCATATATTAAACATCTTCCAACGATCAAACAATAACAACACACCTAAGGATGTTGAAATGTAAATTATTGGCCATTTTCAAGCCAGTTCTTAAGTAAGTTGAGCTGAAACTTATGAATGAGGCATCAAAAAAATGTTACTCCTAGTCACCAGTTACCACATGGTGCAAAATTTTAAAGATGGCAAAGTGATTAACGTTTAAAAAATTCACCATTTTACATCTCATTAATTATAGCAAGTACATTGTTGACAAGTTTTAGAAAAGATGAATATTATGATTTAAATGCTCAATATCAATATCACAGTTATTTTTCTCTAAAGGGACACACGGCAATTTTGATTTTTTAAAAACTCGCGGCGTCCTGTTAGTTTTTCTCTTAACTTGCATTTGTTCAATCATTAATATTATTTATTAGAATAGTTCAAAGCAAATTACTTTTACGTATTACCATATATTTTAAAAAAAAAGGTAAAATAACGAAGAAAATTGAAATCTCATTTTTTTATTTAAATATATGCAAGCAGTTTTGAAGTCAAAATGACTGAGAATAACTAAATCGAGTAGCAAATTTTAATGTTTGAATAAAACTCAAGATTGCCATGTGTCCCTTTAATCTATTTGCACCTATTGCAAGTGATGTGGCAAATAAAATAAGATGTTGTCATAATATTCTAAGCAACCCAGAGGGAATATAACTAATATTATAATTGTACAATATACAAGTAATGTATGGTAATACACAACAGATGTGGGAAATGTCAGGAAACACAAACAAAATAGCAGTCATGTCATTTAAAAAAAAGACATTTGCCAATTCTTAGACAACCTGCCAGTGAGATTGTAGAAATGAAGTTATTTCTCACATCTGCTAGTGTGAGTGAGAATGCAAAAATGAAGTTATTTTTATGCTCTGCAGCAGATTGAAGGAATGATGTTATTTTTGTCGTCTGCTGCAGCATCAGTTTTTGTGAGCAATAGGCAACCATGATCAACCAAGTCATCTGGGGAAAATTCAATCAAACTCCAAAGAAATTCAAAATTAATACTGTATTTTAAACTTGTTTTAGTTTATTCAAACAAAAAAATCATTTGACTTACCGTAGGTCTATTTAGATTGTCATGAGACAAGCATTTATTAATATTTTTTAAATATTGTTTAACAGTTCATTGATACATCTGTGAGTTTACTCAGAGCTGTCCCCATACAGGGAGATAATACAGAGGAGTTGGGTACTATGTTTCCTATTAATCCCTCTGAAACTAGATAAGAACCTTCAAACTGTTTAGATTTCCTTAAAGAAATCAAACTTTATATATCAATATAATATTTTACTATATATATTAACTTGCTTACAAGCCCATTGGCAACATACATAGTTTATATTGCTACCATATCATACTTTATTTGTAGATAGTTTTATCTTTATACGTTTACATTATTTTTTAATTACTGCTTCATTCCTTCAAGATTCATCGGCTTTTGTGCGCAATATGACCTATTTATGTGTCGACGTGCCGTAAAACACCATTCATTCAACCATTCATTCATTCAAACTGTTCAATATAACAGTTACGTTTGCAATCGTGAACGCTCAGTCAATCCCATCATACTTTGGGATCCTGCCTCGTGTGTATATCAAATTTTCGGTATGTTCAAAATCTTGACATTTTGTTAGCCAGAAATAGAGCACTGTTGCTATGTAAACAATATGGCCATTACCCACAAGTGTTGATGTATAAAGTGTGTTGCATGTTTGTTTTTTACAATACAAAAGACGTTTTTTTATCACTGCTTTCATGTAAATAAACTATTGATGGAGCAATCGGCTGAATGGCACTGCAAAATTTGGATGATAACTTTTATTTTGAATGCAAATTTGTTTTGCCGGGAATCTAAGATGCTATGACGTAACCGATATGGAAACCTTTGATTTACATTCAAGTAATGCTGCGAAGCAGGTGTACGAGATGTTGTGAATGAGACATTTGGGTCAAAATATTCAGTAATCATTCCCAATGGTATAAAGTTGTTTTTCAAACGAAATCACAATTAAAAAAAAGGGGAAATATTTATTTTTCAAAGCAAATGTATGGATCACATTGGGACGACCGACTCTAAACACCTTACAATGATTCGAAGACTCTGGGATTAAAAAACAGGTACCTGTTTGGTTAATTAAACTCTGCTAACGAACGCAAAATCTACCATTTTTTGTGTGATTCTTTTTGTGTTCCGTTTACAATTAAAAGTTTTGACTTCTTTACCTATATATGAACATCTCCAATATGTGGGCTGAGTATTAACTTTCATACCCCATCCAACCCCTTCTCCAATAAGCAAGAAATGGGGTTGGCTAGGGTATGAAATAAAAACCTTAATTTCGGCTTAAAAAGTTTGCATATTGTAAAATTAAAACTTTAATAGGTAATTTTAAACAAGTTATCACATTGTTTTCAGTAAAAAATGTTTTTAAACGTGTTTTACTGTTGAAATATCCCTTATAAAATCCTGCTTATATAAGCTTATAATTATAAGCTTTCTCATTGACATTAAGGATCATGGAATTAAGGCTGAGTTATTTATGTCCAATATTACATCTACAGAAGCATGAACGGCCAAGATAGTACACGCTAGTAATTACACAAACAACATCATGATCATGATGTCAGCTGGCCTCTCTTTGATGTCGAATAAATTAACATAAATTAGAGGTAGTCAATATATATAATACCAAGGACCTTAAGATAAAAGTCAACATTACGGTCAATATATACAATATGTAGGCACTATTTATTCTAAAATCAGGGTGAAAAATGTATTTGCTGTACTAGCTATTGATACCATCAGTGTTAGTCCCTATTGCTAATGTTCATTCAAACCCAACAGGCAAAACATACTTAATGCCATTAAAAGTTGTTTATTTTGTGTTTATTTTTATTTAAAATGTCTCCAAGATCGTTTGCATAATTCCGATTTTACTTCTTTCAATAAATAAATTTGATTTGTCACCAGATGTATATGGAATGTGGATAATTTCTAACATGTACATAAACTACAATCGATCTTGGAAATCAACACAAAATAAAAAAAAATTGCGCTTTTAATGGCGTTAAGTATATTATACTCTAAAACAGTTGAGACAGATTTAAACAGTTGAGACAGATTTGAACTAAACAAATTTATCAAATTTCACTACATTATTTAGAGATGTTTTGAGTCTGTGGCAAGAAGATGAAAAGAATCCATACGTCTATTCTTTTCCAGACTAGTACATGAAACTGTATCTATGGTTTAATTCCTTTTCTGACAAAACCATAGGGAAAAACAGATCGGAACCATTCAATACATGGCATCCTCAGGACAGCACTAGAGGACTTGTGTGTTTGTTTCGTGTTTACCGATAATGTCATTTTCAGCACATATTATGCTATGTATGACAGTCGATTTTTTGTGGTGATCGCAGACCACTCACTTATTCCTGGGTAGAACCAGTACTGTCTATCTCCTGCCATCCGTAAGAATCAACACTTTCTCAGTTACAAGTGGGATTCAAACCCGCAAGCGAGAAATAACTGACAATATTATATATTAATCGCAAATGTTGACCATGTCTTATGGCAGCATGAGCACTGAGAAGATGCAACAGCCCCTCGGCTACGGAGGCACTTCAACACAAAAGGAAAGGAACTTGATAAGCATTATGTTTCTATTTAAATCTTTTATTTGTTGTCATGCTATAAATGCGTAAGTCGGACATACAATCTCATAAAATCTTCAATACTTTGAAAAAACCCTAGACAGAAACAAAATCTAGCCTTTGCATGGCACTCGAAAACCTGGTAGTGGCATTATTCCGCCATGAAATTGTTAAATACTTTAGAAAATCCCCCCAAAACGCATCCCAGCATTCAAGCACTCCGACACACTTTTAATACTCTTGTTTATATTTCCACACAAAAAAACTAAATTCACATCCCAGATATCATCATGGGAGATGCTTATCGGGTTTAACTTCTCTGAGAAAAGTCTAGTGCTGGATTATTCCACGGGGTCGGGGTGAACGCAAAAATGACTCAATTCCTCACTTAAAGTGATAAAGTCAAGCATTTTGGCAAGTAAGATATTACAAGTCTGAAATATACAGTACCTCATATTAAAACATTTGTTAACATCTACTATTTGGATAGCACTGGGTTTCTTCTTTTTTTGAAAGTCAGAATGCAAGATTTCACTATATAAATAGAGATGATGAAATGCGTGTGTGTAATTGTGAGAACAAAACGCCATGACGCCATTTTTCAATAGAATTCGTTGGTTTCATTTCAGTGTCGAAAGCCATTAGGGATGATAGGCCAGTATGGATGTTGTCTATATGTATGTATGAGGTTTAACGACACTTTTAACAGTCAGATCAAGAGTAGCACATGCAGCAGTCTATAAATTAGACTATAAATAACAAAATTAGACAAATTAGAAAATAAAATAATACTCTGCATAAAAATTGTTTATTTTATTTCAAGCTCTGTTTCTTTTCATGGCTGAATTTATTTATATTTATATAATGTTCAGATAAGACCATACAAGTTATAAGTGGAGATATTTGCCTCTTTCAGTGCTAAGGAAATTCTATAATAATAGTTAAAAGGTTATAATATTAAGGACTGATGCCAGTCTACAGTGAGCTCTATGCCCAACTTTATAGTGCTGCCACATTACATGATACCCCACCCAGTCATATTATATTCTTAGTGTAAAATTATCGACAAGTAATGCAGGGTATACGGGGAATTGGGCCGTTATCCGTTATATATAAATAGACATGTTAGTATCATTAAATACTGGCTAAGAGCGGTCAATACTGATAACGTTATTAAAAAACACGTGTATGAAAGTGCAAAATCTGACTGTGAAAAGGGATTAAAAAATTGTGTGTCAAAAGTCAAGTCATTACTAAATAGTAGTGGTTTCCTGTATGCATGGCTTAACCAAAAGCTCATTAAATGCAATACATTTTGTACCTATATACAAACAACGATAATTATGTCCAAAACTGGTCAACCGACCTTGAAACGAATAGAGTGCTAACTCTTTACAAATCTGTTAAAACATCATTTTGAATATGACAATTATCTAGATGTATTGCATACCAGGCGCAATCGCAGTGTGGTAACCAGATTACGCTTGTCCTCTCATAGTTTAAGGATCCAGACAGGGAGGTATTCTCGTGAAAAGTTAGAAAGACATGAACGTATATGTCAAATATGTAACACTAATGATATAGAGGACGAGTTCCATTTTGTGTTAATATGTCCTGTTTATAATACAATCAGAAGTAAATATATACAACAATATTATAGCCATAGGCCTAGTATGTTTAAATTCATTGCTCTCCTTCAGTCAACAAACAAAAAAGATGTTATCAATTTTAGCAAATACATCTCAGAAGCTTTCTCTTTAAGACGTACCATGATAAATAACTTATAATCTCGTTCATCCTCACTATAATACAATTGTTCTATTGTACCGTATTAGATATTAGATTTTGATTCCTATATATATATTTATTTATTTTTCTCCATGACATGTTTCCTTTTTGTCTTCTTTTTTTTCCATATTAATGCATACATTAATGAACCTGTACTAATCTTGTTATTGTGGTCAATAAAGTATGTTTATATGATGAAAAACTATGTAATAGTTTAAGTCAATAAAATTTCTTATTCTTCTTCTTCTTCATATTATACCAACACCAGGTCGACCAGTCCTAGCACCACCCTTCATAATTACCACCAGTCCTAGCACCACCCTTCATAATTACCACCAGTCCTAGCACCACCCTTCATAATTACCACCAGTCCTAGCACCACCCTTCATAATTACCACCAGTCCTAGCACCACCCTTCATAATTACCACCAGTCCTAGCACCACCCTTCATAATTACCACCAGTCCTAGCACCACCCTTCATAATTACCACCAGTCCTAACACTACCCTTCATAATTACCACCAGTCCTAACACTACCCTTCATAATTACCACCAGTCCTAGCACCACCCTTCATAATTACCACCAGTCCTAGCACCACCCTTCATAATTACCACCAGTCCTAGCACCACCCTTCATAATTACCACCAGTCCTAGCACCACCCTTCATAATTACCACCAGTCCTAGCACCACCCTTCATAATTACCACCAGTCCTAGCACCACCCTTCATAATTACCACCAGTCCTAGCACCACCCTTCATAATTACCACCAGTCCTAACACTACCCTTCATAATTACGTTGAGCATCAAGCAGGGAGCTACTAGTACCATTGTTACAAAAATCTTTGGAATAATGAGGCCGGTAAAGCACCGACTTAAATGAAAACTTTATATGACTGCCTGCAATCCAAATTAATGTAAAACATGTTTTTTGAAGAACTTTGTCAGGCTGTATCATAATTACACTTGAAGAGGAAAGAGCAAAACCAGGAAAAACACAGCAGTGAGTTTTACATTTATAATCCCTTGCGTCAACATTCATTAATTATTTTCCTCTCAGTTTTGGCATTTCTTGGCAGATTCACAAGAAACAATGTATAATAACGGCACATCTGCAGGGTGCAATGCATTCTGGGAAGATAGTACACCATTTGTCATCACAATGCAATCTTGATAAAATGTTAGGTAACATCTGGCACACCATTAAAGCCGTCTGCTGCACTCTAAGGAAGACTTCCTCATGCTCAGCCAATGACACAGGGGTTCGGGGTTCGGTTTGTGAGTACAATGATGTTACACTGTTATTTTACCCTTGCCTATTTCGTGTTGGGGGACACGGGGGTGCAATGGTGTTATAATGTTGTTTTACCTTTGGCTATAGTTATTCAACACAATTTGAAATATTTAGTCATCACAGTAAAAAAAAAATGTGAACGGTTCAAAACAATTTATTTTGGCATATTCCTTACTGCTGAGTACAATGAATACATTACCTCAATAATTTAGTGAAACACTGTTGTTTTTTCCGATATACAATGAGCAGTATCAAAGTAACAAAAACAACGTATAAGTAATTATAACTAGTGATACATATTTCAAGATTGTCATGTGTCCCTTTAAAGCTGGACTGTAAGCCAGTTACTAATATTTATGATGAAACCCTATATTTTTGTATTAATTATTCAAATTTAAAGAGATAGGGAATCGGACCCCTTTGCAGATCTGCCCTTGACACTGGATCTTACAATTAATGTTTTGCTTGACTCCTGGGTAAACAGATATTTCATACCAACTCTGAATTCCTAATCTCCCAGGAAACTAAATATTTTGGAGCATAAACTGCAATTTAGGCACATTATTTGTAACCTTGGAAGATATGCCAGAACAACAAAGTGCTCTGGTAAAACATGCTCGAATGGCAAACTCTGCAACCAACAGGGACTCAGAATGGCAAACTCTGCAACTAACAGGAACTCAGAATGGCAAACTCTGCAACCAACAGGGACTCAGAATGGCAAACTCTGCAACTAACAGGAACTCAGAATGGCAAACTCTGCAACTAACAGGGACTCAGAATGGCAAACTCTGCAACCAACAGGAACTCAGAATGGCAAACTCTGCAACCAACAGGGACTCAGAATGGCAAACTCTGCAACCAACAGGAACTCAGAATGGCAAACTCTGCAACCAACAGGGACTCAGAATGGCAAACTCTGCAACCAACAGGAACTCAGAATGGCAAACTCTGCAACCAACAGGAACTCAGAATGGCAAACTCTGCAACCAACAGGGACTCAGAATGGCAAACTCTGCAACTAACAGGAACTCAGAATGGCAAACTCTGCAACCAACAGGGACTCAGAATGGCAAACTCTGCAACTAACAGGAACTCAGAATGGCAAACTCTGCAACCAACAGGGACTCAGAATGGCAAACTCTGCAACCAACAGGGACTCACCACAACATGTCGAATGGCAAATTCTGCAACAGGGACTCACCACGCATCTAGAAGACTTCATTATGACTTATTGTTTATGAAAAAGTTTCCTCTAAAAAAAGTTTTTGTTATTAATTATAAATGTATATTGATACGAGTTTATATTGTGGTAAACATGATTTAAAAGAAGGCACTTTGATCACAAAACAATTTTTTTTCATAATAACTTAAAAGTAACATGATATGAAATTACATTAATGACTTTAACAAGAAAAGTGAGTTTCCCATACAAAACTATTTCATAAACCATAACTTTTGTTTTTTTGAATGGTGTTTTAACATCATTCTTAGCACATTTTAGGCCATATATGACAGTCTGGGTTTTGTGGTAGAGGCAGACCACCCCATTTTTCTGGGAAGAACCAGCACTGTATACCTCCTGTCATCTGTAAGAATCAACACTTTCTCATTTACAAGTTGAGCTCCCAGTGGGATTTGAACCTGCAGCAGTGAAAGGTGAGAAGGTTTTCAACACAACACTGTTAACGCACGACCATGGATGAACTACTAAATGATGGAAAATATGGCCAGTAGTTTAGTGCATTTGCACATTTTTATGAAACTGAAACACATTATCGAGCTTTTGTTTGAACTGATACCCGAAGTTCTTTTATATCGCCTCCAAAACCTTTAATGGGTCATTTTCATCTCAAGTTTCAGCTTCTATCAATTTTACAGAGCTCTCAAGCATTAACACTAAGCTACCAACAGCAAATGACAGACGTATTTATTAAATATCAAGTGACAATAAACAGTATATCCTACTATTCTTCAACCTTCATCCTACAATTCTTCAACCTTCATCCGAGCGTCTCCATGGCCGAATGGTTAACAACGTTGCGTCTCACTGCGGGTTCGAATCCCACTGGGAGTTCGACCTGTAAGTGAGGAAGTGTCGATTCTTATGGATTGCGGGAGGTGTACAGTACTGGTTCTACCCAGGAAAAGTGGGTGGTCTGCCTCCAGGCTCTACCACAAAAAATTGACCGTCATATATAACCTTACATGTGTTGTAATTGACGTAAAACACCATACAAACAAACAAACATCTCATCTCATCTCCCTCAGAGGTTCTGTCCCAATATAACCTGTATTAAAAAGGATGTAAAACCCCATATGTATCCCATTTCATTTCCTTAAATTTCAAATACTCACACTCATGACCCCTAGCCAACATTGTTGAAACTGTTAATTAAAGCAAATAAAGGAGTTATATCTAAATAATTAAATATTTCGCCTTAATGATATATTATGACAAGAAGCCGTTATGGTTGTTAATTAGGAATGAAATAACCTCAGTCACCCGGCCCGCTTCTGATTTCTTCGTTATGCTATGCTACACGGATCCAGAACCAGGGCCTGGGGAAACTACGTTTAAAATAGCCCTCTCGTTTTGGGCGATTTTGGCGAGATTTCGAGAGATTCAACGAGACTTTCAAAACATTTATTTCTAAATTAATTTCATAATAATTTCTTACTTTCAACTTTTGAGAAGCAGCATGTGACGTCAAAAATGGTATCAGGTGCATCAACAATTGAAGTTGTACGTTTATTTACAACAAGACGTCACGCAAACTTTGACTTTATGCACGTGAAAAAAAACGCGCAAAATTTGTACTAATCGCTAGTGGACGCTTTAATTGGCCTAATCTGCACAGACCGATATCTTTAAGTAAGACATATGCATGATACGGTCTAGCTGGTCGAGACTAAGAATGAAAGTACCTTAATTAAACATCTGGCCTGAAAACATTCTACAAGAGGAAATTCTACAATGAGGTTTTACGTCCCTTTAACACATCTTATTTGGTTAAACTGGGACAGCAACCCCAGAGGGAGATGAGATGAAAGATAAAGTTTCCTATCAGAAATGCGAGGCCAGGGATCTGGCAGAGGTCTGTAGCTCCAAAGCACAATACCTATTTCTACATGTGCAGTAACTAGAACAATATTTAAACTGTAAAACCACAATCATACCAATGCCATGCTTTCATCCCAGAACACCTCCAGCGCCGTGTTGACATACAAATGTCTATTGTCATTGTTCCCCATCATGGTGACCTCACTTGACCTCACGTTTATTTGCAAAGTTCCGTAATAAGTTTTAATGTCCACACAAATCTTTAAAAGAAAGACGACTACACGACATATCTGACTTTCTCCAACACTTTCAATATTGCAACTGCTGAAGTTGTTTTAAGCCGTCAGTATACCTCATAAATAATCTTCAAAGTTACGTTGTTATAATCACAAATTTGTTTGTTGTGCGTGCATATTTGATATGTGTTCCTTCTCAAACACGTGCAACAATTAAAGATAAAATCCCCAATAAAATCCAGCGTAACATACATAAACATGCATTACAGACGATGTCACTTGTTCAAATCCTGTGTGACAATCTTTATACAAAAAACAACTAATAATATCTCCATCAGGAAATACAGCTCTCACTTGCCCTCACTACAGTGATCACCAGTCAGCGAGAGACAAAGAACATGGTAGCTATTACCCGCAGTTATGTCAGCCTAACAGCTAATCAAAAACACAGTACTCCTTGACAGACTTGGAGCACTCTATGCAGAAAGGCAATCCGAACACAGTATGCCACTTAGTGTAAACTCCATGTCTGCATGGTCTCCTACAATATTTCACTATCTTTCATAAAACGCCAGCCCCTTATCATCTTTATCACCCTATATCTTGTTGTGTGACATCATTAAAAGTGATTACCCTCTAGTTTAATGCAATAAAGAAGCGAAATTTAAAAATCTTCAGTCTTCTTGTGCAGTTTTGTTAAAAGATAGCTCCCTCTGGTGTGTAACCCGGAAAATCAGTTTAAAAATCCTAAGTAGTCAGAGGATCAGTTTTAATCCCAATGACAGACATCCTAAATGTTCTCTGTCATAAACTGAACACACATCATGTGATTAGGTTAAAGGCCCTGTAAGGCAGATTAGCATAACTGTTCAAACAATTAAAGGGCCTGTCACATAGATTAGGGAAACTGATCAAACAATTACTGGTCATCTTACAGATTTTCTGACACCTTTATAGATAAAAATACCTCTCTACTTGATTAATAGTGGAATAATTCAGACAATTTACCCAAATTCAAAGTAATGGCTTACCACATAATCTATGTTATAATCCATAGATTATACCAGAATGACTTGTTGTGAGGTCCACAACCCTTAATTACTGGAATCCTTAGAGCTCTTTTAGCTAGATTTGGTCAGCACCATTAAAATACTTAAGCATAAATGACCTCATTCAGTGGACATGGGGACAAACCCATTGAAATAAAACTAAATGACATCACGTCTTTGACAGTTTACCATCACATGACTGGATTTGCAATGGGTTATGCACTATTTAATAGTCACAATTTGTTTAATGTCAGGCTATCATATTGCAGGATTTTTGTCATTTCTAAGTTCATTAGAATGAGATTTTAAGACAATAATCTGAGCAACTGACCAAATCAGCCAAGGTAGTATCAAGAGGAAGCACAGTTAACTTAGAATGGACAAGGTGATCAGTTGATTCCTCACAATATGTAGCATGTAGGCAAGAATCAGAATGACACAGCAGGTCTACATCTTAATATCAACTTGATGACCATCCTGACAGGTTAACTCTGACACTAATAAACATTTATCCCTTCATGAAATGACCAGCTAATAAAACACAAGCTTATCCAGACATAGACACATCACCCAACTGACAGTTGTGACAGTAAGCCACTGTATGGCTACCTTATAAGCTGCTGAACTGAATTTCAATCAGATTTCAGTCATTTGGCACTAATGAAGCTTTTATACTTGCCAGTATTCAGTATTTCAGAGATTCCAATACTGCTTATGTCCGTCAACTTGTAGGCAAACGTGAATATATATACTGTCACTCAAAATACGAAAAAGTATTTTTAATTGCTTCTATCAGAATAGATTTGGATTCTGATGACGACGATGACGATGACAATGACAATGACAATGACAATGACAATGACAATGACGATGACTATGACGATGACTACGACAATGATGACAAGAATGATAATGTCTACGACAAAGATGATGATGATATAACAACGGTTTTGTTAATAATACTCTTTGTTGCTGCTACTGCTGCTGATGATGATGATGACAAACATTATGCGGATGTCACCAAATGATACTACTTATCTATTTGAACAGAAGGGCCCAGTAACATGATATTCAGCAAATGATAACAAATCTTAAGTAGGGTCGAGATACTGATAAATGTAGCAACTTGGGTCAATAGTTGCAATGACAGATATTAAGGAAGTTAGCTCTCCTGTTTCAGCATCCATAATAAATAATGAAGATACATGTATATTTAATTAGAAAAACAAGAACTGTGTCCATGGGACATGGATGCCCCCACTGCAAACCATCTGCCTAAATCATGTGACCTTGACCTTTGAGGCACTGACATGAGTCTTGCACAAGACACACCTTCTCATTGTGATGAACATTTGTGTGAAGTTTGATGCAATTCCCTTCAATAGTTTTGGACTAATGGCTGACACAAAAAAGAAAAAGCTCCAACTGTGACCTTGACATTTGAGGCACTGACATGATTCTTGTGCATGACACACCTTCTCAATTTGATGAACATTTGTGTGAAGTTTGCCGCAACTCCCTTCGGTAGTTTCCAAGTAATGGCCGAGACATTTGATTTCCAAACAGATTTTTTGACCTTTCACCGCCAACTGTGACTGGCACAGACATGATTCTTGCATGCGACACACCTTCTCATTGTGATGAACATTTGTGTGAAATTTGATGCAACTCCTTTCAGTAGTTTACAAGTAATGGCTGAGGCATGATTTTTTTTCCCAATTTTTTGGCCTTTGGCCTCCAAGTGTGACCTTGACCTTTGAGACATGGACATGATTCTTACGTGCAACACATCTTCTCATTGTGATGAACATTGTGTGGAGTTTGACGTAACTATCTTCAGTAGTTTCCAAGTATTGGCTGAGACATGGTTTTTTTACCTTTGACCTCAGAGTGTGACCTTTACCTTTGAGGTCATGATTCTTGTGCGTGACACACCTTCTCACTGTGATGAAGATTTATGTGAAGTTTGACAAAATTCCCTTCAGTAGTTTTCGAGAAAAAGCCAAAACACGATTTCGGACAGACAGACGGACGGACGGACAGACTGACTATATGCCTCCCTGTGGGGGCAAAATAATAAAATATCTACTATTAACATTCTCATCAACTGAGGTCTTATGTTTCGATGGTCTTCGCTTGTATCTTAATGCAGAGAGTATCAGCATTTAACAGAGAGGCCGACTATAATGCCACTGGTTTACAAGATCTTTTTTCCTATACATCACTTGTTTTAATATTTTAACAAATTTCGTAACAAAAACTTTGACATTAGATTTATTGGGAAAAAAACATAAATAATTTGTCTTTTAAATGCTTATACAATCAAGTTCTCAGTTTATAAAAATCATACCACAAGTATGCCACTGATGTTCATTAAAAATCCCAATTATTATTAACAATCTATAAACCTCATCTGTAAATTTCATCTGAAAGTAATCAATAGATTAAAATCACCAATCATGACAAACTGCACCTAATAAAATCATTTGAATGGGCAGGTGGAAAATCAATAGCAATTTATAGAAAACTTATTGTTTCAATTAAAAGTCAGGTATTTTAATTAAGTGAACTATGTGGCCTGGGGCACGGTAATACCACCTGGGGAACACTTTGATCTTGCAATATTGATAACTTGATATCAGGAGTTCATATTCTGTGGTTGAAATGGAAATAGATCTGGTAGATTGCGCCTAATAAACTGGATGCCTAATAAACTGGACTTCTTTGCAGTTTCTTTTATTATTCCGGCGTTTAATATGGCTGCATATGATGCATAATGATGTGCACCAAATAAGAAAAAAAGAAAAGCACAATCCTGTATTTTAACATATTTGTAGATTGCTATAATGATGTAATTCAGAAAAAGAGTCAACAATTCTGTGTCATTGTCAAATTTAGATTTAACAAATTTTGGCAGAAAGAGCCCTGTGTTATAACCAACAATAAAATAAAATTTCGAAGAAAGAGTTTTTTTAACTACAAATAAATCCATACGTGAAAACATAATGAAGGATCAACGTCAAACTTTTGTGACCATATATAAATGAAGAAAAGCGATACAACAGTTTCACGTTTACTCCTGCATGGATATCGCTGCTTCCTTGTCCTTTGTAATAAACCGGCTCCTAAATAAATTCGGGATTCTCTTTATAAAATACTGTTATACAAAATCCTTAATTACACAGCTAAGACAAGTGAATGGAACCAGTATGGTTAATTAACCAGCCATAATTTACAGTGGTGTTCCTCATATTGATCAGGCAAGTAATTAAGAAGACAACATTTTTTCCTGAGAAATGATTAATGGGCTCTGGAGACACACTTTGCAGATGTTATTGAGGTAATTATTTATTTAATGTTTAGCTCATTAGGTGTGTTATGGTGAATCAGGACTCAAATTTAGCACTCACACTCACATTTTGCACTCACACTCACATTTTGCGAGTTGTTTTGAGACAATGCAAGTCGAAATTTTCAGCAAGAAACCGAAGGAGGAAGGTTGTATATAAGGTGCAAGAACTTGTTTTGCAATCTATACTCAGTTGTACATTTTACTTTACACCCTAGCCTCTTTATCAAGCGACAGTCGCTTAATGATTCAACCTATTGAAAAACAAATGACAGCATGATATTGGCAATGGAATGATAAAAACTTTGGTGCCAAACATGGCATGTTCATTTTGGAATTTGTCAATTTAATTCTAAAAAAACTTTATACTATTAAATCTAAACAAAACTCAGTGTACACTTTCTTTTGCAACTGAGTATAAGTTAAATAAATAAGTTTAAACAAAAAATATATATTCAGTCAGTAATGACTGATACAACCAGTGAAGTATTTTTGGTAACCTGGGTTTCTATGCAAAACCAGCAAAACATTTGAGTCAATTAATCAGGATTTTTCCAATATTCCACATTAAATCTTTATTAAGACATTTTATAGACCAGCATCAGGCCAATCCATTATCAGATTACAGAGAACAAAGGGAGGTTATTGCCGCGTACCTGTATGACACCTGAATCAATGCACCTGACACCCAGAACAGTGGAGTCAACAGGTATCACAATATGGTAGGATTAGACAACGATTTACAAGTTAAATCAATAATGTAATGATCCTTTAGATAAACAACAACCTGAGAGGACTTACAACAGGACTGAAAATACAGATAACTTGAATATAATAATAATACAGGCCTATAAACAGAAGTGAAAATACACAAAGGCAGAACACAAAGTAGACTGGTATCAGTCCATAAATTAGACTATAAATAATAAAATTAGACAAATTAAAATATAAAGTAATACTCTGCATAAATTTTTTTTATTTTATTTCAAGCTCTGTTTCTCTTCATTGCTGAATTTATAGATAAGACCATTCAAATTATAAAATTCTATAATAATAGTTAAAAGGTTATAATATTAAGGACTGATGCCAGTCTAAACACAATGGCGCATGCTTCCTGGGAATTTGGTTTACATATTTTATTTCAGCATTTCTACAGCACATAATTATATAGTACAATGTAAAGTTAATAGGACTGGTAAGGAAGAGAAATCTCATAGAATTCCTCTCCTTAATTTGTGTTTTGAAAGTTTACAAAGAAACTAAACACTGCTTCATACATTATTCAGTGACTGCTGTGTATATCTAACAAAACATTAAACAGTTATATGACCAATTAAACAATTAACAAACTCCTTAAACAATTAACAAACTCCAATTAGTGTATGTTCTCACCATTGCCAACATTTCGGTCATCGAAAAATTCGTCAGGTTTTCATAATTATGAACCTCCATCATTGAATCTCCTCCACAAAGTCTTGTATCTCCAGGAATTTGTATAAATATCTCCAGGAATTTGTATAAAAATATCTCCAGGAATTTTGTATAAAGATCTCCAGGTAAGTATATTAATATCTCCAGGTAAGTATATTATTATCTCCAGGAATTTGTACAAATATCTCCAGGTAAGTATATTAATATCTCCAGGTAGTATATTAAATTAATATCTCCAGGTAAGTATATCCACTGGTAAGAAAAACTTATATCACTAGGTATTTTATTAATATCTCTTGGTAAATATCTTAAAATACTCACTCAGCATTAAAATACAATGTTATATTCCAAACAAATAACAAGATTAAAGAGTTTTGAAATGGTCCTGTAAATTATATTTCACATTGTAACAATTGTTTAAACAGCATTTTAGTAATCTTGCTTCTTTTCGTAAACACATTTCTCAAAATACTCTTAAAGTATTCTTTCTTATATTCTAAATTAAAAATAGGAGAAACTCCATTTAAATAATGAACTTGTCTTCAGCATAAAAAATCCATTTACCATTAAGCCAACAATGACTTCAAGTAAACTTTTGGGTAGTACCTCTCCCACAAACAAAGTAAATTGTGTAAATAAAGGACATTTGACGTGAATCCATTTTGTTCTATCAGTCTTTCTGTATTACTCAGTTGGACTATTTAATCATTATATCTGCGACTTACTGATACATGTAACTTATTAAGTTTCAGTAAACAATTATTCGCAATACCATCCGATAAGTGTTTTATCAATGATATCTTAAATGTCATTGTCTCTATAACAGAGGTCAAATTGAATATAAAAATTATGTCTTTACTGAAGTAAATAAATATCCAGTTTTGTTTTGTTCAATCTGTATTAATTTTGATAAAAACATAAAGATCCAACTGTTGTTTGCAAGCCAACATATGGCAAAGTACTTTCCAAATCCATGAATAAACCTTAATGGTCTCCTTCTTTGTATCAGGTTAAAAACCTTAAAATAGTTTTGTAATATTTGTTATTTTTGTCACAATAATATAACACCTTTGATGGCACAAATTCAGAAAAATTGAATACCAGTCAACAATTATTTGTGCCCAAGCTGTTGTAATCCTATCAATGTTGACCAATCAGATTACAGGTAACAGTCTAACCAACCAGTCAAAATGTTTGATGCTAAATGAATCACTTCACCCCAGTTTCAGCAGTCAAACTAGGACAAAAGCCTTGTTATTGAAAATCGATTGTGAATTTATTTATGCAGGGGCAGGTGAAGAGGAAAGGTAATAACTATAAAATCTTGTCATCAGAAATTAAAGGGCAATAAAATCTTTGTTGATAGTGAGGTGTTTATCAATTTTTATCATGGTCAGACAGGTAGATAATGGAGTGTCTCTTTTGTTTGTATTTATAAAAATAAACGAAATGAGGATTGGGTTAACTGCAATGTTATATTCTTCATAAGTCTGCTCCATGGATTGCCATCAACCAATTTCTGGCTTTAGCTTTTGAAAATGGAAGAATATGACAAATATAATTCTTGATTCCATTTATGGATAACAAATGACATTTTAGAGTAACACATTTAAAGGGACACATGGCAATCTTGAAGTGTTTGAAATGGCCGGGTGTCTCAATTTATATATCCAGTATCATTTTTACTTTTACCCTGGTTAATTTAAATAAATAAAATTTTAAAGTATTCACTATTTCGTCTTAAAAACATAAAATTGTGCTACATTATTATAACTTGATGAATTTTAATGGCTGATCAACACATTATAGGTTATTTAGCTGCCTTAAAGAGAGGGGAAGGATACATAGGAATCTGTCTTACTGTCAAATAATATTGCTATATGGTTCTTTAACAGGCTCAGCGGGTAGACTTCAATACATGTAACTCCCTGGTTTACGGAAATTGTCTTAGAACACACCGACGAAACTCTCAGCGGCGACAGTGAGGCTCGAACCCGGATCCTCTAGATTCAAAGTCCAACATTCTATCCACTGGGCCACGCCAGCCCCCTAGCATGTAACGTATATCAACAACAGCTAATAATAAGTCATGTAACCTGGGAGAGCAATGAAATGTGAACAACTACACAAGTATGAAACTACCCTCAAGCATGAGGTAGATGGCAGCCCATAATTGCAGTATGATTCTCCTACAGGGATATATGCTGCCAACTGTTGTTTGATTAATCAGAGGATTAGTCAAACGAGGTATAAAAGTTTTACAATCAGCATCCATGCATACACAACATTACCAAGGCAGTTAATGTAGAAATAATACATTTTATTGACTTTCAGCCAACAAAAACATCTTATTTTGATTCATAGTAAGTCATTAATACCAGAATCTATAATAACAACATGACAAGTTCTTCAGTGTAATGTGACAATCAATATTGCCCCTGTGTACTACAGAAATTGGCCTGAGGTAATTATACCTGAGTTTTATTACAATCAATTCATAATTAAACATTAACGATCTAGGAAGGAAAGAAAGTCATTCTAAAATAGTATCTAAAACAATCTGTTAACGATTTAGGAAGGAAAGACATACTAAAATAACAAATTCAAAAGAGAGGTAATCTAAAACAATCTGTTGAGGAAAAGGTTAAATTAATTCACTAATTTTCATTTGACAGTCCTCCTAGTGGAAAAGCTAGAGTTTAAAATTTAAGTATCTTGTAACAATTGTCAGTTGTACAAGACATTACAACTGTGTACGTTCTATTACATCCAAGAAATACCTTAGTTGGCAACAATGGCAGTAGCTACAAATCATAACTAATGACGACAGGACAGTCACATTGTGGCATATAGTATGATGAACTTGGCAGGTCATTGTTTTTTACACTTCTATGCTTAAACTGATAACACGCTTCACACATACATACAAGTTGAGATAACGAGACAACCACAATACACAACATTAATTACGCAAAGTAACTGCCCTTTTACGAATCTAAACTATTAGTTATAATCAAAATATAAACAGAAATGTCTTTATAAATCTGCCTCCTGGCCATCACAAATATTATAATTTAAATCGTAAACATTTTCACATGTTTAACACAAAATAACACATTTAAAATCATGAATATAAACCGGTAATGTAGAATTAATATTCTTCCATTTGCTGTCAGTTTTATATTTTAATTTCACTAATTAGTAACAACTGCAAAAAATAATATTATACCAGCTTATATGGAATAAAAGTATTCCATGATATGGTATCCACAATAGATTGGTCCTATTTGGTCTCATCCATCGCTGGGTGATGTTTAATCAATGATAATTAATACTGTTAATTACACTTCATGTACTAATTGGACTCTGACCAATCATGCTTAATGTCAATAACCCTAACTTGTGTATCACATCAAACAAACTAAACATTCC
Organism: Cyrtodaria siliqua; assembly: GCA_037043455.1. NCBI lineage: Eukaryota > Metazoa > Mollusca > Bivalvia > Adapedonta > Hiatellidae > Cyrtodaria > Cyrtodaria siliqua. Next base: position 160,582 of record JAWPHD010003660.1, read on the forward strand.
CCTTGGGCAATATTTAACCAATTTATACATTATGTCCCTTCATGTCTATGTTCAACCTAATTAATTACCTCCCTTGACTTCATATTTGCATTATTTTTAGAGTTTTAGTTACATTCTGAAGATTTGTTTGAACTAACATGACTCTTCTGTATCACATCAAACAAACTAAGCATTTCATACCTACTTATACAAAAACCTATCAATTGTCTCCCTTTATATATGCAAATTTTCAATTACCTCCTTCGACTGCATCTGTTTTAAAAGCAGAAATCTATCTGAAGATTTTGTTTGAACCTATATGACTATACTTTGATGCATCCCCTTGGGTGCCATTAAAATCAGTTTTGTAATCCATAAATAACCTCCCTTTATGCATGCAACTTATCTCCCTTCATTACTTATTGCATGAATAACTTCCCTTTCTAGTGTGTTTCAGATTTATAATAGAAACCTATCTGACCATTCGTTTGATGTACTGATGCCGTGTTTTGTGTGCTGGGATGTCTTACTTCCATTCAAAGTTGGTAAAAGAGTGTATAATATTTCAAAGTGATAATAGTCGCGTAATTACGTTGATATAGAAGGGTAATGAGTCGTAATTCACTCTGGATAATACATATTCATTGATACCATCACCAAATTCAAGCATCAAAAGATTTCGATAAGTCCATCATGACATATGCGAAAATGTAAAAATCACCTTACCGTTTTTAATTCAGTAATGACTGTAGAATACGACTGCATTAAAAGGAAAACATACTCTTCGTCAGTTCTTGTATATTAATTTCTTAATGTACCGCTTTTTTTTCAAATATATTTCTAGATATTCTAGAATGTTATCATTGTATATTAAAATTCACTTGCAAAATAGTAAAAACTATACACTTAAAGGCTTCAACACTTGAATTGATGCGTTTACTATGAAGCGAAGTTGGTTAGTTACCTATGTGTAACATATTTTGATTTGACATGATTTCTGACATGACTATCCAAATTTGTTGTGTTTTACATATGAAATCTCTCATACTTGATTCCATGACAAAAGAAGCATGACGTAACCAATTTTGACGTTATTCATGTCATAGTTAATTAAACGATACTATTCCAGCGGTATATAGCTTAAATTTAAAATGCTGTGCATTTAAATATTAGCCATCTAAATCATAACATTTATTAAAATAATTGTATCAAGTTTAAAAAAAAAAGTATTTACCAATGTCTCGTATATTCCATCGTCTAGATCTATCTCTCCAACCAGAAACATTTTGTCACATCCCAGAATATCCAACTTTTAATATTTCAATAAAATCTCCAAAATTGTCAGCAAACCACAAAATCTTGTTATATTCTCCAGATTATTTTCCACACAAACTAAACTCAACCACAATTAAAATTGGTTTGTGCTGTACAACTTCTTATATATTTTTAAAATTTCCAAAATTGTCAACAAACCACAAAATCTTGTTATATTCTCCAAAATTACTCCAAACCCAACCACACCAGTTGGTTTATGCCACTTAAGTATGTGGCATTACAATGTTTACGGAGTGTAACCGACAATGTCAATATTAGTTTGATCAATTGACTATAAAGCCTTAAAGGGAGGGAATGACATAACATTGAAGCATAAAGATAATCCCCCTTACTTTTGTTGCAATATGATATAACACCCTTTACCTATAATTATGTAAATATCTGCTGAGGTAATTCATATTATCTACGAAATATTTCGTAAAATATTTCAAATATTGATATAGACTAATTTTGAGAATGCTCTTAGCTTAAATATATATGTATATATATATTTACATATTGCTGATGATAGTTATTTAAGTAATCTTATAAAATGATCATATATCATTCAAAATTTTAGTACAAAGCTACTGATCCAACAAAAGACAGTGGCATAGCTTGGTATACTCAAATACTCACGTGAGTAACATTGAAAATCATAAATCAGAAGTCTAAACAAACGAAAAAATGCCTTAAAAGTGAAGGTGATAGAGGAGGTATAGGGCTCCCGCTCCCACCCACACACCCGTGAGTACTTTGGAAAATAGCCATGCTTAGTAACGCCCCTGAAATACTGCAATATTTCTTAATATCCAGTTATTGTATAAAATTATTTATCTCTATTTAAAATATAAAATTGGGCTTAACGTGAAACTATTAGATGTATATATTGTGCTTTCTTTTAATATATATATAGTTAACCCCATGATTAATGTGAGTTTGTTTTGTTGATCTTATAGCTAAATCCGAGTTGTTATTTTTTATCTGCTACAGTTGCATAATCATCATATTTTTCTTCCCTTATGTCTTTAACAGATACTTCTTAAATGGTCCCCTCAAGAAAGACCGAAATACTAATGACAGATTAAAACGTGACAAATTCATGACAAGAAAATTTGGGTGTATTAAAATAGCTGATACAAAATAATTAAACATTTCCATAATATTTGTATGCTTTGGGCTTTGACATATAAATGTGAAAATAGAAATTTCTAGACATTGCAATAACCAATCTTTTGGCATGACCTAAATAAGAAATCCCCAATATTACAGCATTACCCCTTTTCACAAGTATTTAACAGTCGGAGCGATATTATTCCAATACAGTCAATAAAATGGCCAACAACAATACAGTTAATTAAAATTAAGACAGATTATATTCGTACCACATTATGTTATATTAAAGCCCTTTGTAAATAAGTTGTAAAATTGTAAGCCCAAGTCAACTGCATTATGTGAAATTCGTTGAAGGTGAGCACCTGCTTCCTCCAAAATCAAACATAGTCTGGGTTACTGATAAAGTCAGTGCAATATGATGAAAAACAGAATACCAGTCACAGAATAGTGACAACTGAGAGATGAATATGACCACAAAAAATACATGACATGATATGATACTAATATCATGTTATTAATTAATGTCAATTATCCTCTCTTTTCTCTTTTAGTGTAAGAGACCATGTACGACCATTACAAAATGAACAACAAAGAGATGGACGAAGAAGAAATGAATCGATTCAATGCACCTATCAATTTGGTGATGGCGGGCGCGGGGATGTCTGCACTCTTTAGGAAACTAACCCACCAAATAACGGCAAAATAACAAAAGTGTTCTGGTTATACAATAATGTATAATTATGTGCCAATTAAAACTAAAGGTTTATTCAGTTTCTTTAAAAAAAAAAACATGATTAAATATGAATGAATTATGAGTTGGTTACTCTTAATTCGATGCTACAGTTTTGGGTTTTGGCCTGGCTGGTTAAAGCCGTTTATATTGTGTCTCAAGAGTTTGGATTCTCAAAATATGTAAGTTATATATATACCTTGTCGTCAGTAGGTTTAGAAACGGTGTACATATGTTGTAAAAATTGGTTGTTGTTGGCGGGATATCTACTTAAGTAAGGGCAAGACTTTATCCAATGCACAAAATAGGCATGATGCTTTTGATATCTGTAGCCGAGACCTCGCCTAATCTCATATTCTGGATCCGAACATGTATAACAATTAATGTTTGAACAGTTCTGGATTATCTGGATTGTTTTTAAAGAGCAACCAGATTTCACGTATTCACACCTCAGTGAATGGCTGAATATCTTGAGTTTTTGACATATAGCATTCCCACAATGCATTGCCTATATTTATGTCAACATATGTAAGAATTAAAGTCGTGACCTGATAAACTGTATTATCTAAAGTTAAATAAAGTTGTCTTTGATTCGTTTATATGACAATGGTATCATTTTAAATCGTAAAGTAAACTATAACTAATATCATTCACACTTTTGATAGGAGGTCCACACAAACGGCACACAGATCTCGTACAGACAAGTTATATTATATATAAATGTAACACGAATAAAGCGTGGAATTATCTGCATTGTGAATGCCAGATTATTTTATGCACGGTTTCATTCAGGAACATTTGTATATTGATAACGATGAAAGTCTATAAATAATATTCTCACAACAGGCGTGACTGAACTCAACCAAAAATAAAACATGGCTACCCAAGAAGATAATTTTTTGCATTCTTGAAGCATTCTTGCAGGTTTATTCTTAGATGAACCTTAGTCAGGCATTTTTTATCACAATGTTACTTTAAAAAAGGTGATCAAATCTTTACTCTTTACTGAACTTAGACTACTGTATTTCCCTTAATAAGAATGCCTCCTCTAATAGTATCCCCCTCCCCTACCCTCCACCTTTTCAAATTATTTTTTTTAATAAAATGAATAAAAAATACATAACATAGAATAAAAGAAAAACATTCCACATTCAATAAATATTCAACTTTTTGTAATCCAACAATAACCCTTTTTATAAAATTTCGATTCTATTTGATTGTGTGAGTATTTAAGGCATTGTTCCCGGCTAAGTCCTTCCCCACTCTATATGGATGCTCTAAACGATGGTGTCATTATGCCAATAATGGTCCATTCTGATGAAAGTTTACTGCCCATGGACATATCGAAGAAACACATGTGACGCCTGAGAGACTCAAACACGTGATTTCCAGGTTTAAGATTAACTTTGATATCCAATGAGTCCCGCCGGCTCCTCCTATAAGTGAACTGTGACAATTTAATTTAACCAAATCATTAAATATCAGGGTGGTTATTTTTTGTAGGTACCTTTATAGTATATATATATTTCAAACTTAATCGAAAACCCATTGAAATTTAATTAACGTAATTACATATTCCTTCTATTTAATGAAATGGGCGTATGTGAACAATTTGATCATTTGACTGAGCTGAGGAGAAGATTAATGCTGAAATACCTATCGCATTCCTCCGATGTTAATCAGGACAAGAAATCTGTTCAAACCTGCAAATTCCACTGAATAATTTATGTCACATCGGTAAATAAGTCTGTAATTAAGGTGTAACAGAGTCATGGAGGGTGGTATAATAGATGAGACTGGTCAAATTGGTTGTCATGGAAATTTAAGTTTCTACTACATGAGAGGTCAGGAAATATTCAAGTGAATTTAGGATCAACTGCATGAATCCATTATATATTTGAATGCCTCATATATAGATCCAGGTGCTGCGATCTGAGTGCAAGACAATTTTATCAAACAGTGAGTCTCTGGTTCTTAGATGAGTTTCAATCTCCTAAAAGCCCCTGAAAGTCCTCTTTATTAGAAAAGATTTTGAAATAAAAAGCGCTGTTTTTAACAAAGTAGTTTTAATTATTTGGTGCATTACACAACATTACACAACATTACACAACACAAAAAAATTAACAGACATTGTGGCTAACACTAACTAATATCCAAAAATCAAGATGTAGATAATAAACACTTCCTAGTGGAGGCATGTTTGATGGGAAACTTCATCCTTCCTCTCACCCCCCTCTGAGGTTACTGTCCCTATATAACCTTATACTTCATTCCTCTCACCCCCCTCTGAGGTTACTGTCCCTATATAACCTTATTTGCGGTGATAACGGGATGTATAACCCCATATCAATACCCTTTTGAAATAAGAAGTTGTCAAGTCAGAAGAATGACAAGCAGAAATGCTAAATATTTCAAACAGAATAATCAGAGAAATTTCGTCTTTCTTTTTTTTTTCTCCCCAAACAATTCTTACCCTTAACTGGACAAATTCATCAATCATGAAATATAATTTATAGGTATATAGTGAAGTACTGCTTATTCGATGACCATGGAGTGAACTGACCTGTACTAATGTTTACATATTCAATGGGTAATCGGGGTGGTGTCAAACACCACTACAACATTATCCACCTGTATAGGTATGCACGGTCACGCACACCCCATTAGAAATTTATAAATATCCGACTATATTAGATAGAATCATCGGCGACAATTTCAGGTATCGTAGCGCGATTGTGTGTAGATCTATGCAGTTACATAAACACTAGAACGCCACCTAATCAGCCTGAATCACATTATATCTATTATATATTATATCTACATGGTCAAAAGTTCAGTCACATATTTGTGAAATTTCTGAGATGAAAATGGACAGAGTATCAATTCAACACAATTATATAAACATCTTATTATCTCCCTTGTTGCATCTTATTATCTCCCTTGTTGCATCTTATTATCTCCCTTAATGCCTCTTATTATCTCTCTTATTCCATCTTAATATCTCCATCATTAGATCTTATTATCTCCCTTGGAAAATCTTATTGACAAAATCATACTTTTGAAGATTTCGTGGAGGATCAAGCCGTAGACCCATCATGACGAGACAAATAAAAGTAGTTCTTTTCCATACATGACAACTTGTAACTGACACATCAAAGTGGCAATTCTGACGCCTCCTCGTTAGTTAGCTGACGTACAGCTAGGTGAGGTAATTGGGTAAAATAATAGACAGGCGTACATGACTAATTAACTCATGACTTCCTATTTCACCTTGGGCTAAAGATGATCACTGCTTCCTGAACAACATAAACTTGCAAATGGGGCAATATATTGTATTTTATATCATCAAAGGAAAAGACTGATATGCAAATGATACCTTTTCATAATACTAACACTCTTATGAACAATTAATTCAAACCAAGCAGGCGTAAATTAATCATTAAAGGTTACATGGTACACACTCCTCCTTCATGACTTTGGACAGCAACAATTACTATACTGCACAGAAATAATATTTATATGCAGGTTCTTAGCAATGTATGGGTTTTGCTCTGAAAAATAGGCTACCACATTCACTGCCATCCGTTAATAGTAGACAATTTGATAATAAAACAAACAAAAAAAGGGCTCGGTGATTTTTTGCTTTCAAAAATTGCAATTCCCCTACCCCACCCACCAAAACTTTACCTGTAAATATATTACGATTAATTCGGATACACAAGCTAATTGTGAGAATTGCCTGACAATATAATTCTTAAACCAGGCATTTTATTTGAGAACACAACTTACTACAATCAATTAAAACCTAGTTGTTTCACAATTTCTTTTTAAATATTACCTCCCTTTATGAAATCCCAACCTTGCAAGATTATATAATGTCAAAACAATTACTAAAAATTATATCTCACCTCACTGGTATACATGAATAACTGTATATAGTCCGTACTGTCATCTGTGTCCATAAAGACTTTATCACACTCGGATTTGTACATCATAGTTAATTTATATTTTGTTTTTATTTGTTCGCATCTTTATCAATATGTTTACAACCCACTGGCCACTTTCACTATAATATGCATTTGAAATGGTTTTAACTTTTATTATAAAAGCTTCATCACTGTACATCCCATTTCACAATATAAATAATTATTATTAATTAATTACTTCTAGTCAACATACAAGTTACCACAGGGTCTGCTAGCTAAAAATAAATCTTCACATCTACAATTTCAATTCAGAATCAGATCCTTGTTTACACATTTGCTTATATCCTTAGAGATTATCTCGCATTAACAATCTGCTATTCTATTCTTGTACAAACTCCCCATTTCCTTCACATTTAATCAAATGTCACCCTTCATAATTTATTTTTCTCCAATTTAAAGTTTACCGTCTCAGCTTACCCACAATATAAACAAACTACAATATCTGCCACAACAGTACTTTCGGTTTTCCAACTTTTCAAACAAAATTCCTCGGTTTGTCCGTTTTTTTCCGGTCAATGTCTAATGTCTATAAACAATCGGATACAATGATATACAGTTATCCTGAATTATCATCTGCATCTTTATATTGTCAGATAGTTCACCTGCCACTCGACAGGTGACACTGGATGACCAATCCATAAGTGTATATTAGCCATCACGAAATGGAGAAATGGACAACTGAAAAATTCACTATTGAAGCTTCATTAATCTTTGATCATGGTTACTTGCAGCTTGCTTATAGTCTGGATCAGCTAAATGCTTGATCTGAACCCTTGTTCACTGATATACATGATAATTATAACCTCTGTCCCATATTGTTTATTTTCTAGTATACATATATTTGTTTATCTTTTTCTCTTCAACTCAATAAATAAAACTTTAAAAACTAATTATATTGATGTTCACACACAATATTTACTGGTAATCGGAAATTTATAAATATTCGTCCCCATTTTTTTTTAGTTTTAAAACAACCAGTTTAAACCCCAATGATTCAATGTTATTCCCATAGGACTATTTCCTTCAGCTTGAAGTCAAGAAACAAGATTACATTGAAAACGTTTAAACTAAGAATGCATCCTTTTAACTTTTAAATATCCTAATAACATGTTAGTCCGCCCCCATATACACTATCTGTTACATTTAACAGTCACAAGTAGATGACCTGGAGCCAGTACATTTTTTGTTTGATATTCGATATCATAAAATTACACCTTGGCAAGCTGGCGAACAAAACTTTCTAAAATTTCAACAGTTTTTAAATTTGTCGAATTTTTTGAAAATAAATAACTAAATGGAAGTCTCTGATTTAGCACAAAATAAACTGTTACAGTTTAACTTGGTAAACTAAATGACTAAATGACAGTCGTAAAAGGTTTCTCCTATTTAGAAAACGTAACCCGTTGTCTGGCTAAGTATAGTAACTGATGCATCGGCGACTAGAAAAGGCGTAATTAATTGTCTGACATCACTGCCATAGTTAGCTTGATTACTATGTATGTAATCTACACTATTATACACAACAAAAGTACTGCATGATGCTCAACTAATTTGGTTACTCCATTGTTAAATCTAATTTTCAAGATGGCATTTTGACATCTTCTTTAATTAAAAGTGCACCCATTTCATTCCTGTACCAATTAAATAAACTCTCAAATAAAGTTTAAACTGAAATTTCCAAATTGACCCAAATTATCCAGATGTTCAAATATTGACTGAAGTCAGGTACTAAATATACGCGCTCCATGAATAACCAGTGTTTTCCCAACTGGGTTTCTTAAAACATATTATCTATATTATGTTATTCTACCTTGTACATTAAGTCTGTAATCAACATTAGGTAAAATTCAATGAAATATTCTACATATTAATTTTCAAGGAGTACAAACCTGTACGAAACTAGTTTAACAAAGTCAAGCCTTTATAAACAACCGACCAACCTTCAAAATTGGTCATTTATTTAAACTCTGATTAACTAAAGTCATTTCAAAGTTTTAAAATCCCCAATTTTTTTTAATTTAATTCATACTGCAAGAGCGTAAGCTTCATCTAAATGTCTTATATTCAATCACCTAGTTTTGCTTAAGATTTTTTATATAATTTTATATTTTTTTTAAAGCAAAAAACACTTTCCCCCTTAAATCCACTTTCGGTGTCTTGTGACTGAATAATACACATAGCCGGCAACGGAAGGTCTTATATTTTCTGCTAAATCTTCTAACAATGCCTACACCTGACACACATTAAATAATACTTGATCCAATTAACCTGTTGGATTATCTTAATGGCATACAATGTCTGGCAGTTATGTAATCAAATAACCATCTCAGACATTTGAGTGCAAATAAATATTGTATGTTCTACAATGCTCGCTGGTAGTAGTGGATGGTTCATCAGTAGTAGCGATCAGTTTATGTTTACATTTCATTTATTGAGCTTGTATGTATTTGTTTTTTATGAAACTTTCCATATTTGTAGATTGATCATATACATTAGCATTCCGCACAGATTTCCTTGAGTAATTACCCACTTAGTGTAATACCTATAAGAAAAGTGATCTGTTACTGCCTGATAAGGATGTGATTTTTTTTAAATGAAAAAAACAATACTGTTGAAATGAAATAAAAAAAATATGAACAGATGTTATTTTGAATACACCTTGGTGTAAAATGCTCAGGCCTAATCACCAAAAGATCCATGATTTGGAGTTTTGAACTTTCAGGACATTGATTTCGTAAACAGGCAAAATGGAAGATTTTCAACAGTTAACTAACACAAGTATAATGCATAGTTCATAAAAAAATTGGTTAGCATATTGCTGAGAGAGCAGAACCTAGTAAGAAACTGTCTTGAGTTTTAAATTTACGCTTTTAACCATAGTGATCCTTTACTACCCAATGCACTGGACTTTAAGTGCGTTTTTTTTTTACATATTCATACCTCTAAAATGCTTGTGGGAAGGTATTTTTCTTAACTAGACCTCAGTTCAGGCTACTGGCAAGTGAATTTTCTCCAAACTAGATCTCATAATATGAATGATTAGTTTCTATCTTTTTGGTTTTACGCCATACCCACCCACCCACTCCTCCACCCCCATTTTGCTAAAAATAGGGATGGGGGTTCTTACTGGGCATGGGGAAGGTGGAGTTTCTACGGGGTATACAGTATAGGGTATATCATACTGTAAGTACAAATCTAAAAAAAAGCAACTCTACTTTATTTTTGTGATGGCGGATGGACAGCATTAATGTAACTTTATTAAAACTCTGAATAAAAAAAACATTACTTATAACAAAAACACGGCTATGACAATAGTTCACAAATGGCTTAACACAAAGGTCATTACTACTGAGACAGGGTCATCAAGTTGAGACTGGGTCTCCATTTATATGGAAATCTGTTTATGTGTCTTAAGACAAAAAAAGACAAAAAGTATGACTGTCTACAAGTTCAGTTCAACTCAGCTGCAATAATCCACTGACAAATGTAAACATACAAGCCATCTAAATATGATATATTAACCACATAAAGCCACAGAGAGACACAGTGACAGGAGGGAAAGGGTTGACTTTATTCAACTTAACCCCATGTCACCTTTTCAGAACACGAAACTTAATGCATTTGTCCTTCTCTGTGAACACAGGTATGCACAGATGATGATAAGCGTTTTTTGTGCACCATTTATTTCATCTGACATGAAATTTTATATATAGCATTTTCATGTTGGTGAATTAAGGAAAAGCAAATGTATTTATTCTATATTTTATATACTTATGTTCTGGAATTTAAATTAGATTATTTTTTTTATTCAAATTTCTAATTGGAACTGTTAAAATTGAAAACATTCAACAGATTAACCTCTCTTTCTTATGTAACTTGACTAGAATATGTAAGAAAGTCCACATTTTGACTATTGTCACATTTCCTAATGTCACGCTAAAGATAACACACCACAAAACAAGAAGCAGTCGCAGACAGCAATGCAGATTTTACTTTTGAACCAACACCGTTGGCATAATATGATATAAAAAGTCTGATGAAGAAAAAAATCAAAGCGTTTAGGGAATGTTAAGTATTTGTACAGACCAGCGTAGAGACAGAATTACTATAAATATCTCGCTCCAAAGGTGGCAGAGAATAAAAATAATGGGCGCAAACTCGGAGTTGGTCGGGTTGAAGCCTCCTTTTTGATTATCTGATAAGAAGCAGATATGTCTACTCAAACATAAAGGCACATAATCTGATTGTAAAACATAATCTGGTAAATGCATCTACAATAACTGCATAAACAGATTACCGCAATAACATAATCGCCGAGGAACGAAGGAGGAATGAACGATAGACAGAAGCAAAAAACATCTTTTCGCTTATTCAATTACCGACTATTTTACAGACAAAAGATACTGATACATTCAAATACAAGATGATGTTAAAACATCAGATAAAAATTTCATCTTATAATTAATTGCATTTTTTCCCCCATATATTTTCTAGCTACAATGTAAATATGCACAATACATATAACACAAAAAAAGAATTCCACAATAAAATGCTTTTTTGTTTGATTTTGCATTATCATTCAGCGTACACTGACAATTTCATTTGATACTCTTGTTCACTGAATATGATACATCAACTGGTAAAAACAAATCATTATTGATGACATTTTAATTCAATATAGTAACAAAAAATAATGTTCCAGTTACTGGAAATATGCTCAGGCTACTGATATTATCTCCCTTGAATTCCAGCCCTTGTAATGCACACTTCTATTTAATCTCATGTAGAGGAATTTGAATTATAGTCGCACTAACAGCTAAGTTCATATGGTGACTTTCCAGCTTCCACTGGTGGAGGAAGACCCAAGGTGGCCCTACGGGCAATTTTCGTGCACAGGCGGGCACCTGGGTAGAACCAACGAAGTTCCGCAAGCCAGCTGGATAGTTTCCTCACATAAAGATTCCTAGGCCTATGAGGGATCGAACCTACAGTAATGAGGGGCAAGTGATATCAAGTCAGAGACTAACCACTCGGCCAAGGATGCCCCCCTCATGTAGAGGAGACAAAATTATGCAAAATCTTCAATTTTATATCACACACGCTTGAAACATATGTTAAAAAGAATAGAAACAATCTTCGGTCTTGAAGTTAAAAAGATCTGTATCATATAGTCAATATAATATGCCAAGATGAACGAGTTTGTTTAATATATATTTACATGTGTACATATCTGAACCAGCGCGGAATGTCATGGCTGACATTGTCATATGGAATCCCTATCAGTTATTGATCAACACAGTGTCAAGTTCCGACACAACAACCACAGAAAAGAAAAGCATGTTGATTACATTTCAACCACCTTCGAGGCCCATTTCCTACGCTCCATGTGTCAGGTTACAAACTAGTTATAAACAATACTATCTACGTCAATGGTCATCAAGGTGCAATATAGTCCTTGGTCTTCATTTATAAAACACTGCCTGGAGACTTTTCGATAAATATTTTCATGAATAATATGTTTTACACCAATGGCAATAACGCCGTTAACTTTACCAGCAAGAATTATTACTGACAGGAGCAAAGCAGCATTTATAGTTCTATAAATATGGCCTATACATTGAAGTGTCCTAGAACCGAGCTTGACACGTGCAACTTGGAATCAAAGTTCTTTCATAGTAAACATTCTATTAAATCATTTAGAATTATTTTAAATTTAGAATTTTGTGAATCTTGGTTTCAAAAAACTCAATGAGAGATACAAACAGTCTAAATCTGAACTTTCTCACAGAATTTAAAGACTCAATCAGTTCTAAGAACAGACTGAGTGCATCAAAATACCTACCAGGAAATTATGTCATAATACCAGAAAGTGAAGTCATGATACAAACAACTAAATTTAAATATGGCTAAAGCATTCTGTTTGGTTTAAAAATGGACCCATGAAAACTGTCAATTTAGCAAGGCAGAGAGACTCAATTTATCCTCAGAACTGATTTAGTTTGTATCTCTCATTGAGTTATGAGATTCTTGAAATAAAAATATAAAATAAATCGAAAATGATTTAATATAGCGTTAGTAAATTAAACGCATCTATTTCCAGTGGTGTAATTGCATGAGGATTCTCTCGTCTTTCTTTTCTACCGTGGGCTCTTTACCGTTATGCAGTAATGAAACATGATACATAAGACTAGTGTGCACTTAATATGAATGGAGTCTAAGACCACACCGACTTTAATTTTTATTTTTTTTATTTTTATATTTTCATTACAAAATAATGTACCGGTAACAGCTAATTTTATTCAATCACGAATGAATTTATAACGACATAACTGTGGTTTTGCTGAATGAAATGCCGGAGCGGGCAACTGTCGCTACAAAAGATTTTCTTACGTTATCACTGCACCCAGTTTTGAAAATTAAACCATGGTTTCATTTTTCAGTAGCGATATATCCACAGTCAATGGCCACCACCAGTGCGCTATCACCACCAGTGCACTATCACAGACTCTCGAACACTCAACCAACTTCCAAGTGACTGTCCATTGTCTTTATTACTAAGTGCCATCAGTGAAAAATTTAAGCTCTAGATTTATCTAAAGAAAGTCATAATATAAAAATGCTTTCAAAAATGTCTTTAGACATATGATATCAAATAAAGCATCTAGCTGACACAGACTATCACTGCAGCCTCCCAGGCATATAGATCAAAGCATTTATGATAACACTGAATAAATATTTATACATTTGTTCTCCAAACAAACATGTTATCTCTTCTTGTCCTATCTATTATCTATTCTCATCACCTGATTTTCTCACCAGGAAAAGTATGTATTGTTATTCTGTTTGACCGAATTTTTTATTTAAAAGATTCCAATTGTTGTTTTTTTGTCTATATTTTGGGAACTTAACCCATAATGTCACAACTCACTGGAGTGTTTGCCTGGCTTTTAACACTCATTTCATAATTGCAATTAATGTATCTTTAATATTGTTTACAGTTTTCATTACGTGGTCCCGCCTTAATTCCATTAAGTGATAGGAAAGCTTATATTAGCAGGATTTTATAACGAATATTTCATAAAACATGGTTAAAAACATTTTTTACTGAAGAAATGTGATAACCTGTTTAAAATTACCTATTATATGTTGTAATTTTACAATATGCAAACTTTTAAAGCTGAAATAAAGGTTTTATTTCATACGTACCCCAGCCAACCCCGTTTTCACTTCTTGTAGAAGGGGTTGGATGGGGCTCGGACCACGTAATGTGTTTACAGTTCACTATAATAAAGCATGACATTTCACTGATCTATTTCTTTTTGCCTCATGTCTTTTAACTTCTTGTTTTCAAATGGGAACTTTTGTCTCAAAATTGGTATTGGGAATATGACCCAATAATGGATATAAAAACAGCCAAAAATAAATGGATTCCCTGGAATAATAAAATGCTGACTTTTGTACTTTCTCTAATCTGGTGAATAATCTCCTTTATATAAATCCAATCGTGTCTGCAAATCAATGAAAAGATCAGCACACGTTTTACATATTGTACTTATACTGTACTTACTGGATAATGTACGTGACACTTTTATTTCCAAAGTTTTTTTTTCTGCGGATTATTTCTATAATAGGATCTAATGATATGGCGGCTCTGTATGAAGAAGTGCCGAAACCAGATCTAATATTGGATGATATGGCACCACCTCCTTGATCCCTCTTATCCTAAATTGATTTTTCGGTGGATTATTCGATACTAAGACACGCAAATTCAATTTCAGCTTGACTTTTTTTTTACTTTTCTGCATACCATTTGCATAATAAAGGTGCAAAAATCTAATTTAAATTTACATAGAAGTAGTGGGTGAAGTATAAACTGTATTTATTTTACACCGATTATGAAACCAGCTACACAGCTTATACAAATCACTCTAAATGAAGTGGATGACAGCGTTAACAAGGTTTTGATGTGGGAGTAAACAAGAGAACCCGTGGAAAACCTATGTGTCCAAGCGGGCGAACACCTTAGGTAGCTTCATACACATTTAAACCTGGGGTTTGTTTGTTTGTATGGTGTTTTACATCATGTAAGGTTATATATGACGGTCGATTTTTTTGTGGTGGAGGCAGACCAACCACTTTTCCTGGGTAGAACCAGTACTGTACACCTCCCACCATCCGTAAGAACTGACACTTCCTCACTTACAAGCCGAGCTCCCAGTGGGATTCGAACCTGCAGCGGTGAGAGGCCTGGGATTTAAAAGCATGTCGAAAGCATTCCAGTATCAAAAAAAAGAGAGTTTTTAAGATACAGACATTGCTTCACTACATATCCTGCCCATAATGCGGACTTCTGACAATCGTTATAACTATCTACTGATAATGAGATACCCCGCCACAAAATTGATTTAAATATATTGATACAAATCTTAACAAATATAGCAAAGTACTTTAACTTTAGAGATATTCAACCTGAAACGACAAAGGAAGTTGTGTGTTTCAAGACTGCAATCGGAAACTATATTGTCCTATTTACAAGTCATAATTAGCTTGTAATGGGACAGCACCTCAGAGGAGATGAAACGAAGGATCCAACATGCCTCTGCCAAGGCACAAACCCACCATTGGCAGAGGTCTGTAGCTGTAAATCTACTTAGTTATCGAGGCCATTTATTTAACAACTTGTATGTACTGAAGTTTAATTGGGAAATTGACACTATTTCGTTTTGTCATGAGTAATACAAATTTAGAGCCTTGGGGTTACCTGAAAAACTACATTTATCATTCATCGTTTTGTTAACGCGAATTCTAGGTCAAATTAGTCATTATCGCTTTATGAAATTACAAAAACAAATCGAGTAAACATATTAAATAGCCTGGTAGACAATATATGATATTAAATGGTCGAATTCTTCACCGAACACTCATGCCACCTACTACTCAGGCAATATGCCAAGACAATTCAAGTTTTTCTGTTCGAGTAGTCATCAAGTTCAAATTTCCAATCGTCAAAATGTTAATTATGTCAGGTCGTATCTTTATTGTCCTTATAAAAATGCGTGGTATACTTTACAATGAGTAATCGGTTATGGTGAACAATCATCGAAGATCAAACATCAACATATTTAATTCGCAGGAAGATAAACCTAATCCAACAAGATATCTAAATTATATTAGATACCTGTAATTGTAACCTACTTCAGATGCCGTGCACGTAATTTAGTGAGGTGTATAAAGTAATTAAAAGGGATTTTACGACCTGTTAATGGTTATACTGGGACAGCGACCTCGGAGGGAGATTAGATGCAGGATGAAGTTTCCCATCAGACATGCCTCTGCCTTGGCGTGACCCCATGCAGGGCAGAGGTCTGTAGCTATGCAGGCAGAGGTCTGTAGTTCCAAATCACAACGCCTTAATCACTGAGCTAGCAAGGCCCACTTGCTTCAATATCACAAATGCAACCTAAATCTGATTCCCAGAAAGGGCTTACTGTGTAGACCAATCAGATTCAACGCTTTCATACAGTAATATCCCATCATCTGCGCTATTGATTTGTTTGGTTGGTGTATTACGTCCTTTTCAACACATGTAAGGTTATGTATGGCGATCAATTTTTTTGTGGTGAAGGCAGACCACCCACTTTTCCTGAGTAGAACCAATATTGTACTTCTCCCGCCATCCGTAAGAATCAACACACTTCCTCACAAGTCGAGCTCTGAGTAGAATTCGAACCCGCAGTGGTAATAGGTGAAAAAGTTTACAACGTAACTAAATCAAAATAGTTTTAAAAAAAAAAGTATAATATTTTGAAGCGTTTTTGATCATTTCTGCAGTCATTTAAAACATTATATACATTTTTGATCATTTCTACAGTTTCATTTAAAACATTATAATTATGCATTTAATACTATGGTATTTGGAAACTGAGTCAAAGGATCTCCTGACTGTTTGCCAAATACATCCATAAAGTTAACTGACTACTAAATAATCTTGTATGTTATATTAAACTTTAATGGCTTTGTTGCAAGAGTTTAATGTCTTTTGTCTAGATCCTCGGACCACATTGACGGTTGTGTACAAGAGTGTCAACTTAAAATTGATGTTACTAAAACGATGGTAAAATCAAAGGATAAGACAGAAGGTGGTATTAAAACTGTACGAATTACTAACCATGTATGACTTGGGTAAATGAGAGATTGGTCACATAATTATGGTAATCAATGTATACTAAGTGAATTCATGTCCCAATTTCTCCAAGCTAACTACAGATGTGCATGCTGGGGTGGGAGAGGTCGAGTGCATGCATTTTAACAGAAATGTTGCTGGTTTTAGATACAGTCAAATTGTGCAAATTGTGCCAGTGACCTTGAGTGACCTTGAATTCCCACTGCTTTGTCCGCCAGAAAGGAACATTTACATCAGAAAAGAACATTTACGTGATACTGTCTACCTGTCTGGCGTTTTAAAGAACCAAAGGAATCTATTTGATATCAGGCGCGCAGCTACACCAGTTTTCGTCATATGCAAGGTTGACTGCAATATGAACAAATCATTAAAATTGCTTTGAAATCCATTATTTATTTATTTTATTTTCAAAATGTTCGTATGCAGCTGCATATCTGTGTATAGGCAGCTAGGTGCCTGGATATTTAAAGGCTGGATAATTCCTCTGCACCCTCTCCCTGAAAGCAACCCTAAATAAATGAAATTTGTGTTGATGAGTCATTCACAAACTAATAGTGTACTTTATAATATTTCCCAGTCATTAGTCATTACATGTGTTCAAGGCCTCCATCTTAAACATCCATTTTGTAAAGAAATTTATCACTGCCATTTTAAAGCTCATTATACATTTTTATCACATAACATGGCATCTGGTAGTGCAATAAAGCCATGAATTATTTCTCATAATATAATACACTAGTGTATTACAGATGCAAATGAGGACCGAATCACTGTGTTTGTATACGTTAAAACTGTTATTACCAATTGTTTTCATGGTATATCATACAGTTCATTTAGACATCTTAATTATCTATCATTATTTGAAATCTTACTTCATAAAATGAACGTTAGTAACGTTAAATTTGGTTTAGGGTGTCACATTATTTGTAAGGGGAACGCATTTACAACCGCGTAACGTAGCGACGTCGTGTAAACAACAGAACGACGTCATGATTTGCCTTACAAAAGTGAAACTATCACGTCGTAGGTGGGTTATGTGATAAACAGAATCCTACATTCGTGACTGTGTGTTATTGACATTAATAAACTTGTTGGATAAAAAGATAGGATACTCGGCAAGAGCCTGGTATCCTATCATTTTATCCAACTCGTTTATTAAAATCAATAATACACAGTTACTCATGTAAGATCCTCTATATATATATATATATATAATAATTATATTTAAACTGTAAATGGATCATATATTTTACAGGATCAATTACACCTATGATTCTAAGATTTTCAATGAACTTTAAAGGGACACACGGCGCTCTTGATTGTTTTTTAAAACTTGCAGCATGCTACATAACTTTCACATCATTATTAACCCTTAACCCGCTACATATAATATATAATGGACTGTTCTTTCTTTGAATAAAGACCATTCCATTTATGTGATAAAGGGGTGTTTTGGGGGAAATGACTGATCAGCAGCCAGACATTGTGAACTCTGATCAGCCTGGAAGCAAAGGCTATTATAGTTGTGCTTAGCGGGTTAAAGGTTAATAATTATTAGAATAGTTTAAAGCAACTGTTTTTGCATATTATATACTAATTATTGATAATATTGCACCATTATTATACTCAAAGCTAATTTAGAATAATGAATCTGCGAACACTTGATCTGATTTAGAGTCAAAAAGATTCAGAATGAATAAATTGAGAAGATAATATCTTCTTAAAGACTTTGCCGTGTGTCCCTTTAAGTGTTTCTGTCACCCTCTATCAAAGTCAAGATTATTGTCTGTATTAATAGGAACATATTTATTTATATATTTCACACCAAATTATACATTTATATAACCATACAATGGTTCCTTAGCCTGAATAGTTGTGGTTTCACAACTATTTAATATCTTTATTGTGTTTGGAATATACAGATATAATTTCAATCAGTTTTATTTATGTTGATGGTATCGATACTGACTCATCTTTGAGACATTTTGGAAGATATTTAACGGTATATAATTATATTAGTTCATTATTAGACGATATATAATGGTATATGATTATATTAGTTTATTACTGGAAGGAATTTGAATGTAATGTAATTTAAAGTATAAATGGGTCAAGATCGAACTTGATGAATTGAGAGGACATAGTCAGCTAGATGGTTATCGTGGACGGAAGGCTGAACAGAGACAGACAGATGGGCAGACAGATGGACAATGGACAGATGAAAGGAAGAAAAGATGGACAGACGGACAGAAATTTGAACAAACAGAGAGATGAACAGACAGATGAACAAACAGATGGACAGACAGATGGACAGATGAATGGAAGAAGAGACGGACAGAGTGAGTGAGACAGAAAGATGAACAAACAGACAGATGGACAGACAGGAAGAATTTAT
Organism: Cyrtodaria siliqua; assembly: GCA_037043455.1. NCBI lineage: Eukaryota > Metazoa > Mollusca > Bivalvia > Adapedonta > Hiatellidae > Cyrtodaria > Cyrtodaria siliqua. Next base: position 180,285 of record JAWPHD010003660.1, read on the forward strand.
AATGGATACAATCAAGGTCATGAATAAAGACAGACAGAGGAACTATGGGACAAACAAATCATCACAGATAGGAAAACAAAGGAAGCGAAACAAAATACGTTCAAAAAGAAAGAAAAATGTTAGTAACCTGTCGTTCCTCAATCCCCGGTAATGTATCTCTCCGCCGCCGTCGTCTAAACAGCGGGAACGCACACGATGGGAACTTTATCATGGTCAATGATTTTATCTAACAAAATGCAAAGTTTAAACATCCAAGTCTGTACATCTCTTCAAAACAGAATCAAAGTTGATGACCCAATCTCTAAGCATTTCCAAACCTTTTGTGCTTCCTTCGTTATTTCCCTACCGCATTTCTCCGAATAGATTGGAATGCTCTAATATATGCGGATACATGGGTGTCATAAATTCATCAAATTCTATCACTAATGAATCACTGTGTTCATATTATGTCCAGTAATTGTCAATATGCCTTGATTGTCCTAATTGCTTTCTCTGAATTAGTAGTACATGTATTTCGAAGGTTTATCATCCCTCCAGCACATTTAACAAAGGGAGATTATCCTCAGGGTTTAAATTTAACTGTTTTTCTTAACTCTATCTATACTTCTAAACTGCGATCTGAAAGTATTTGCCATTTGTTTCGTTATCGAAGACTAGTGATTCAGGCAGCATTAGAGTTAAACCTGATGGTGTATGTCATAAATTTCATATTTCAAGTCTCCGATCTTAATCTACACACATTTTTTATTTCAGCATGATAAAATGAGTGTATATTTCGTATTTTAAAGTCCCTGATCTATAGATACTACACAAGCAACAACATCAGCAGCAGCTCCATGTATTTCAAAATTTACTGCTCACTTCTTGTAATGGTTTTTCAGAAGGGTTTTGACCTCATCAAATATTTATTTTCCTTGACCAAGATCTGTATTGTACCAAACGTGATTGTTCAACAAACAAACACTTAATGAGAGGGGAGTACTTCAGGAAGAAAACTCATCAATAACTGATAATAAAACAATGAAAACTCACTGGTTAATATCTCATTATTTTTTGTTGATCACTTAACTGATAATTATATCAATATTTCCAATAAAACTAATTTGATTTGTTGACATATCGCAAAATGAAGCGCTATCACACAAAGATAACACTGTCCATAAGGCTGTAATTCTCACTTTTTGTCTACAATAAATGACTTTTTCTGATGTTTTGGACAATGATCTGGCCACAAAAATAAATTTATGTCCGCATTATTGCAATTTTTTAATGCGAATCGAATGTAAAACAATTAAGAAATTTACGCAAAGGCTTGATTAGTAGGGTAGTTTATTCTATTCCACAAAATTATCTTATTTTCTTTTACGCAATGAAACAAACAGAATCCCTGATAGAAAATATCACATATGCCCAATAACACGAAATCATATATACGTATGATGTAGTATGCTCTTTTCTGCCTGACAATTTTACATTATACTTATATTCATAAAACTATAAAAAAAACTCTGAATGATTAATTGCTTTAACGATCACCGACCCCTAATCAAGTAATGGAAATATAATGTACAAGAACATCACTCACAATAAAATGACCATTAATTACATATTCTAAATCAATATTGTCACCTACATTAATACCACTAATGTATATATGACAATGTTATAAATCCTGCGTCATCAATATTATGTTTTGGTCTATTAATATTAAATTCTAGATAGGAAAATATTGTTGTACTTATAAGAAATATTAGAAATCGTTCAAACTAATTTTAATTAAATTAATAAGTGACAATTCCAGAGCAAAAAAAAACTGTTGTAAATTTTCTATACTTGCAACTATTTATGAGTTATGACCGAGAATCACATGTATGACACCCCAACCTTTTATTATCCAAGATTAGAAATAATGTCATAAATTTCCTCTCTTGATAAAATATATTTAAGAACGCTATATCACAAAACACTTGTACGATATCAAATATCCGTTAACATTGAAACAATAGTTGTAAAAACATCCGTGAATGGCACCTTAGCCGTTTACGAGGTGACTCTTAAGATGTGATGGCTCCTCGCAGGATGTCTCGCGGGCTATCCAAACTTCATTCATCGACAGACCTACCTATCTGTAAGTACTTCTAGAATAAACAAAGGTGTATTTATGAACCATTTAAAATCAAGTGTTGTTTCACAATAAATTAACTTCCATGGGGAAACATCCCACATCAAAATGAGATTATTCCCATCCTTCGCGATTTGAATATCTCCGAAAGTATCAACTCCTGATTTTCCTGAAGAAATCAGTAAGAATGAGTTTTTCCTATCTTAAGGGATTTAAATGAAAATATCTCCAAAACGACACAACCGAATCATCAATGGTAAATCTTGAAGTCATTGAAATGCCTAAGTTCTGTCTACAGACATTTAAATAACTCCAAAACGTTTGATCTCTGAATGTTTATAAACGTTATTCGCACATTCACTCTATCTACATTGCAGCAATACCAATCAATGTTCTGTGTATATAGGTATATATAGGTATAGAAATCACTTTCAAATTGACTTTAAATTAGTCCCTATCAGCGTTAGACTCCAGCAAGTCTGAAACCCCCGATAAAAATAATGCATGTCCGATAAATACATTTATATGAACTCGTGAATGAGTATTGTTGAAGTGATCTAGGACATATACTGCAAGAAGCTGTTATTCAATGCGAACACTTGCACCTTATTTGTCTATCTACCCTCTCAACTTCTCCCTTGGTTTTCATTTTAAGGCATGGTCTATGACTAAAATGTGTTTATATTTTCTCTACAATTTCTTAGTCTACAAACATTTTTTTCACAATTCCACATTTTTTCTCAATTAGTTCTCTAAGATGGAATATAATGAACTTATAGTTTTTGTGCTTTCCCATTTCAAAAGATATTCTCCAAAATGCAGGAATATTATATGCTTAGTTTTATACTAAAACGTTTTTTAAAAAATCGATGATTTAGCGATTTTTCTTCAATTATGTCTCTCAAATGAAAAATAATAAAAAAAGTAATGAACTGATAGTTTTATGTTTTAAAGTGTTAGAAATGCGTACTTATACTCTTAAATAAGTTATATCATAAAAAAATGTACAATTTAGCCATAGTCGAGCCTTAAATAAATGAAAGTTATAGAGATCTGGCAAACGACAACAGCGATTGATCTAATCCATCTAGTTATCACTTATCATATATATATAATATCATAAATCAATACAAACTCAGACATTCTATTGACTTAAAGGCGATATTCACAATCATATCATGTTTAATATCAACACTTATCTAGCTTATTCTATTACATCAAGTACAAAGATAATATTTTGAAGTGATATGAACAATATCAGGTGATCAAAACTTTTTTTAAGATTATTTTTCTGAGAAGTGAAATTTCACAGGACATTTACACTTACTTTCAGACTGAGGTGATTGCCCTGTTAAATATTAGTAAAACATCTTTATACTAGTTGACATGAATTGAATTGAATTGGGTTTTAAGGCACACCAACACATGACAGGTTATATGGCGTCTAACCGGAATGAACGTGCCAGGCTCATCCTCCATTAACATCAAGATAAAATATGGAGAATGGGCCTAGACTGCAGAACTGCAGAGTTGCTGTAAATTCTATAGTAGACACTCCATTTATGATGGAGCCACGTTTCCACGTTTGCATACATGGCGTCATAATAAAGACCTTGAATGAGCATGATAAACAAGAGGGCCAAGATGGCCCTAAATCGATCACCTGAGTTCTGGCACATTATCAAACTTCTTTGGTTAAGATTGTTCGAGAAATGTGGCCTCTGTTATGTTAACAACATTGATATTATGTTAACAACATTGATATAAAGACACTCGACAAAGTTTGGTAAAGATCAAATACAAAATGAAGGTGCTAGAGTGTAACACCTGGGGCAGGGCCAAATGTGACCCTAGGGCTACATGTAATATATGAGAGCTGTGTGCCTTGTGGTTTCAGAGAACATTTTTTAAATGTTTCCCTATAAAAGTCCATGTAAAACATGTGATACCTGGAGCGGGGCAAAATAAGACCTCAGGGTCACCATTTGAACAAACTTGGTAAAGGACCATAAGAGTATAGTAAATGCAAAATATTAAACCTCTGGCTCTTGTAGTTCCAGAGAAGAAGACTTTGTTTTTCCTATATAAACCTATGTAAAACTGTGACCCCTGGGGTGGGGCAAAATTTGACCCCAGGGTCACCATTTGAACAAACTTGGTAGAGGACCATAAGCTTATAACAAAGCAAAATATTAAACCTCTAGCTCTTGCAGTTTCAGGGAAGAAGAATTCTTTTATGTCTTTCCCTATACAAGTCTATGTAAAACTGTGACCCCCGGGGCGGGGTCAAATGTGACCCCAGGGTCACCATTTGAACAAACTTGGTAGAGGACAATAAGCTGAAGCTGACGTAATACATGAAAGCTCTGTGCTTTAAAGTTATTTCGTGTATAAGTCTCAAAATTGCAAAATCTCAATATTTGAATCCCCAGGGCACAGTCATTTTTTACCCCGGGGACTTCATTTGAACAAACTTGATAGTCTAGGTGTTGGCGATCATTTTAAAAGAAAAACTGTCGAAATCTGTCCAGTGCTTCTTGAGAAGATTTTTTAAGGTTTCAACCATATATGGTAATGGCGCCCATCTTGGAAGTCGCGATGACCTTATTTTAACAAATCTAAAAAGCATGTGTGGGTGTTGGTGGGGGTCCTACCCCTCTGCATCTGACAGTGTGTTTGTGATATTGCAGTGGTTGTATTTTACCCCGGCAACCACACAGGGTATTTTACATGATACTGTTATCAAAATCGCTCTAAATGAAGGGAATTTGTTATCGTGATATGTGAAGTAATCAAATAATTTAGCGACGACCCATGTTTGGGCTATTGGACAACCACTGTTCCTACTTATATATCAAGCCGTGTGTGAAAATCAATCTCGTGAATTGGCCTATCAAACTCTCGTTCAACTTAACCAGGGTAGGGGTATGAAACAATCACAGCAAAAATATTATAGTCAATAACCAAAACTTATTAGATGTATCTGACACCAAATAACTTTTGCCATTATTCGATTATTCCATGCCAGTGGTCCACTTCAAAACAACTAAGCACTAGTTTAAACCAACCAGATAAACCATGTGGGGGTTTTATACATCAGTGACAACCACTTAAGAATTTGTGTACTTACTTCACATTTCATTAATGAGCCAAAATACCACAAAGTCATCAGTAATTAGATCATTAATTAGAAGATCTTTGTAAAACATAAACGATGCATGCATCATTACATGCATCATTAGGCCTGTGTAGGCAAACCAGAAAGCTGGATGAGCAAATTGTTATCAAGACAGATAATGGTAATTCATCTTGTTTAAGGTATCAATATGCCAAGCAATATAGGGATAGGCAACCTGAGAGGGGATAGAGATTAAGAAACAAGGAAGGGATGATGATATAATGAGGATGATGACGGTGATGATGTGGAGGAGGGGGAGTGGATGGTGAGGAGGAGGAGGAGGAGGAGGAGGGGGAGACTAATATTCAATTTTGAATGGGAGACCAATGAGGGGAAGAAAGTAAGTGCACCCCATAGTATTTTTGTTTACAAAATGGATGTAGAGTTATTTTAGACTTAATTTCCAGATTGTAGTTAAAATTGTATCCTCCTACAATATTACAAAGATGGAATTGTATCCTCCTACAATATTACAAAGATGGAATTGTATCCTCCTACAATATTACAAAGATGGAATTGTATCCTCCTACAATATTACAAAGATGGAATTGTATCCTCCTACAATATTACAAAGATGGAATTGTATCCTCCTACAATATTACAAAGATGGAATCTAAAACTTTAGTATGTAACTGCTATCTTATATATATCACCAAGATGTAACACTAAATAACTATCATTAGATTTTAATTAATTAAGACATAAGTAATAATAGTATGTTTACAAACTATAATTTTTGGACAAGCGATAACCAAATTGAATGTTGTTGTTTTTTCATTCGAATGTTGTTTAACAGCTCATCAACACGGTAAAGCTTACTTAGAGATATGTAATAATAGTATGTTTACAAACTATAATTTTGGACAAGCGATAACCAAATTGATTTTTTTTTCATTTCAATGTTGTTTAACAGCTCATCAACACGATAAAGCTTACTTAGAGCCACCCCAGAGAGAGGGGCAGGAAACATAGCTATTTGGGAACCCTGCCCTACTTTTACTAACAAGTAGGTTTCTATGCTTCTTTTATGGGCTCCGAGGATAGACTCCGATACAAGAGACCACTCCGTTCACATCCCCATACTAACGGAAAATGTCTTGCTCAAAAACACACAGATAACTCAATGGTCCCCAGAGGAGGCTTGAACCAGGTCCTCAGTATTTCAAGTCCACCATGCTATACACTAGTCCACACCATCCGCCTTTATAACTGAAATATCTATCAATATAGCGGAATGCGCCAGAAGGTATTACTATCAATTAACACAGTTAATGAGAAGTCAGGTAAAATGACAGACCGATAAAATATAAATAATTAAGAAGAAATTAACGAACCTGTAGAGTGACATAATTCCCGTAATCCATTTTCATGATGACACCAATTAAAGATTGACATTATTTTTGGTGGAAGTATGACATTATTATGCACCTGAGCACTGTAAACATACCTGCTCTAATCAAGTGAATTGGATAGGTGTACCTACATGGTGCCTTAGGAAGTGTATGTACATGAGATATCACCAGAGTGTTCCATTTAAGACGACATTATGTACACCACTGAGCCAGTAATTATATATAATGAGTAATTTGAAGATAATACAGAGAATTAACCGATAAAGGATGTGACTGCAATGTCCTGAATGTCATACTGTCATAAAAACTCCTGAGGCCAAAAACAATTGGTGCATTTAACCCAACGACCCTTAATATTTTTATTAAAAAATATCTATTTGCTTGGCATACAAATGTAATGTTATAGTTGGATGGATACTCATACAAACTGGTGGAGAAAAAAAAAAAACATTATAAAGATAAATATCAACCTAAACACCCTATTTTTATTTGCCCATGAGTGCAAACAAACCGTTTTTTTTGGCCATCAAGTTTTGGCCTTAGCAACATAGGCTACTGGTGTGACTCATCATTCCATGTTAATTTCTTCAAATAGTGTTGGTTCTGTAGTAGAACTCATTGTGGGTGTATGTAAAGTGCCTTATTCTTTTCTATTCACAGAAATAGTGGCCGTAAGAGGTAGAATGTTGTTTACCCTTCAAGGGATCCCTAAGTTTGAATCCCTGCTGTGTCCACTGTTTTTTCCTTGTCTATTTACAGTCAAAATATTACCTGCTTGGGGTTAAATGGAATATAAAACCCCATTCCTTACCAATACTGTTATTTTAAGAACTATTTCAGAACACTTGGATGAAACTACTGTACTAGTATCATGTAGTAATATTTTCATATAAATTTTGATTACTTTTGTTTTTCAAAGGCTCCAGGCACATTATAAATCATAGGGTGTTTGCTGAAACATAAACCACTTGACCACAAGTGAGCCTAACACCGATTAGGTTTGCCTGTTTTTACAAGGATTTACTGATTTTTAACAAAATTTATGAAAATATTATTAGGAAATATAAATACAGCTCTGGGATATGTAGTATTTAATCTCTGTGGGAAATAGCTAGAAGATTATGAAATTGATTTACATGAAACAATATTTCAACAGAGCCTTAGACAGAAAATGTTGTTTAACAGCTTATCACGTTATAGGTGATTTAGAGTCGCCCCAGAAATGGGGGTTGATGGAAACTGTGTATGCTACTGTAACCGGGTACAGGTAAATGGTGAATAATCGATTCCTAACCGTATGTCCTCGATAGCTCAGTGGTTAGAGCGCTGGTTTGATAAACAAGAGTCCCGGTTGAGGAACGATTTTTTCACCACCTGTTATATTTGGGGGCTATTCCGGGATCATCCATAGAAACACCGGGAATGAGTCGCCCCAGAGACAGAGCTAATGGAAACTAACTGCACTTCATGGACATTAGTCAGGTTTTGCCATCTTCCATTACCGCAGCTGACATGGACCAGTGATCTGACATGGCCCAGTGATACTGGAGCTGACATGGCCCAGTGATAGACTCGGGATCAAACCTCGCCGGTGCCACTGAGTTCTGTTGATCTGTTTCTGGGTAAGACCCTTCCTCGCCCATCGGACCTTAGTATTGGAGTCTATCCTTTAGGCTTGTTAAAGAACATAGGAATTTGTGTGGTTCTCAGGTAAAAATAGGGCTACTGCTTATCCAGACAGAGGGGGCAACTCCCCCCCCCCCCCCCCCCCCCCCACCACCACCACACAGACACACCACCACCACCAAAATTCATGTTCATTTTGCCATTTTTGTCATGTTCATTAAAAGTCTTCATCATCATCCTTGTATTGTTTTAGGTGCTACTTGAGTGGTGGCAGACAACAATGGTTGAGACTCAGGCAAAAAATGAAGTGTTTACAAGAGAAACTCTGCAGTTGTGCAAGTAAAAAGGTTCTCAACCCATTCTCAATATTTGTATCTCTATGTAAATGAAGACTGGAGCTCATTCATTTTGGCGCTATATAGCCGTTTTGTGTGGGTGCACTGTCAAACCCAATTCAGTTTGTTAGTAAGAGCTAGGTCAGTTTCTTGGATTTCTCTGTATACTTCCCCTCTCTCTGGGGCAGCTTTAAATAACCTATAATGTAATGGACTGTTCTTTCTTTGAATTATAACCATTCCATTTATGTGACAAGGGGGTGTTTTGGGAAAATGACGGATCAGCAGCCATACTTGGTAAACCCTGATCACCCTGCGAGTTAGGCTGATCTGGGTTTACAATGGACATAAAGGCTATTATAGTCGTGCTTAGCCGGTTAAGGGTTAATAATACACTATGAAAGGAAATAAAAAGCAATAAGATTTTTCTTTCTGATTACCAGGGCTTACTTCAAGTCTTAATATCTAGACATGAAGGCATTAATTTCATCATTTTTTTAAAAACAAGTTCAATTAATAATACATTATGCAAATGTGTGCATACAAATCATCAATTTTCCTTTGTTTTGATGACACAAATTCACTTAATCATCTCCGAGAAATTCCAAATTATGTAAAATTATTTTCTTTAAATTACACAAAGAAGTCATTGAATCGACTAACGCAGATCAATTTTTCTTCATTTCCCATTAGACATTTAATTAAATCTTAATGATTTGCAATTGACCGTATCAAATAAAATCAATTTCTCATGGAACAATTGCTGGATTCATCCCAAACAAATCCCAAACAAAGAAGAACACAATTTCAGTCCGACCCAAATACCATCCATGATCTGACAAATGAGATGCATCCAAAATTTAAGGATATAGCCTTTGTTCAATTCAGACTTTTAATTCGTTTAAGACAGATAATACTTTTTTTAAATGCTTAAAAACTGTCATTTACTATTAAGAAACCCATTTTATCATTGCCATCAAGCATTCATGTTTCAAGAAAGGTAACTCTGTTGATACTGTTTTACAATGCTTGACACAAGGTGGTAGGAATTGCTTCCCTTACATGATAAAGCAAAAAACAACATACAGATAAAAGTCCAGACATTGTGCCTATAATTGTCGGGTAGGACGCCTGTCGTAGGTGGAAGGACTATAATCCTTAGAAATACAAACAAACAAACAAAAAGTTGTAAGAGAAAAAATGTTTGAGTACCCTGATTCTTTTTTTTTTACAATTTGGTGCATTTTGTGAGTATTTCCCATTCCCCAACATTTTAAATACCTATTTTGACAATGATTTTTTCGAGGTAATTATGAAAACTGAATAAGAAAGCATGTTCACTAATACTTTCTTTTCTCCACCTCCTCATTTTTGTTGCAGTTATGGATATTTTAATTTTCTTATTTTTTTAAACAATGTATACACAGTGCGTACTCTGCATACAGGTTTACATCACTTTTAATAAGTAAATAATATCAGAAAACAGAGAAATCACTTGAAAGAGATAACAGAGAAATCACTTGAAAGAGATAATCTCGTGCATGTCTGTAAATTATTTTAACTTGCAATAAATCACAATGGCGGGTAATGAGTGTGTAATTGAAAAGTCATGCAATTGTCCAGTGAAGTAAGTTACTTCACTGAATTGTCTTACTCAACAGAGGGCAATAAATTTATGAGCAATAAATCGAGAAAGTCATGGAAAAATTACTCAGATAAATCAAAGCTTCAGCTAGTAAATAAAACTATTTTGATGTTAAAAAATCAACAACAAAAATCATGCATTAAAGAAATTACACAAAACTGCTGAGGTCCGAGAAACTGTGACAATTGTATCTTTTATGTTGTTTTTATTCTGTACCATCGTTCTACTGTACCATCGTTCTACTGCCATCGTTCTACTGTACCATCGTTCTATGAATCTGTCATATAAAAAAAAAGGTCTTCCGAGTTGCCGGACAGACATGTTTCAACAAGGTTTCTGAAAACATTATCCAAAGTCTGCATGCTGGTATACTGCCTTATTTCCTCCAGTAAACCTCCATGTCACCAAAGTCTGCATACTGGTATACTGCCTTATTTCCTCCAGTAAACCTCCATGTCACCAAAGATAAGGATATAGCTGCGACATAGTAAAAAAAAATTAAATCATTTACCAGTTTTATCATTTTTAACATTTTCTTGTAAAAAAATCTTACAAGATCTTGTTTGCCATATCTTTACCTGGTAATTACTTTCCTGGAAGCAAAATATAACAAGATAATGCACGCATAACATGCACACTCAAAATCTTCTCAGTTTATGACGTGCTTGAGAGTGCCTGACATCTGTGATTGGAAATTGGTATGTTCAATGTAACAGTTAACCCAGGCCATCTTAATAACAATTATGTAAAACTCATCACAAAATGTAAACCACGTTTTTGTTTTTCAAGACTTCTTGAAGACATAACAGCTGATGATTAAGTTGTGCTAAACAAGGACTTTGAACTTAGGGCATCTAGCTACCAAACTAGTGCTCTACCATGAGTGAGCTATTGAGGACACACAGGTGGCAATCGACCTTTCGCCATATATCTGTACCCGGTTACATATGCACCCAACTACACAGGAGAACCACTGCTGGTGTATGTTTCTCAGGATGGTCCCAGGGAGTCTAGCATTCATGTGCCAGCACTCTATCAACTAAACTATCAAGGACACTGTTCTCCATATACCTGTACCTGGTTACAAATATTTTTATATACTACAGATGAACATGTCAGCCAATGACATTAAAGCAATGTAACATAGAAACAGTATCTCTAACTACAATAACAATTGGTGCAGAAGACCTCCCCTGATCAAAACCACTTTCAAAAAATATATCTATATGACACAGCACAATACAACACACAAAGTGCAATTTCCTCCCAAACCTCTCATTATTACCTCATTTAACAACCATTAATTTAGTTTACAATTCAGGTCGTACCAGCTACAGGTATCTCATGTCCCTGAATGGAAAAAGGAGATGAAAAACGTGTCAGTACAATCTGCACTCTTTATCTCGTTGTGTAACTATGTAAACTTTGCGCTTTTGAATTACTTCTAAAGCTGTTTTTACGATGTCAGAAAAGATATAAAATTGCAAAAAGTGCACATATTTCTACAGAACTTTTATATGAGCAGGACATAAAACTACCAAACCTCCACAATACAACAGTGAGATTAACAAGTATTTAGAAATGAAAGCCATTGATGAAATGAAAAAATCAGTAGTAGAGCGTAACAGGAGGACTGGTTTTTTGGTAAGCAATTTTTTAGTTTTTTAAGTTGTGGATGCAACCTCCCCACTTAAGATATATGAACTTGATATTTTTTTATTTTTGCATGTCCGGTTGCATTGCATGCTGACCCCGCTGACCTTAAATCCTGGATCCGATGATCATTCCCTTTGAAGTAAGGATACTCAATTTATACCAAAAGTAATCCAGGACTAACTTCAAATAATGGTGGCCGAGGCATTTAGATTCGAGGAGGTTTCACAAGTAAAACTCCTGTCCTTGACTATGAAGAAGAGTTATTATTTAAATCTTTGCATTTAAAACTGGGAAGTTACTGGTATTTTGTCTTGAATTCTTATCAAACTAGTGCTTCAAAGCTGCGTGCATTTTCCTCGAGAATTTAAGGTTGCTAAAGTGCTTTTCCCCTCTATTTGGAGACCAATGTACGTGTTATTGGAGTCCACATCACTAATCATAATTCAGAGCACATGTCCATTCCACTATTGTGTGGTTTATTAATGTTAGGTCATGCCCCCATACATATATATTCTCACACTATTACTCTCCTTCATGAACCCAGACTGAAACATGTATGGGCTCTGTATCCCTTCCAAGATGGCTTCTTTGTTTGCATGGTGTTTTACGTCATTTTCAACACATGTAAGGTTATATATGACGGTCTTTTTTTTTTTGTGGTGGAGGCAGACCACCCACTTTTCCTGGGTAGAACCAGTACTGTACACCTCCTGCCAAATGTAAGAATCGACACTTCCTCACTTACAAGTCGAGCTCCCAGTCGGATTCGAACCCGCAGTGGTGAGAGCCGAAGGTTTACAACGCAACGTTGTTAACCATTCGGCCACGGAGACGCTCCAAGATGGCTTGTATCACTCATGTATAATACTACCGGCATACATTATATGTATGCAAACAAATATAATCATTATTTTGGTGTTGGATTGATTATAGGGTTGCATTAAGGTAACAAATATTCTGTCAGATATGGTACCTTAACCTGCGAAATATGTAACTGACTGAAGAAGTTTATTGTAATTTTAATAAAAGGTGTCGTCGTGATGTAATGGACAGCACGGTGTCGTCGTGATGTAATGGACAGCACGGTGTCGTCGTGATGAAATGGACAGCACGGTGTCGTCATGATGTAATGGACAGCACCTTGGTAGTAATCCAGGTATCGCGCGTGCCATCCCAGACGGAACCAAATTTGGATTCATTATTAAAACATACGAAAAAGAATTTCACAGCTGACCAGTCCTTTGAATGTGACTTAAAACCAAGTTCTGCTTGCTAAAATGACCGGTGCAATACAGCGAGGATAAACAAATGATTATACGCACAAAATATGTACCAGTTTAGATGGAATAACCTGTGAGGTGTGTACATATTTTGCCTACAACCCGTGATAATACAGGGTCTATGTGCTAATCGAGGAACTGTGATAATCCACGGATAAAATAATAATCCACGAAAAATGTGTCAACCCCTAGAATGTGTGCAACTTGTGGTTCTCACCTGTAAAATACGTAAACATCCGCATTTGTATTTTCGACAACTCATCTGAAATATTACAAATACTTAAAAATAGAAGTTTACAAATCTGGTCAGTTTGCGTCTGCCGCAATCAAGAAATATTATACCTGTACTTTGATTGCAACCCCTTTTTGCACACAAAATTACAGGTGTTGTTGCTTAAAATTGTTTGGTGCAGTCCTTGTGTTAAAATGAGATATCATGAATACCAAACTGTCACTATGAAAACAGATGACATTCAGATTTATTGTCGGCTGCAAACAATAGTATCACAACCTCCCTCATCTCACCTACAAAGGTATTTTTACTTAAGCTGCCTGTGTCTCAAGAAAAGCATTCGCACAGAATTTAATTTGCAGATATTTAGATGTCAGCCATATGTAGGACAAATAGTAAAGTTACTGAACCATTCAACCATAACAACCATTCAACCATAACATCCATTCAATGATTTGGTGACTACTGCCCGAGGACTTTGGTATAAAGTTGGCACTAGTGGCAACAACATCTATTTTCATTATCTACTAATTCATTAAATTATAACATTTCATTCTCTAGTATTAAAATATCAACTTAAAATATCAACCAAGTGAACTCAATTATGAATAAATGTAATCGATTATTCAGAAAAAAGGCTTAACTAACCGATGCTCGATCAGAGATGTAATTCTTAGATCACTGGCTCGATCAAATTGATTAATCTGAACAACACTACCAATCATCATAAATAATAAAGATGACAATGTGAGGGTTAGCTAAATAATAAAGATGACAAGGTGAGGGTTAGCTAAAACCTGTTACATTTTCAGAAAGACAAAGGTTGTGACCAGCCAGCAGAGATAGCTGCAGTCTGTTTAATATTTATTTGATAAGTAGCACGCTTTTAAGCATCGAGGTGGTAAACTCAAAACTAACATAAATAGAGGATCTTACATGAATAACTGTGTATTACTGATTTTAATAAACGAGTTTGATAAAATGATAGGATACGAGGCTCTTGCTGAGTCAATAATACACAGTCACGAATGTAAGATTCTAGCTGTTTATCACATAACACATATACGACGTGATAGTTTCGCTTTAATGTTGTCCATTTTCCTTTTATTTACGGCGGCAATTTGTAAGACAAATCATGACGTCGTGTTGTTATTTACATGACGTCGCTACGTTACGCGGCTGTAAATGCGTTCGCGCTACAAATAATGCGATACCTTACAAATTTAACGTTACTAACATTCATTTTATGAAGTAAGATTTCAAATAATGATAAATAATTAAGGCGTCTAAACGTACCGTATGATATACCATGCAAACAATTGGGATTAAATGTTTTACTGTATACAAACACAGTGATTCGGTCCTCATTTGCATCTGTAATACACTAGTGTATTATGAGAAATAAGTCATGGCTTAATTGCACTCCTAGAAGCCATGTTATGTGATAAATCTATATAAAGAACAGAACAAGATGAAATAGCTTCGTCTTTACTCCTCGTCATGACGTTTACTGTTAAAATTAAGGTATGTACAGTGTGATTCTTTTAAAAACCCTGCAGATTTCATGCACATTCATGCACATTGATTCAATATATGTATCTTTTAAAATCGAAATCTTGAAAATTATCGTCTTTTCACTCTGCCAAAGATTTTTATTTTACTAGGATAAAAACCGAGTAACACACATTTTATCATCTACTGAAAATAAAATAAAATCTCAACATCTCTGCAATGGAAAATTATGAATCCCAGCATCTATAATCAATGTAATCTCAGGTATGTAATTATTATGATTTGTGGAAGCATGTCACAAAGTGCATTATGGGTGATGTGCAGTGCATCCTGGGTAATCAATTAACAACTAACAGCTTCTAAGTCACAATTTGCTGAAATAAAAACCTGCAATGGCCATAAATAACCGAACTGAATAATATGTCAGTGCAGGACATATTTAAGTGCCCAGAGACTTGTGTACTGGTTGCTTTTTTATTATCTTTACATCAAAATGACAAATACAGGTGCAATAAATCGTCACAGTCCAGCAATAATGGATGAATGTGCTTAATAGATTTTTGAATGATTTTAACTTTTTCTTCACAAAAATAGACTTGATTTAAATTTTAAATGAATTAAAGTTTTAAGTCTAGATCTTAGACTAGTGTACAGTTATATAACAGACGATTGTGCATTGACCTGTTTTTTGGTGCATTAACCAGTTTTGGGTCAAGACTGCAGTGTGTCTGGATAATAATAAAAAAAAATCATCTGTATTAAACTAGAAGCTGAGCATCTGCCTAGATTCCCAAAAGCAGACGTTCTTCAAAGTTTTTTTTTATTGTTTAACCTGAGGCCCAAGCATCTTACCATCGGGCCATCCCATAAAAAATCGTTGGTTTGATGTGCTCGAACCTACCGTCACTAAAAAGAGCCCTACCCAAAACTTGTTATTGCAATTCTTTTAACTTTTTTTTTTGTTGCTATTTAAAAATATTTTCCTTTAATTTCTTATGGTTTTTACTGTCTTTGGAGAGAAAAAATTCACCTACCTACATACCCACCTAAAAATGTTTGAGTCGGAGCACAGCAAACCAACAATTTATTAAGGATGGCCTTGTATTATTAAGGATGGCCTTGTATTATTAAGGATGGTCTTGTATTATTAAAGGATGGCCTTGTATTATTAAGGATGGCCGTGTATTATTAAGGATGGCCTTGTATTATTAAGGATGGCCTTGTATTATTAAGGATGGCCTTGTATTATTAAGGATGGCCTTGTATTATTAAGGATGGCCTTGTATTATTAAGGATGGCCTTGTATTATTAAGGATGGCCGTGTATTATTAAGGATGGCCTTGTATTATTAAGGATGGCCTTGTATTATTAAGGATGGCCTTGTATTTTTAAGGATGGCCTTGTATTATTAAGGATGGCCTTGTATTATTAAGGATGGCCTTGTATTATTAAGGATGGCCTTGTATTATTTTAAGTATTTATTTAGGAGTGAATGTGTAACTATTCAGCTATAATTTATATAAATAAAGGAAAAAAGAGTTTCCCCGTTGACACCTGCACGTTGTTGCTTTTTTTCCATAAATAATCAAGGAAATGTCTACAAACAGTATTTAGGGCAAATCAATTTGATAGGTGGAGCTTCAGGTTTAATGAAGTTTAATGAATCACTGACTCACCTTATTTAACATTCCGCTGATTGGCGTCAGTTTTGGTGGCCCTGCTTCTAATTCCTCGTATATATGATCTCGGTTTTCCAGATTTGGGACCAATAATTGCTCGTTGCTAACGCTTCGAAGTCTGTGGTCCCGTTTGATGCTTGTAACGTTAAAGCCGTGGCGCAGTCCCTCTGGGGACCAAGTTTTGCGTCTCGTCTGCTGGTACGGGTAGTAGTAAGATGAGTATGACGCTGAATGTGTCAACAAATTCTGCTGCCTAGTTAGAGTAGCCTCCCCTTGTTGAGACATTTGAGATGATGAGGCAGAACTTGAAGTTCTTGGAGGTGGGGCAGGTGGCTGAATATTTTGCGAACCATAATTGTGGCTATTTTTAGAATATAATCCTTGACTTTGACCCTGAACTGATGCATGACCCTGACCTTTGTAACTATACTGACTAGAATTACTCCGATTTCGTTGTACATATCCATTGGTATTGCCAGGTTTCCTGTTTGAGAAGTGAATTTGTGAATAGTCGTCCTCCGTAGAGTTCCCCGCCGGATCAAATTCATATTGAGATTGCGTCTGCTGTAAAATGGCACTAGACTGGAACTGTGATTGAGAACTATGTAGATTTGCATTTGACTGAGAATGATTCGGCATATTTCCATTCAAATGAGGATGTGAATACAAATTAGCATTTGACCCAGAATGCAGCTGCAAATTAGCACTGGACCCAGAATGCATCTGCAAATTCGCGTTTGACCCAGACTGCATCGTCAAATTTGCATTCGACTGAGAATTAGGCATTTGTTGCTGAGACCCGAAATTTGGATCAAATATATATTTCACTTCCTGTGAGTAAGTGCTATAGTTAGACATGGCAGGTGAATACACCTCTCTGCTTGGAGCGCGGGGAGAGTACATATCATGTAAAGAAGTCATAGAAAAATTAGGCGAGAACACTTGACTTAATGCAGGCGAATATATATCCTGAAATCCACTCTCATCTTCCGAAAATACTGCATCGGAGAGTGAGTCATTGCGACTGTGGTATGACCTTGACATCATCTTGGACGAGTTTCAATGTTGCATCTGAAATATGGAATGAAATATTTATAGCTAACGATAAAATAATTCTTTAAAAATTAAATTTTTATTTGAATATCCTGAATAAACTGGTCAATGACAGGTTGCAGTTTATTGCAATAACAGCTCATAAATATACCTCTAATAACCAAGTTAGTTTATTAAAATATGATACAAGTTTATTGCAATAAAATTATTACATAACGTATATTTAGTATTCCTCTAACAAACCTGGGGAATCTGTACGCAGCATGCACAGGATAGTGCATTAGAAATTAGATGCTATCACGAGTATATCCGTACCATATAAATGTTATGTTATCATCCGTACCATATAAATGTTATGTTATCATCCGTACCATATAAATGTTATGTTATCATCCGTACCATATAAATGTTATGTTATCATCCGTACCATATAAATGTTATGTTATCATCCGTACCATATAAATGTTATGTTATCATCCGTACCATATAAATGTTATGTTATCATCCGTACCATATAAATGTTATGTTATCGTGCAAACTACAGCTATTGATGCAAATCCTAACTTTTAGTATGCTGATCCCATCTACTTCCTACAGTAACAACATTGCAGATAGTTCTCTAATGCTTTAGTTTAAGTATATTGATATGACTTTCACATCACCCACTCAGCTTTGGTAACTGCTTTTCACAAATTTGATACTTTGATGATTTTCACGGTACATAATTTCTACAAATCATGACAATGAAATGGAATAACTAGATACAAATAACACAATTTACGAAACTGAAAAGATAAGCATGATTATCGGGTGTCACTTCAATAAGTCCAAGTATTCATAATTTTGCATTGCAGAGATGTTGAGATTTTATTTTATTTTCAGTAGCTGATAAAATTTGTATTACTCGGTTTTTATCCTTAGGTTCTATAGTAATATAAAAATCTTTGGCAGAGTAAAAAGACGACAATTTTCAAGATTTTGATTTGAGAAGATACATATATTGAATCAATTTGCATGAATGTGCATGAAATATTCAGGGGTTTAAAAAAATCACACTGTAAATACCTCAATTTTAACAGAGAACTTGGTTGAACATCAAGGATAAAGACCGAGTTTATCACCTACCAGAATGTATTGGTTATGTCTTATTTCTGGTCACTGATTGGTCAGTTTTTTTGATGATGCTCTATCAAAATTATGAATATTTTTGTGTTTGAAATTGTCGGAGCTTCATTATAAGCCACACAAATTAAACACGGTTTGTTTATAAATTTCATTGATCTAACCTTTTGTACTCAGTAGCAATAATCTGTTTTTGCAATGTACAGATTCACCAGGAGTGTATAATAACCAACAAGTTTATTACAATATCATACCTTTTCAAAGTTTTTTTTAAAAAAATCCTTTAAAACACAGAACTGATAATATGATAATCCAAAAACAGCACTGAAATTAACCAGTATTTTTTTGCCGTTTTGATGAATACTTTTTAAGCTGTTATCTCAGCTGCTAAGCTTAAAGGTTTGCAAGAATGTAAATCTTCTACAATTAAAGTCATAATAATCAGATTAATCATTTTCTATACTCAATATATCTGATAACAACAGAGTAATTCCAATCATACCTGATAACAACTGAGTAATTCCAGTCACATTTTTTAGTTATTTCTTTAAAATACCGGTAACATCACCCCACATTCTTAACTATAATTATGACAACTGAGGTGCCTAAATTCCTACTTACAGTGTTGACAACACACTCAACTTCATGCGGCTCCTGCTGAGTTCACTATTTCAAAATTATTTCAAAATGGAAATACCATATAATTATATTTTATTATTTAACACTTTTATTCAAGATCCCATTGTAAAGAGCTAGAAGTTTCAGAACTTGATTTTTTTTAAATCCACAACATCCACAGAACAGAACCTGTTGTTGTTTTCTTTCTCAAAATATCAGACTTCAAGATTCCGACAATTAAAAATTAACGCGTCACAATGAACAATTCTGATTTTCTTTAAAAATTCGAAGACAATAAAAAAAATTACCAGGTGATGTATCATTGTGTCCTTTCCCACTGTCTTAAAAAAATTGGTAATAAGAATTAAATATTTTGATTGTTCATAGTTATAAATCCTACACAAAGTTAATAATAATCCCTTAAATACAGTTCTGACTTCTCATAACATTTGACCATATACCTCATCTAAATCATAATTCTTCTAAATACCCTCTTTATCCAGATAATGGTATCTTCTATTATCTCTCCAACCCACTCAAACATCTCAGTGTTATCTTTAGCAATATTTCCCATAGTGTTATTGACAAATACAGGCATCTGAATGGATGAGACATTACAAACTGGAAGTTGCCAAATTTGTGCGTAAATTAAACTTGAAAGGCAAACATTTTTGAACCCTTACAGCAAGGCTAGAAAACTGTGAAAGTGAGAAAAATAAACAATATTTAATTATGGCCTATTGTCACTGGTACAGAAATACGTGTTATTTTTGTTTTTTAAGAAAATATTGAAATAAACTGACACTGGTCACTAACAATACATTCATTACTTAGGCACTTGATGACCTTAAACAGTGATTTAAGATGGTTTATTATGTCCTACCTTAAAGCTGATGTTTTTCTGTTTGTTAGAACTGATACCATATAACTAAGATATTCATAATTTTGATAAAGCATCATCAAAAAAACTGACCAATCAGTGACCAGAAATAAGGGTCAATAAGACATAACCAATACATTCTGGTAGGTGATAAACTCAGTCTTTATCCTTGATGTTCAACCAAGTTTACTGTTAAAATTAAGGTATCTACAGAGCGACTCTTTTAAAACCCTGCCTATTTCATGCACATTCATGCAAATTGATTCAATATATGTATCTTTTAAAATCAAAATCTTGAAAAGAACTAATTCACTGTCTTTATAAACATTAAATAATATGGCCGCCCCTCCCCCTCATAGATTGTTCACTAAAGAGTTAGGCTACACACTAACTTATTTTCAATGTATATAAACACTTATAAAAATGTTTTTTTATATGTAAATGTTTTCATGTCAGAATTATTTTTAAAATTGCTGTTACCTCCACTTCCAGAAATTTAATAGCACATTGTTGTATTCAAATAATCCTACAAAATTACATAGTTTTGTATTATATCTTAATCATTTCATAAATCCAACCTTACAAGGCCTTGTTATCCTATGTTTTAATAGACCACTTGTCCGTTTGAGTCCTGACTTAAGTGCAGGAGTGCAATCTCAATGTTGGTAGTCCCTCAAACACAGCGTAGATCATTCAGCAAATCAATAACTTATCCTAGAGTTTATATAAATATATATATCAGCCTATGTCAAATGATATCATTTCTACAAGTACTCCCAAACTTGAACTTTGAGCCTCAAGTATATAGCAGGATTTACAATAGAAGAATATTTGTATTTATCCCCATTACCTCATCCCTCACACAAATCTAACCATAAGTGACCATTTCCCCATGGCACATCCTTCAATCTCAGAAATAATTGTTGATAATTGATAATCAAGAAACCACTGGTCAATTAATTGGTAAGTAAAATGGCCGCCTGTCAATCAATTAATATAGGTGTCAATCCCAGCCCCTGCAGGCTTGAAATCCAATGTAGGCTTCAATAGATAGATAATAAATTCTGTATTATGTATTAGATAGCATCTAAATTTATGTAAATTGTAATAAAAATGATCAAACCTGAAAAACCTGACACTTTATGGCATTGATGACAAAGTCACTAAATATAACATATTTAGTATATGCTAAGTTTTGACAGTTTATCAATAGTTACACATTTGCAAATATATATTATATATATATATATATATATATATATAGCTAGGGCCTTAGAACTAAGTAAAAAATCTCAATCTTGAATAGCAGATTATTATTTTAGTAAACAAATGTTAGTGGACCGCGTCATAAAGCCATCCAATGTAATACTAATCATAACAACTTTCTACTTATATATGTTATTCTAACCGATTCAACAAAATACAAAAAATAACAGATTCAAAAACCAATTATACTTATTATTATACTAAAGTAACAGTTTGACTAGGTATAAAAAGGTCATTGGAAAACCAATTACATAATTTTATATCACCAAAACTATATCTATACGCCAGTAAAAGTTTTGACAAAAGCAGTAAATAACTTAAAACTAATTAAACAGTGTTTATTGTACAAATCTTGTCTTCTGAATTCACTAAAACTGGACTACATATACAAATATTAAGCATTTCTTTAATTGTCCCATTATGTATAAAGGAAAAGAAGGGATAATTGTGGCAGAGATGGTATCTGGAGGCGGTAAAGTCAAACCAAATGCTCGACGAGGTATTTTAATTTGTTTTCTGAATGAAATCATCAATTTCTTTATCAAACAAACGTGACTGGCCATAATTCAAAACAATTTCACTAAAGGTAGTTCAAACAAGTATGGTGTACTTTTGTGTGTATGTTTTTTTTTTAAAATCTTACAATTATCTTGTGTGTGTGTGTAATTCTAAGGTTTATAGTCTGTCCGCCAACGAAAACGTCAAGGTATACCTGACGCGATGGGCACAATAGAGTCTGGACTTTCCTACAATTATCTTAAAGGACGAAAAAATGGCATATAACATACCTGGTGAGGAAAATCGGTTATCCTCGCAAAAAATAACAACAATAAGAATAAGAAGATTTGTTTGTTTGATTTGTTTGTGGTAGAGGCAGACCACCCCATTGTTCCTGGGTAGAACCAGTACTGTGTAGAGGCAGACCACCCCATTGTTCCTTGGTAGAACCAGTACTGTGTAGAGGCAGACCACCCCATTGTTCCTGGGTAGAACCAGTACTGTGTAGAGGCAGACCACCCCATTGTTCCTGGGTAGAACCAGTACTGTGTAGAGGCAGACCACCCCATTGTTCCTGGGTAGAACCAGTACTGTGTAGCTCCCGCTATCCATGATAAAAAAACAACACTTTCTCACTTAAAAGTTGAGCTCCCAGTGGGATTCTAATTGAATTGAATTGGGTTTTAAGGCACACCAACACATGAAAGGTTATATGGCGCATAACAGGCATGAACATGCCAGGCTCATCCTCCATGTACATCGAGATAAAATATGGAGAATGGGCCTAGGACCTTCTCACCCTGAACTGCAGATTTGCTGCAAATTCTATTGTAGACACTCCATTTATGCTGGAGCCACGTTTATTGAAACAATGCAGGGGTCATGATGAAGACCTTTGATGAGCATGAACAAAAAATGACAAAATGAATATGAATGGGGGTGTCCTACCCCTCTGCATGTGACGGTGTGTTTGCAGTGGTTGTATTCTACCACGGCAACCACACGGGGACAGTGGGATTCGAACCCGCAGTGGTGAGAGAGGAGATGGTTTACTATACACTGCAAGTTGTTAACTCATTAACCACGCAGTGGTGAGAGAGGAGATGGTTTACTATACACTGCAAGTTGTTAACTCATTAACCACGCAGTGGTGAGAGAGGAGATGGTTTACTATACACTGCAAGTTGTTAACTCATTAACCACGCAGTGGTGAGAGAGGAGATGGTTTACTATACACTGCAAGTTGTTAACTCATTAACCACGCAGTGGTGAGAGAGGAGATGGTTTACTATACACTGCAAGTTGTTAACTCATTAACCACGGAGGCTCAAGAATAAGAAGTATAATGCCAGCTTAACATTCTGTTAACATGTACGAAACACGTGTTAAACAATTAACTCTATAAGTTAAATTTACATAAACTTTGTATATATGGTGAATAATGCGAAAACATTCCGATAACAAAACCTGACCAGTCTACCTATTTGACCTGTCAGAAGTTTGCAGGTATGTATAGCAAAGATAAGATTTTTAAAAATTAGTTTAAAAATCAGAAGTTTCAAAAATATGTTTTTGTAGAAACTTACAAAATCTTAGATCTCATGGAAACCAAATACATGCACATCCAAGGCACTCAAAACTTGCAAGATAGTAGAAGCACCTTTAAACAACATTGAACATTAGATGGCCATCATTATTGATACAATTAGAACTATTCCTGGGGCCATCAGTGTAGATTTAGCAAGATAACCTACAGTTGACACCGATTTTGGCCATCTTAGTAATTGTTCAACCAGAGGTTTTATTTATTGGTTTTTGATTTGGACAATAATCTTACCAAGTTTGATTTCAGAAGACATATAATTATTATAAGTAAGCACCCAACCCTAGGTATCTAGTAGTATGGTTAGATCCCAGGGGATGTAGTTAAGTTGACACCTAATACAAGTTTTTGACATTTGTTGTATAGACTGTAATATCTACTGCAGCAGGTTGGATCTCAGTGGACATTGTTGCAAGGGAGTTATATCTACTGCAGCTGGTTGGATCTCAGTGGACATTGTTGCAAGGGAGTTATGTCTACTGCAGCTGGTTGGATCTCAGTGGACATTGTTGCAAGGGAGTTATATCTACTGCAGCAGGTTGCATGGATCTCAGTGGACATTGTTGCAAGGGAGTTATATCTACTGCAGCTGGTTGGATCTCAGTGGACATTGTTGCAAGGGAGTTAAGTCTACTGCAGCTGGTTGGATCTCAGTGGACATTGTTGCAAGGGAGTTATATATAATGTAAAATATATATATATATACTTCTTTGATGTATTAATTTGTTTAGGTTTAACTTGTACAACTGTAATAATTCTTACATTTTGAAGAAGAAAAAAACAACTTACTTACAGTGTATTTCCTGAACAAATTATTCCAAATCCCTTTTTTTTTGTCCACAACTACACCATATACAAATCTCCACCACAGTGTCACTACATGCAGAAGTCCTTCTATCCTCTGCCAATACCTTTTTATCAATGACAGATATTTATTTATTTTTCCATGCAACCCGAGTCATTTTAAAATCATAAATAAACTGGATACGTAAGGAGTAGCTTGTTCACATAATTTCATGTCATTATTCACTCCAAAGATCATAAACGATTCACGGAGTGAATCATACTGGAAATACCCACAATGCACATTATGCGTACCCAGCACCAATATATCACCGATATATAACAATATAAAACTGTAACCTCAATTCAAAATAAGCCAATTTTTATGGTATCTTCGCTAACCACAAACATTCATCAAATGACAACTCACCATTTAGATTTTTTGCGCTGATAAAGTTTTGAAAATATCATTTTGCTTAATAAGTCGTTTATACCCTAGTCAGCGATTTTTAAAATATTTTCTCACCTGATTGGGATAGATATAAAAGATTGAACGCTCAGCGAGGAGTCAAACTCCGCACCTGAGCATGTGAAGCATGCATTCTACCGTATACCCAGTAGATACTATCGGGAATTCGTCCGAATGGGTTTTCCATGTAGGTACAAACATGGTAGGTCAACATTCCGACTGAAAACAAATGCTGTGGAACATTTCATTTGTCTGAGTTGCACCGAACATTGGAACAGTACAAGTTATTTGTACCTACACCATGTGACCGGTAAAACCCATGGGAGGCATATTCCGGAGTATGTGCAACATTTAGTTTGAATGCAAACATTTAATATTTAAAAACAATATTGCCTTTATTGATTACTTCTTTATTTGATTTGTTCTGTCATTTGTAAATTTGTATATAATAAAGGGCCTCATGGAAGATTACTGGTTAACTAAATGTGTTACCCTCTGTAAATAAAGACTATTATTATTATTTTAAGTCGATTACTGTAACAGCTCAATGACAAGTCAGTAATCATGCAAACCTGTAAAAACTCTAAATTCATGAACACGCTCATCCACTGTTTTAAAAAAATGCTCATTTAAATAATGATCTCATCTTTATATATTTTTGGTATTTTAAAAATCTCAAGTTACACAAACACAAATACATAATGTGTGGTAAAATTTAGCGAATGAATCATTTGGGATGTTTGAATTGTAAATTCCATGTTCAACATTCTAACCACTCTGGGGTATTTCCACCGACCTGAGATAACAGTGTACCATAAACGCGGCCATAATCGTAATAAATGGCCGTTTAACAACAATGTCCTTCCTCTCCGCTGAAATGCCGACACAATAATGACAAACAGTCGGCTTTGTCACATGCCGAGGCAAACTTACACAATCAGTTAAAATATAAATATGTTTTGGTATCCCACCACAAAGGTTATTATTAAAATAATTATGTCTCCTTTATTATGCTACATCCGTTTTTTTGTATCATTTAGCGGTTTCATTGAAATGAGTTTAAACTGTTTCACTGATAATACACAATTTTATAATTTAACAAGGATTTTATTTTAGCTTGGCTGATCAAGCTAAACGTCAATATTTATTTATATGCAAGTGCATATTAAAGAAAATCTGAAGGGCTATATACTTTAATTTCAAAAAAATGGCATCATGTTGCATGTCATATAAAGGCTATTGAATATCCAATTAAATCAGCAGCTGTGAAAGAGAATTTAATTAATGTTATCTAACATTATAGGTTATTTCCAGCCACCCCCGAGAGAGGGAGGGGAAAGACACGCAGGAATCCAGGAACTCTGCCCTCTGACAGAAAAAACCAACGGACCCAAAGCAGGACATATTTGGACAGCTCTGATCTAGACGTAAACCGGGCGGTCCCATGTATCGGAGTCTGTCCTCTAAGCACGTTACTTACGGTAACCATAGGAATCTATTCGATAATAAGAGTAGGGCAGCATTCCCAGATTCCTATATATCCTTCCCCTCTAACCTAAAAATGCGTGGAGAAGCCGTTAAACAACAATTCAACTCCTCTTTCACATTCGGTCAATATCCGAGATGTTGAAATATTCAGTAGGTGAAAATAAAAGAGTTTACTCGGACTTTATCCTCAAACTCTATATGAAAAATCAAAATCTTTGACCATAATTTAAATTAAATGTATCCATATTGTTTTAAAATTTGACAGCACCAAACGAAAATATATAGATCCTCACAAAACATAAAACATGTAATATAGTTATCACTACAAATTAGTTTTCTAAAGGGCCAAAGTCAGTTGAGCATCAACGATAAACACCGAGTTTACCCCGTACCAGAATGTGGAGGTGTTTTATTTTATTGATCACTGATTGGTCAAATAATGTTGATGATGCCATGTGAAAGTTATGAATAAACCTAAGAATTACACACATTTATCAGTTATCTCCCCTATATATTCCACGCTCAGTTATCTCCCCTACCACTCTCACTGTTATCACACCTGCATATTTCCTGTCAAGTTGTTGTCGAATTATCTGCACAAGTGATAAATTATATAAATATATTTAAAGTTCTTAATACAATATAAGCCTACACACTGGGAAGTAAAAGTACAAACACGAACATTCGATCACGTTTGATATCGAATAGGTAATCTCAATCTTAAACATTGAAATTGATATTCCATCGACACACTTAATCAAATATATAAGGACTTGACTCTTAAGATTTTGGTTTTATTAAGGAGAATTGTACAAACTAGAAAATTAAATAAGGCACAGTTTTGTAATACACTCATGAAAATCTAATTTAAATTCAACCTTCAAACTACGTATTAACAAGTTTCAGTTCATCCTTGTTAAAACATATAATAATAATTAACGCTCCATAATCCTAACATATGTTTACCACAAAACTTTTCTACTATCTTTGAGTACAGAACAAATTCACCTTGCAAGAAAAAGATCTTGTAGAAGGAACATTCAGCAATTTGAACTATTTATTGAGCATTAAAATTAGAATTGCAATTTCTAATCCAAAGGGATATTCCACCGACATACTTAATGAAATACAGGACTTGACTCTTAAGATTTTGGTTTCATTTACAAGATTCATACAAACTAGTGTGCCAGGAGTCGGGATCTGGGGTTGGCCCCATGCTATGGGTAAATAAAGCATGTAGACATCATTCCACATTTATAGTTTAACCAGTCTATAGTAATATGTTCACATCATTGAAATTAACAAATAACACTCGAAGTACGAAATTACAATACATTACACATAGGAATAATATGACAAATTTACAATACACCATAATTGCAATTAACATTACAATATGCAAATTACAATACAAATTACAATCATCAATCATTTAGTAGACTGATTAAAATGTAAATGTGGAATGATGTCTACATGATTTAATTACTGGTGGTATGAGGCCAACCCCAGAAACCCACTCATGTCACGCTAGGTGGGGCCAACCCTAGAAACCCACTCATGTCATGCTAGGTGGGGCCAACCCCAGAAACCCACTCATGTCACGCTAGGTGGGGCCAACCCCAGAAACCCACTCATGTCACGCTAGGTGGGGCCAATCCCAGAAACCAACTCATGTCACGCTAGGTGGGGCCAACCCCAGAAACCCACTCATGTCACGCTAGGTGGGGCCAACCCCAGAAACCCACTCATGTCACGCTAGGTGGGGCCAACCCTAGAAACCCACTCATGTCATGCTAGGTGGGGCCAACCCCAGAAACCCACTCATGTCGCACTAGGTGGGGCCAACCCCAGATCCCCACTCATGTCACGCTAGGTGGGGCCAACCCCAGAAACCCACTCATGTCACGCTAGGTGGGGCTAACCCCAGAAACCCACTCATGTCACGCTAGGTGGGGCCAACCCCAGAAACCCACTCTTGTCACGCTAGGTGGGGCCAACCCCAGGACCCACTCATGTCACGCTAGGTGGGGCCAACCCCAGGACCCACTCATGTCACGCTAGGAAATTAAATAAAGCACGTTTTATAATACACTCATAAAAACCTAATTTCAATTACACCATCAAACTTTTCAAATAAGTTTTCGTCCATTTTCCTTAATGATAATGCTTCATATTCCTTAATGATAATGCTTCATATTCCTTAATGATAATGCCTCATGTTCCTTAATGTTAATGCTTCATATTCCTTAATGATAATGCTTCATGTTCCTTAATGATAATGCTTCATATTCCTTAATGATAATGCTTCATGTTCCTTAATGTTAATGCTTCATGTTCCTTAATGATAATGCCTCATGTTCCTTAATGATAATGCTTCATGTTCCTTAATGATAATGCTTCATGTTCCTTAATGATAATGCTTCATATTCCTTAATGATAATGCTTCATGTTCCATAAAGATAATGCTTCATATTCCTTAAAGATAATGCTTCATGTTCCTTAATGATAATGCTTCATGTTCCTTAATGATAATGCTTCATATTCCTTAACGATAATGCTTCATGTACCTTAATGTTAATGCTTCATGTTCCTTAACGATAATGCTTCATATTCCTTAATGATAATGCTTCATATTCCTTAATGATAATGCTTCATGTTCCTTAATGTTAATGCTTCATGTTCCTTAATGATAATGCCTCATGTTCCTTAATGATAATGCTTCATGTTCCTTAATGATAATGCTTCATGATCCTTAATGATAATGCTTCATATTCCTTAATGATAATGCTTCATGTTCCATAAAGATAATGCTTCATATTCCTTAAAGATAATGCTTCATGTTCCTTAATGATAATGCTTCATGTTCCTTAATGATAATGCTTCATATTCCTTAACGATAATGCTTCATGTACCTTAATGTTAATGCTTCATGTTCCTTAATGAGAATGCTTCATGTTCCTTAATGTTAATGCTTCATGTTCCTTAACGAGAATGCTTCATGTTCCTTAACGAGAATGCTTCATGTTCCTTAATGATAATGCTTCATGTTCCTTAATGTTAATGCTTCATGTTCCTTAACGAGAATGCTTCATGTTCCTTAATGATAATGCTTCATGTTCCTCAATGATAATGCTTCATGTTCCTTAACGAGAATGCTTCATGTTCCTTAACGATAATGCTTCATGTTCCTTAATGATAATTCTTCATGTTCCTTAATGTTAATGCTTCATGTTCCTTAATGATAATGCTTCATGTTCCTTAACGAGAATGCTTCATGTTCCTTAATGATAATGCTTCATGTTCCTTAATGTTAATGCTTCATGTTCCTTAATGAAAATGCTTCATGTTCCTTAACGAGAATGCTTCATGTTCCTTAACGAGAATGCTTCATGTTCCTTAATGAGAATGCTTCATGTTCCTTAATGATAATGCTTCATGTTCCTCAATGATAATGCTTCATGTTCCTTAACGAGAATGCTTCATGTTCCTTAACGATAATGCTTCATGTTCCTTAATGATAATGCTTCATGTTTCTTAATGTTAATGCTTCATGTTCCTTAACGATAATGCTTATGTTCCTTAACGAGAATGCTTCATGTTCCTTAATGATAAT
>JAWPHD010003661.1:0-210271 GCA_037043455.1 Cyrtodaria siliqua
CCAAAACGTCAAAATGCGTAGAAGGACATACGGACGGACGGACAGAAGACAGAGGAAATCGCCAAACCATTAGCCTGGATTTGCAACGCAATCCGGCTAAAAATGAAAAGCAAAACGCGACACTGACAATAATATTTCTAATAACAGGTCAAATTGAGCATTCCATATATATAGAAATACAAAAAGATCGGACAGGGAAAGTAGCATTCAAGGAGGACAGTCAACCACAAAACACAGAAACAAACACGCAAACAGACAAACAAGAAGGCAAAGGCAATATTAAATGCAAAAGACAACACAAACACAAAAGGGTTGACAATGGGGCTACCGCCTTGGAACGGTCAGTGGCAAAGTAGGCCACTGGGGGTTTAAACCGGTTCTAGGGTGCACCAAACCTCACACTTACCCTACTGTCATCCCATTAAAACAGGACAGTGTAAATAAAGAAATCCCCGCCATGATCTAATCTCTAACCAACAATGCAGCATCAATAGGCAATATAAGTAAAACACAAATATGCTCGTGTAAATATGATACAAAAAAACAATAGCCTAGAAAGCCACAACGAAGGTACTCAATGACTTGGCAGAAGCCAGAGCAGTAAGAGAATAAATCATTAAGGGCACAACAAGAAAGATCATGGACAAACATCAAACGCCACCGTCCCAATGGGCTTTAGGTAGGCGTCATCATAGGGTCCATAGCCTGTCCGGTCATCGTACAATTAAAGAGGAAAGCATAGTGGCGAACAGTAAAAGGGTCCACCACCAAGCATGCAGTACGTTGCAAAATGATAGGGTCATAACCTATTTTAGAGATGTTACTATGATCTCTATAGACAAACATGAGACCCTGGTTTGTTGCCATATACCTTCGTATAGACTTGCATATACAAAAGAAGTCAAATATTGAACATCTATCAAATAACAAACACGCCAATTGCTTAATAAATGCATCAGGTGTTAAAGCTACACCTACTATTTGTCTGTTTTAATCATATTTATTAAAGTATTATTACGTTTACAAATATATTAAATGTCAAACTGTCTTCTTGTTCAGAACATCTGTCATCTGCCACCTGGACTGAAAACAATCATTTACACATACCGTTTGAGAACAAATTACCAGTTTATGGTATTGCTATTAATGACAATTGAATATTTGAATGATACTTAATAAATAGTGGATATTAATATACATTTTATAGACAATGAGGAGACAAACACACGTTGCATCACGCGTCTACTTGCAATTTAAACATACGTTATTGCTTTTATCTTATATACAAGCAACATGTTTGAGCTACAAGTTCTTCAAGCATTATTAACGAAGGCCTTTGCCGTCAGTATTACAATTAACCACTATAACCAAAACTTCCCTACTGTGTGCTAATTACAACTGTGCGCACGGAAGATTCGGAATTGAACCGCGCATTTTGAGAATTCCGATAATGCTGCGCGTTTTAAAAATTCTCACTTTTCGCAGAGCAATTTTGGAATTGACCATATTCTCATTTTGCGCATAACATATACACTCACTGGGCATGAACAGACGGATACAACCATCCCACCAGCATTGGCTCCGGGGTCCATCCCCATCCCTACGGGCATAGTACACAAACCTTGGGACATAGTCTTTGTATCATAACGTGGAAACCATTGAGTTCCCCACCATATACACCTTACCGCGGGTGCAGGAATATGTGATATTGCACCATCGACTGCGTGATCTCATTCTGTTATGATTAGAAGCTTTTTTAAAACAGTTTTCATCTTTGCAAAGATAATCAGGTGAGCTATTCAGTGCCGTTTTGGTCCTCTTGTTTAATATGCCATATGCTTGTAGATGGACCGTGAATCCAAGTATGGCTCTGCTTGCAGCTTTTGTTGCTACAGGAGGGCTAGCGTGGCGCAGTCGGTAGCGCGGCGGATTTGTAACCGGAGGCCCTGGGTTCAATCCTCCGTGGTGCCACTGAGTTCCGTCGGTGTGTTCTTTGGCAAGACACTTTCCCTTAGCCTCGTCCGTCGGATGGGGACGTAAACCGGGCGGTCCCGTGTATCGGTCTATCCTCCGAGCATTCAATTCAATTGTTGCTACAGAAGTGAATATGTCGGCATATGTATCTTGTCCAGATAAGAATGTGTGACGCAATATTTCAGTCAACTTAACGTGATTTCAACATAATTTAAGTCGTCATGCGACATTTTATGTCATCAATATATAGTATGGGTACACCTACAATTGTTATTGTTTGATCTGGAAAGGTCGACGACTTGCCAGCGTTTTGGTAAGTGTATAAATACTGATAAAGATGGTCCTTTGAGAGCAACAAACACAGTTAAGAGAATAAAGTAGCAGACTCGGTTTTATTGAGTCTGAATATGAGAAGTAATGAAAGAAGCAACACTTCTCACGCCCCCTAGCACCGGCTTAAGCGGTATTCTACTTCAAAGCCACCTAAATTGGGCTCGCTGGTATTCTATCACAACGCAAACAAATATAAGAGCCTTAAACATGTTAAAGCATCGTATGAATTACTGTTACCGGTGCATACAACAAAACTAGCCGAGTCAAGACCAAACTAGTTACTTAACAATAATTAAATCGTACACATAATGTGTTCGTTATAGTCTAGTGCATATGCACACTGGATATGAACCTAAAAGACATTATGACTGTTGTATTCGTATTTGGATTAAAACCCATAAATAAATGCGTCCAGTTCACCTCCTGTCCCTTTAAGTAATTAACAGATAATCATTTTAAAGATACATGTCAAGTTGATCTACTGTATATTAAGGTTTGTTTAAATGGAAACACACAGCTATATATTGATTAAGTTTAAGGGATTTTAACACATGTATATGTATATCATGTATATTTGAAACAGAAACATTTGGTTCATTATTGAAATGGTAAAATAAAATAAAAATATAATTATTGTAAATAATTGAGTTTGTGCGGTTAATCAGCCGTCCTTGCCGGTTGTTAGTCGCCATTGGGTTCATTATCAACAAAGCAGAGATCACATGACCTTTTGCCTTCTATTGCAAACAAAGAAACATCAACAGAATTGAGAAGTTACAATTTTCATCAATTCCCGGATTCTATTCCGTTTTTGGTTTATATGCGTTGTTGCATAAGTTAATAAGGATAATAACGGGAAGTATTGTTCTGTTGTACAGTTCATTGCATGCTGTTTTGTGTGTATAAAGTTTGTTGTTTTTGGTTTGCGATAAACAATGCATATGGCGGACTGCCATAATACACAGGGACGCAGAATAACGGTATTCGGACATAGTTTTGTTAAGCGCTTAAAATGCTT
Organism: Cyrtodaria siliqua; assembly: GCA_037043455.1. Taxonomy (NCBI): domain Eukaryota; kingdom Metazoa; phylum Mollusca; class Bivalvia; order Adapedonta; family Hiatellidae; genus Cyrtodaria; species Cyrtodaria siliqua. Next base: position 3,326 of record JAWPHD010003661.1, read on the forward strand.
TGTAAATGATAAACCTGAAGGGTTTTCACTACGAACAAGGGATGTCACTGTGGATATTTATGGATTCGGTCGTCTTAAGTTAAGGAATGACGAACATAAACAGTTACACAATGGGACACATTGTTGGCGGGTTCAGATATTGTGATAATTAATTTGGGGTCGAATGACCTATGTGACCCATCGTATGATCCTGTAATGTTTGTGAGAGACTATTTGTCTTACATACAATTTGTTATTACCGGCTTAAGAGTCAAGACCGTATCAATTTGCCAGTTACTACCCAGAAAGATTCTGCCTTATGCAGAGTATAATGAACACATAAGTCAAGCTAACATGCACCTGCAGCAGCATGTTATGCAGTGTGACGGTGTGCATTTCTGGAAACACAGAGCTGGTTTATGGAATCCCGGGGCAAATGTATTCTCGTCGGATGGGTTGCACCTTTCGTTCGACTTGGGCTACCCAAAATACTTCCGCAGTATTCGTGACTATATGTTACGTCAGCTTAAGTGGTGAGTGTTGTACAGGTTTGTAAACACATAGTGATATATTATATTTGGCCGTGGTTAATTCTCATTACTATGAACCAGTCTGTATTGTTATAACATGCATATAACGTGCCACGTTTTTTTTCTAGCAGACGCTTTCAGTTTGTTATCGGGGCCGCGCTCGGTACCGTTAAACAACAGTCACATTTGCTGACTGATTTCATCACTTTATCGTGTGATACTGGCTAAACTTGAGTTTGCTCGGTGTAAATTAGACCCTGGTATATTTATGTTGTAAATGTCATATCTCTGCTGCCGTCCGTGTGTTATGATAGGGATTACCAGAATGGCTATTTGAAGTGTTCTGTGGTTTCACCTACAGAGATGGGTGCAATTTATGTATTTGGAATACACAGTGATCTATATGTACACTGTTTAAGTCTTGCAGTGTCTGAGCATGTTGTTGGCATGCAACATATATATATTGGAAAGATGTTGGTATATGGTGAAATGCCATATGTTTGTATTGCTGGTTACAATGTGTGTGTTTGTACAGGTATATATATATCTTTCTCTCTCTCTCTCTATATATATATATATAAAAAAATAAAAATAAATGTGTTGGTATATGGTGAAATACCACATAGGTATATTGTTATATACCACATTTAAAAAAAATAAATAAAAAAAAATAAAATGTGTTGGTATATGGTGAAATACCACATAGGTATATGGTTATGTTATATACCACATTTAAAAAAAAAAAAGAAAAAGAAAAGTGTGTTGGTATTTGGTAAAATACCAAATAGGTATATGGTTATATACCACATTAAAAAAAAAAAAGTGTGTGTTGGTATATGGTAAAATACCACATAGGTATATGGTTATATACCGCATTTAAAAAAATGTGTGTTGGTATATGGTGAAATACCACATACTATATGTGTTGGTACATGTATATGTGTATGTGTATATATATGCATGTATGTATATGTGTATGTATGTGTGGGCATGTGTATGGATGTAGGTATATGGTGAAATACCACATTAAACACGTACATATATGGATGTTGGTATATGGTGAAATACTGGATCGGTTATAATATAAAGTAGGTATGTAGGTACATGATGAAATACCACATTAAATGTGTGGGTTAATATATAATATGTTTATGTTGGTATATGGTGAAAAACCGCAGTTAAAGAAAAAATATGTATATGGTGAAATAAGTATAATATTGCATTATTACATTAATATTTATATATGGTAAAATGCACTGCATTAGACCTCATATTGGTAGGCTCTATATGGAAAACAGGTACTATACTAGTATCAGGGATCGGCTTACCTGACAGTAAGTGTGATGTATGTTTTGACTAAAAGTGACATTCTATTCACAGGACTGGCCAGGATGTCCAAACGACCCAAGAGGGGGAAGTCGGATGCCGGCAAAAAAAAGTCACGGGGAGAGACAGGGGTGACACATAGACCGGTGGACACAATTAGAGTGAACGCGAGTAGTGTGGACACGAGTAATGTGGACAAGAGTAGTGTGAACCCGGCTGTCCCTGATAAGATGGACGAGTTCATAGATGCTATGCTGGTACGAATGCAGCAGCGGAATATGGTTTTGCCTAACGTAACGGCGCAATCTCGGGAGGTGGCACCACCTACACCAGCGGCGACAAACCCATCACAGGTTGTTGCGGAATCACAGTCAGAGGGTCCAGCTCCTATCACTGTTTCACTGGCATCAGCGGCAATATAAAAGTTCAGTACTGGATAAACACAAGGTGCTTTATTAAGCATTTCGAGTCACTTAAGTGAAAAAGCAATGTTGGACATTTGGGCGGACAAATATGTTGAATTGGCCTCCTTGCTACCTGGGTCTGTGCAGGAGAATTGTCATATTAACATTTTAGATGGGGGTTCACTACAAGTGAAAAGTTAACCTAAAGATAAGGTGTTAGACTTTAACGCATGGCTTAAGGCCTTTCATATTTTTATTGATGTGTAGGTCAATAAACGTCCGCACGATATATCAGGTTTACTGGTACATGTCAACCTCATTAAGGAGTTGGAGCAAGGTTATGGCCAGAATGCATTTCTGTTTTATGACAGAAAATTTAGGCAGCAAAGACAGCTTCACGGTTTGGCTTGTGGGGTCATGCACCAGGAATTGTGGATGCGTGCCGCCACACTGCATTCGGGTAGATTTGCGCCCACACGGAGTCTCTGTTATGCATACAACCGCCGTGCTTGTTGCAGACGGCTATCTTGTGGTTTGTCACATAAGTGTCAAGAGTGTGGCGGGGGGCATCCGCGGTTTTTATGTAACATGAGTGGTCCTACTGCTACTAAACAGGTTAATAGTACTCATGCTACTGGTAATATCACTCACACTGGGCAGCGCATGTCCTCGAGTAATGTAGGTCAGAGCAGACAAGGGAACAATCAGCCATTTCGAGGCCCAATAAATAGCGCAAACTTTTCGAATTGCTACGTCAGTATGACCCGCAGGAAAGAAAGATTCTTTTTGAAGGGTTTCATGAAGGATTTCGAATATTCCATTTATAGGCAATATACAGTTGCAATTAGTTGACAATCATAAATCTTGTCGAGAAAATCCGGATATTTTGTTTGCTAAGATTGAGCAAGAGCTCCTTAAAGGTAGAGTTGTCGGTCCTTTCCATTCACCGCCAATTCCACAATTAGTGTGTTCTCCGTTAGGGTTAGTACCAAAACATGGGGCCAATTCATATCGCCTGATACACGACTTGTCGTTTCCTCATGGCCAGTCTGTTAACAGTGGTATAGCCCCTGAACACACAATGGTTTCATATGACACAATTGACACAGTTATATCAATTGTAAAGAAATTTGGTCATGGTGCATTAATGGCGAAAAACTGACATTCAGGATGGATTTCGTTTACTGCCAATACATCCACAATATTACAGGTTACTTGGCTTTTCATTATGTAGAAAGATCAAACAGAATATTATGTGGATAGGTGCTTACCCATGGGTTTAAGCATGTCATGCTAGACGTTTGAAAGGTTTAGCTCTGCTCTGCAGTGGTACATGGTGCTCATGTAAGTCATGTAATCGACGATTCTTTGTTTGTTGGCCCGCCGGATCATAACAGCTGTGCTCTACAATTAGCACAGTTCATACAGCTATGTAACACATTGGGTATTACCATAAAACATGAAAAAACTGTAACACCTACTACTACAATTATCATTTTTGGTATTGAAGTGGACTCAATTGCTATGGTTTATCGATTACCGGCGGATACGATTATCAAGATCAATGGGCTGCTGCAATCGTTTAAGCATAAAAAGAAGGTCACATTACGAGAACTACAGTCACTTATAGGTTTATTAAATTTTGCAACTGCAGTAGTGGTTCCTGGTCGTACATTTCTGCGTAGGCTTTATGATCTCACAATTGGGGTTTCTCGGCCACATTTCAAGGTTCGCTTATATGTTGCAACTCGTGCGGACTTGGAAGCGTGGCATATGTTCATGCAAAGTTTTAACGGGAAGTCCCGATGCTTTTGAATGACAAATGGGTTTCATCTTAGGCATTACAATTGCAGACTGATGCGGCTACCTCGAAAGGTTTTGCTGGCGTATTTAGGAAAAGTTGGTTTTACGGTACATGGCCAGAACATTTTGCAGTATTTAGTATCAATGTAATGGAGCTATTTCCTATAGTCATTGCCATAGAATTGTGGGGCAAGTATATGGCAAATCACAAGATATTATTCTTATCTGACAACACTTGTACGGTAACTGTTGTAAACAAAATGTCATCTAAATGTCCCGCAATGATGCGTCTGGTTAGACGTTTGGTTTTCGCCTGCTTGTCGTTTAACATTTTGTTCAGGGCTAAGCATGTTCCAGGAAATTTAACACGTTACCTGATGCACTCTCTCTCGATTCCAATTTCAGGCCGCTCGCGAGATGGCGCCGTGGTTGGAGGTATTTCCAACACCGATTCCCCCACGTACCTTGATCATTTGACATCATCAGCGTTGAAGGTTGTCAGTGCCTCGTTAGCACATACTTCTAAAGCTTCTTACCTTCGTGCGTGGAAACAATTTGCAGATTATTGGGTTGAGAAACAAATGAATCCTTATCTCCCTATAAAATCTTATCATATAGTCAATTATCTGGCCTCTGTCTTTGACAAGGGATATGCACCTAGTACCATTGCTACTCATGCATCCGCTATTGGTTTTGTACACAAAATATTAGGCTTCTCAGATCCGATGGATAAGTTTGTACTTAAAAAGTTTTTTAAAGGTGCTTTTAAGATCAGTGGGCAGACCGACTCTCGTCTCCCCATTACGATTTCAATTTTGCATCGGCTATTACAGGCGATACCTATAGTGATACGGCGTCATTATGAACAAGTTTTGTTACGAGCTCTTTTTTCTACAGTTTATGGCCTATTCTTACGTCTGGGGGAAGTTTGCTTACAAACAGGGGGTGATTCCAGTAAGTAAATACACCGGAATGCTATTTCCTTTCAGACGGAGGGCACTAGTTTAACAGGAATGACTGTCATGTTGCATCATTTCAAACATAAAAAAACAGGTTAACCCTGTCTCGTTGTACATTGCACACAACTCTCTAAACCCCGATATGTGTCCAGTCCTAGCTATGTATAAGTATTTACAATTGTATTTACACAAGGCGGGTCCACTCTTTCAGTTCCAGGATGGTAGACATGTATCATATGGTTATGCAGCTGAGAAACTCCACTCACTTGTAATTTTTCTTGGGTTAGATACATCTAAATACAAACCACATTCATTCCGTATAGGTGCTGCTACGGCAGCAGTTCAAATGGGATATTCTGATGATTTGGTGCGGAAAATGGGGAGATGGAATTCCGATGCTTTACAAAGTTATATCAGGTTGCCACAACTGCCTTTCTGAGAACGTGTCTGGTACACACATGTATGTCTTTATATGTCACTGGGGCGGAATTGGGGGCACAGTGTTAGACTGGTCCTTATTTTTGCTTATGCACATGTAGGGACTGTATTATTGGGTGCGGAACCATTAGTTAAGGATTGCATGACGAACTCAGTGTTAGACTGGTCCCAAGTGTGAGTAGTTTACTCATGTGCATACCTCTTTTCATACTGTCATATCTTTCTACATTGACATATTTTATTATTATATATTTTCTTTATTTTTTTTTATTTTTATTTTTATTTGACGATGAGATTTTACAATTTGTGTGTTTGATTGTTTATATAATGGGGCGGCAATGTTTGATCTCGAATGTCAGCGTAGGCTGGTTTCTAGAGATTGAAAGGTGCCTGTTGTGCATAGTTATCATTTATTAGTTGGTTGCATTATGCCTTATATCAGTATTTCTTTAGTGCATATCGCAGTTTTAAGGACTGCTTTTGGTGTTTTTGAGTATGTGTCCATATGCATATTGTGTTAGATATGTATTATATGGATGTGTGTGTATGTGTGTGTGTGTGTGTGTATGTGTGTGGCAAAACATGAATACTGTTATATGCCCTGGATCTTGATGTTTAAGAATCTAAATAGGTTGTAGAAACATGTTTAGCATTGCAACTCATCAGTTTCAATATGTATATATCGATAGAGAGTAAGAACGAGTACTTGATATTGAAAGTATTACATTCACATCAATCCATGAAGATGTGGAAAACAATGCAGGATAAGTTCAGATTGCTCATTGTATTTATATTGTTGTTCGACAATTGGTAACATCACACACATCACTATTGTGAGATATTTCTATTGCTTTGCAAAATTAAGTATCCAACTGCATCATCTTTGGGTGGGCTGTAGAGTGGCGGATAGTTACCCACCTTTTACTGTGGGAATGTTTGATTTAATTACACAAATGTATTATTGAACATTTTCTAACTAGTCATGTTATGTAAGAGTGTTAGTTAACTAGTCATGTATATAGCATTCTAATATAATGTAATCACATATACATTACATTATAGTCATTTTATGGTAATATAAAATGACATGTTGTATGTTTTTTGGTTCCCATTAGCAAAACAAGCTGCATATTGATGTGGTTGGATACTTGTGAGTGCTGCATTAAGCAAGCACAAAATATAACTATTGTAAATAATTGAGTTTGTGCGGTTAATCAGCCGTCCTTGCCGGTTGTTAGTCGCCATTGGGTTCATTATCAACAAAGCAGAGATCACATGACCTCTTGCCTTCTATTGCAAACAAAGAAACATCAACAGAATTGAGAAGTTACAATTTTCATCAACCCACCACCATCCCCATTTCGCCGCCTGTATTGAAATGATATACATTCAGATCTGGCGTTAGGGAAGCTTTATATATATGTTTTTTAATGCAAGGACGGCCGATAAGTCACTAATCGATTCTTTTATCATAAAAGTTGTATATTCTATGTAACTGTGTGGGCGGATAGTTACCCACCTTTTACTGTGGGAATGTTTGATTTAATTACACAAATGTATTATTGAACATTTCTAACTAGTCATGTTATGTAAGAGTGTTAGTTAACTAGTCATGTATATAGCATTCTAATATAATGTAATCACATATGTATTACATTATAGTCATTTTCGTAAAATAAATGACATGTTCGCATAACATGGTATTTGTATGTTTTTTGGTTCCCATTAGCAAAACAAGCTGCATATTGATGTGGTTGGATACTTGTGAGTGCTGCATTAAGCAAGCACAAATAACGTTTTATCTGTCTAGTTTAACTGTATTTGCCTTTCTTATTTAATACAATTCGTAAGGGTTAAGATACATCTGTTGAATTTGTAATTTTAACATGTTTTTTATAAGACAACCGGATTTACATTTTTTAACCTGTGTAAACGTAAACAACATAAATGAGAGAAGACAAATATACTAAAACATGTTGTTCACTGTACATTTTGCCGTGCACTGTCATATAAATCAATTACATGTATGATATAAAACATCAAATAACTAACTGGTGTAATGTTTCCTACACATACTAGGGAATACGGAACAAGGAACATACGTTAATGTTAAGCTAAAAGAAGATACAAATCCTAAAATCCTAAAGCTGCAACACTAAAAAACTAGATGTCAAGAGGTTATACATGTTAAGGTCGGTTGAATAATGTTTAACGTCATTTTCATCACATATTAGATTATATATGACTTCTTGGCGGAGGCAGACCATCAACTTTTAGAATCAGTACTCCATACATTCTGTTATCCGTAATAATCATCGACACTTTCTCATTTACAGCTCGATCTCACAGTGGGATTGGATCTCGAAACGGTGAGAAGCAAGAATGTTTCAAACGCAACGTTTGACCAAGGAGGCACGATACAAATGTCAAGAGACAATTATACGATAGTGTAGGTTACAGACAGTGTCTTATCATTCAAAATTTTTATTTATGAAGATACCTTCCACTAAATATAGTACATATATAACGTACAAAACCAAACATAATAAATACTTACTTAATGTTTGGATGTATTTTCTCAAATGAGCTTCTTTTATTCACAATTCAGCACAAACTATCCAAGTTGATTTCACTACAAATGCTCTCAATATTCGCACACAAAAATACTAGTTTTTTACATAAACGTCCTCATTCGTTGTCAAATCACTTTGAAGTCTTCCTTTAAACACTTGGCATTTTTAATTTCTAGAGATGTTAAATATGTTAAAGTAAAATGTGTTTTAACTTGATAAGTTAGAGCACAAATCCTATCAACTGGTTATCGCCGTATCTTTAGGACAAAGAGACGTGTGTACTAACATGAAATAAATATTGATTTCAGGATGTTGGATGGGAAAGGACGTAGTGATGAGATTTATTAAATTGATATTTACAGCTTCTTTGGTATCAAAACTATCAAAAAAGTGTTGGTCATCGCAGTTTTTCTTTGCACATGACGTCTTTGATACCATATGTGACCATATGTATACAGTATCTTAGTTAACAATATTTTGTCTCTGTCAATTTTATATGTGACCATATGTACACATTGACATATTTGACACTTTTTCTCTCGGTCGCTATCATGTGTGAGCATATGCATTTATTACCATAGTTAGCATCTCTTATCTCGGTCAATACCACATGTGACCATATGTACACATAAAACATAATTGACACTCTTTCATCTCAGTCGCAATCATATGTGACCATATGTAAACATTATCTTACATAACATCTATTCACTCGGTCAATACCACATATGTACACATGATCATAGTTAGCAATCTTTTCGCTCAGACAATATCATATGTGACCATATGTACACATGAATATATTTAACAATGTTTTCTCTCGGCCAATATGATATGTGACCATAAGCACAAATTAAAATAGTTAACAATATTTTCTCTCGGCCAATATGATATGTGACCATATGTACATACTGACATAGTTAACAATCTTTTCTATCGTCAATATCATATGTGACCATAAGTTTACATTATCAAAGTTAACAATATTTTATCTCATACAGTAGTATATGTGATCATATGTACACATTATCATACATGATCATAATTAACAATATTTCTCTCGGGCAATACCATATGTGACCATGTGTGCAAATGATCATAGTTACCAATTTTTTCTCTCGTTTTATATCATAAACAACCATAAGAGAACAAATACACATTATCAAAATTAACAATATTTTCTCTCATTCAATATCATATGTGACCATATGTAAACATTAACATAGTTAACCATATTTTCTTTCAGTCAATATGATAAATGGTCATATGTAAATCTTTTCTCTCTGTCAATATCATGTGTGACCATATGTACATATTAACATAGTTAACACTCTTTTCTCTCGGTCAATATCATATATCAGTGACCATATGTACACATGTTCAAAGTCAGCAATCTTTCTCTTTGGCAGTATAATATGTGATCATATGAACACAATATCTTAAGTGATCATTGTTAACAATATTCAATCTCGGTCAATACCATATGTGACCATATGTACACATTATCAAAGTTAACAATCCTTTCTTTCAGTCAATATGACATGCGACCATATGTACACATCACCATAGTACCCATATTTTCCCTCGGTCAATACGATATGTGACAGTATCATACATGATCATTGTTAACAATATTTTCTCTCGGTCAATATCATATGTTTCTATATGTACACATTGAATTACATGATCATAGATAACAATATTTTCTATTGGTCAATATGATATGTGACCATATGTACACATTAACATTGTTAAGAATACTTTCATATGCAATCATATGAACACATCATCATAGCTACCAATATTTTCTCTCGGTCAATATGATATGTGACCATATGTACACATGAACATATTTAACAATTCCTTCTCTCGTTCAGTATGATTTGCGACCTTATGCACACATGATCATAGTTACCAATATTTTCTCTCATTTGATATTATATGTGACCATATATACACGTCATCATTGTTACCAATATTTTCTCTCATGCAATATCATATGTGATCATATATACACATCATCCTAGTAACCTAACCTAAGTATTAGTCCCAACAAGTTATATTGTTATTAGTCCCATTGCTTTTCATATCTGTTAACTATAACTTATCTTTTTTTTCTGTCATCGGGTTTACGTCTATGTTGTGGGGAGTACATTTCTTTGTCAATTTCAATTGCAGGATCAAAGGACAAACGTGTTGGTATGTTTATTATTGGCTAAATTCATTGAAACATTCGTGCGATTGAAACATATCGGTTTACTTGATACATTAATCTAACTACTAATCTTTCAGTAGGTTGTCTTTGGAATGCATCCCATTATTAGGATTCAGTCTTTTTTGATAAATGCAGATATTAATTGTAGTTCTTGAGTTGTTTATTGACGAAGAGGAACAATGTAAACCAATCATAATATGACAGTTTGAATAGTGTTATTTGTAATTGTGATACTGGGCTATTGTGATATAATTGTGGTATTGTGCAAAAGTCAGTCAAAGTATTGTTAACTGCCTTTTTGATATTTTATAGTATTGACTTTTTTTCTTAGGGAGTGCTTGCCTAATTGTCAATTAGTTTTGAACTAAACTTTAAATTGGTCTTTAATAATAGTTACAAGTTTGCAATATAAACTCAGTTTGATTTGTTACAAGTTTGAGATCAAAGCAAGTGTTTAAAGGTTGAAAATGTGGAACATAGATTATGCCTCGGTCAGATGAGACCTACGGGTGGTCCCGGGCCCGTAGGACTTGGGGAGCCGTACGGGCCTGTGACCCGTGGGAAGTCCGTACGAAATCACCCTCCTGCGATTTTGTGGTCACATGCATACGGGCGTTCTACGGGTTCTCTGAGTCTTCTTATGATTGTTTGGCCACGGGATAGCAAGTACACTACGGGTACCTTAAGGTGCACTTGCGGGCACCGTAAGGGCCCGTTCGGATGCCGTACGGGCTTGAGAACACACGTACGATCAGTCGTGCGGGGCCGTGCGGGGCCCGGAGAGGCCCGTGAGAGCACGTACGGGTTCTTGGGGCCGAAACTGATTATATACCCGCAAGGACGCCGCAAACCGGTCGTAACCAGTCGTGACTGCCCGTGCGGGACCCGTACGGGACTTTGAAATCCCGTACGGGTCCCGCAAGGGGCCTGTACGAATTTTTTATAGGCCGTGCGATTACCCACGGGTTCTCATGGTTTTGGCCCTTACGAGGCCCGTAAACTGCCCGGGAGCTTCATGTGACCGGGGCATAAGATATGGCTGCCTATACGGCTAAAAGAAACAACTCTCCATGTAGACGAGTTTTATGAAGTGACGGTCGAACTCTCATCATATACAACCGGCGATATCATAACAGCACGAGAACATGAGAACCATTAAAACATCCACCACCACCACCACCACCACCACCACCATCACCACCACCACCACTACCACCCCCACCACCCCCACCACCACAACCACCACCACCACCACCACCACCACCACCACCACCACAACCACCACCACCACTACCACTACCACTACTGTCACTGTTACTACTACAACTACTAGTACTATCACTATCATTACTACACTACTAGTAGTAATTATGAAAGAGAAATAGAAACAACTTCAGCTCTTTTAGATAGATTAAGAAAAGAAGAAAACATCAGAAACAAAATTTACGAAATTCCAGAAGGAGTAAATAATGATGGAGGTTTTGATAGTTGTGTCCTTATATTGATTTAAAGTAAAAAAAAATCAGAGTATAATTAATTATACATAGATCAATAGATTCTGCATTACAATTAGTGCAGTAAGAAAAAGTGTCAATCGTTTTGTCTGAAGGGTACATAGAAACATAATACAACATTTAAATTAAGAACGACAAATGGATAGTCAGTCAAAGTATTGTTAACTGTCTTTTTGTTATTTTATAGTATTGCCTTTTTTATTTAGAGAGTGCTTGCCTAATTGTCAATTAGTTTTGAACTAAACTTTAAATCGATCTTTAATAATAGTTACACGTTTACAATATAAACTCAGTTTGATTTGTTACAAGTTTGAGATAAAAGCAAGAGTTTAAACGTTGAAAATGAGGAACATAGAGTAAATATGGCTGCCTATACGGCTAAGAGAAAAACCTCTCCATGTAGACGAGTTTTATGAAGTGTTCGACGGTCGACCTCTCATCGTATATAACCGGTGATGTCATAACAACACACAAACATGACAACCGTCTACTACTACTACTACTACCACCACCACCACTACCATCACCACCACCACCACCACCATCACCACCACCACCACCACTACAACTAATACCACTATTACTACTACAAATACTAGTACTAACACTAGTAGTAATTGTGAAAGAGAAAAAGAAAGGAAAGAAGAAAACATCAGAAACACAAATTACACGATTCCAGAGGGCGTAAATAAGGATGGAGGATTTGATAGTTGTGTCCTCATATTGACTTAAGGATGTTGGCTGGGCAAATTTTGACATCTTGAAGTCTAAACATTTTATTTTTTAAATCGAAGTTTTATTTGACAACAGAATTGTTTCACTTTTTGCATTCTAGTAGATATGGATATAATGTAGGATTTAAGATGGTAATATATCAGATTTTAAAGAGGCACTACCTATATCTACGCGATTTTTAATGTAAAATATTAAATACTCAATATTACTGTATTTATATGTATACAAAGCTATTTTATGAGTATTCTAAGAAGAAACATGGTTCGTATTCCAGTTCTGTAAATTATTAATTAGGATCAAAACAATATCTTGAATAAACTGCTGCCCAGCTTTTTATTCCTGCCGGAGAACTACGAGTTTTTACGATTATCTCGGACATGCGCAATGCGATTCAGTTGAACGAAAACAAACTATTCTGGGCAGTTCCGATAGTAAACGAATCGATCGGAACTCTTCGCCAATCCGACGAGTAAGTTCCGATTGTAAACGAATAAGATCGGAAATCTCCGCAATCGGCTTGTCTAAAACAATTACGAATACAATTTCAAAAATCCGATCTTTTCAATCCTGTTTTTCCCAGCAAAACGCATATTGCTTGGGGTGAAATTATTGCCATTTACCTTTTTCATAGTCCTCTTTATGATTAAGTAAAGTTTATATCAATTGGTGGACAAAAAATATATAGGTAGAGCCTCTTTAAGCAAATTTTCTTTTCAATATTTTTTCCATCATTCATGTCATTTGTGATCATTTTTTGTTGTCAACAAAATAAGGGGGTTTGGGTAGCTCTGAGTAGAATTTTTCCTTTTGCTATAAAATAAATTAGATTTTTGTTTTTCAATAGTGGAATACATATATAAAAATAGATACTGAGCTAATTTTATTTTCGATCTCCATGTCAATATTGTGTATACAGTATTTTACATGAAAATGTCAAAATAACTCCAAAATGGGTGTAATTTCAAATAATATATTTTTTTAATAAAACATCTTTAGAACCCTAATGACCTATATATTGTTTTACTTGTTTAGAAAGAAATGGCATAGGACATTGTCATATACAAGTTTTAAAAAAAAGTTGAGCATTAGAACATACGTTTTTTTCTTGAATTAATTTTTCGGTAAACACAAAAGTGGGTGGGGTACGGTCCATATATGTTTGCTTTTTAAAGTAAAAAGAACGAGGATTACAATTGTTTTTGTATGATTTGAAAGATATTTATATATGCAATCGAAAATTAATTGTTGTTTTTCAATAAATGTTATGTTATGAAAACAATTGAGAAGATGTTCAATGACTATATTTTTCCTCTTTTTAGTGAAATTTTGAAGTTAGAAATATGTGCCTTCTTCAATGACGTCTAGTGGGGAAATAAGTGTGGTGACCTAGACTTTTTGTTGATAATTGTGCATCTAAATGATACCAAAAAAGCTTTAAATATTAATTTTAACAAAAATCATCAATACGTCCTTTCCCAGCCAACTTCCTTAAAGGACAAACCAATCAGAACATAATTAATTAGACATAGATCAAAAGATTATGCAATACATTTAGTGAAGTATGGAAAAGTGTCAATCGTTGTGTCTGACGGGTACATGGACAAATAATACAACATTTAAATTAGGAACGAACATTTGGTAGGTACGAAGAAACATCTTTTTTTACAATCACATGTCAATGCAAATAGCGAAACCCTTTGTCTAGCAAATAAACTAATTCAAGATTGGTCAGTTTGATCAGTTTGTTGCTTGAATGACTGGATCTCGTTACGGAAGATAAATTCTAGGAAACAAAATAAAACGACATACAGTCTGATATATTTAAATATGAGAGGGTAAATTCAATACAGATTTAACTAAGAAATGTATGTTTTGCTTAAAACTTCCCACTCGTTAAAATCTATCATTTAGCTTTTAATAACAAGGATATATTATTAATTCAAAAGGCGCACGTTAGCATTCCAATAAGGAAATCGTACATTTCAATTTACCTCAGAGAGTTCGCAATCTTACCCAGAATACATATCACAAAGGGTGTTGAATATATAATGCATAGGGGATCTCTTGGAAGCTACAAACACAAACAAGAGTTAAAAGTAGCAGACTCGATTTTATTGAGTCTGCTTATAAAAGGTAATTAAAGTGCAATAACTCTCACGCCTCCTAGCACCGGCTTAAGCAATATTCTACTTTAAAGAAACAAATATTGGGCTTGATGATCCCAAAAGACAATTGCATGTAAGTAATAAAACTATTGATTTGTAGGGTTACCGCCTTGGAACGGTCAGTTGTCAATATGGCCAACTGGTTAGCTTAACTTGATTGTAATTGTACACTACGTCGCCTTTATCCCGTCGTCAGCGCTCAAATTGGCAAGATGCTTTCCTACAGACTCAGACACAATAATTCCAATTATGTGTAAGTCAATGATTGACTCTCTTCTTTAAGAAAACAGCCACAGCAGCAGTGATCACACAGTGTATGTCTACAATCTACAGAATATTTCAATGTACGCATTTGCTAAATGTGTGTAATGGCGTGTGTCTATTTATTTTGTTTTCGTGTGTGTGGAAGGTGGGGGTGGTGGGGGAGGGATGGGGTAAGTAGGTGGATCGGTGTGCGGGAGCGGGTGATGGCCGTAATAACGTTACATTAAAGTCACTACCGGTGTTAAAACCTACATACACGTCGATTCTTAATTAAGGAATGTTTCAGGAAGAATAGTAATGCAATCGCTTCACTTATACATATACAGTTTTATTTTCAGAAAAAAACGTGTGAAAAGACATTCTCATTTCACTCAATAAATGTTTTCTATGAGGGTAATCTGACACAGTTCAGCATATGTATATATGAGACTACAACGTGGCATTTATTAAAGCTTGTACAACCGATCAGCATCTTTATTGGAACAATTTATACTTTGTAAAATTCATGACACGCGATTGCAATAATGTTTTTGACACAAAATGTACAGAAACTGTTGGGGTTTTAACAATGCGTAAGGTAACACTTCCGCTCAAGGTAACAACCGCCGCTAAAGGAATCAATTTCAACGCTAAATGTAACAACATCCGCTAAGGGTAACACTTACCTTTACCGCTAAAAGTAACAGCGGTTACGCCACAGGTGTCACAGTAACTAAAACGAACCATTAACTCAATTTTCATTGAAACTGTAGATGTTGAAAATGTTGTTACCTTTAGCGTTAGCCTTGTTACCTTTAAGGGAAGATGTGATTTTTACCTTAGCGGAGGTTGTTACCTTTATCGGAGGTTGTTACCTTTAGCGGCGGTTGTTACCTTTAATCGGAAGTGTTACCTTTAGCATTGTTACATGGGTATTATTCTATCACACTTGTAATTTTGGAGTATAATAAAGCCATGACTTAAATATTTTACAGTCGGGTTTAATAAACATGAAAAATAAACAAGACTAAATCATCTCTTGGTCTTTTCCGTTCTGTTCGGTGTGCAGCATGTTTCCGGAACTGGTAATTCCGGAATTCAGTAAGGTAGATCTGATTGTGTGGAGTGGTACGCAGCCATATTTATAAATGTGTACGTTGTGCGGATATTTTGATGTTATAAATAGAATATCTCGTCCTTTGATTTTTTGTAACTAATTGGATAATTGAAAACATGTTATTTATCTTGTTTAATAAATTCAATATTTGACTGGCACTCATGTAAGATTCTTTTTTTATATATACCGCTTTGGACGTTTTCATATACATGGCATCATACATACTGTTTGTGGTATAACGTCATGACTTGTCAATAGAACGTGTCGATTCGGTAAACAGTACTGGTTCTACCCAAGAAATATGAGGTGGTCTGCATATACTACAAAAAACATCGACCGTCACATATGGCCTTACATGTGCGTATAATGATGAAAACCCCCCATTTAAACAATTAAACAAACACACAAGCAAACAAATAGTTAAAAAAGAAGTTTGCGTAATGCATAAGAAGACCTTATTGTCGACAGTAGCGCATCTTTTTTTTAGATTGTCGATTCTTCATTTATAAAATAAAATAGTTCTTCATTCACAAATGTTTGAATCACATGCATGTTTTTGGCATTCTTATGTCCCCAACGCTCCAACACACACCCCGCCCACCACAACTTTAAATCTGCTAGCAACGGAAGTGTGTATTAAGGTATAGATTAAAGTATGAGCAAACGAAGTCCCTTTTATGTGCCATTTATACTATGCAGTCTCAGTGAAACTCTGGTTAACCTATTACTAGTCAGGGGCGTACCTGGAGCATTTTGAAATGTACGCCAGAAATGGAAAGCGTAGCTGCGAACCGAGCAGCGACGCTGCGAGCTGGGGGAAAGGGCTTTGGGAGAGGGGTCTCCCCCTCCGGCCGGTGGGGGTTTGGGGGCTTCCTCCAAGAAAAAATTGAAAATTAGGAGGCAAATGATGCGTTCTCAAGCTATATTTCAGCGTTAATATGGCATTTTGTTTGACACTAGCCCATACCCACCTCAGCCTTCAGTTTTTATTGCATATTTGGAACTTTTGGAACTTTTATTTTTTCACTTTTGCTGACGAATTGTTCGCATTGGCGTACGTGCGTTTGTCTGGATACGCGCCTGCTAGTAATACAGTTACTTTCCCTTACATTGTTGTACATCTTGCCGAATTTTGATAAAATTTACTTGGATTTACATGTTTTATGAAAGCTGTCAACAAAAGTGTGCAGTTGCTGTGTTCTACCAGCGGTTCGTGTAGTAAAGGTCAAAGGTGAACGTCATTATAAGTGATAACTAGAATACATTTTAAAGGGCATATTGTTTTCAACTAATACATTTTCAAGAAATATACGTGTACAACAACTCCGTATTTATAGGTCGGGCCATACAGTACTCTTTGTTTACGTTGTGGCAAACTGCTGTTTCGGGATCAATAGTTTTGTTTCAGTTTTACTTATTAAATTCACATACTGTTCTTTTAGACTTCACACAAAATCAAATACATCATTCTCACAGATTTCTGAACAAATATCAAATTGAAACACTAGTAATACAAAAAAAAAAGAATAACATTGCATACCGTTTTGTTTTTTTACTTTTTGGACAATACCATACATTTTCAGAAGGGAAGGTGCATTACAATCGAAATTAATGAACAATTATTTCTGTGTTTCAAATGCAAAGCATTGAAAACTGAAATAACAACATGATTGTTTGACAGTCAGCACTGAAATGTTCCAAGTATTTATCAAAAAATGAGGGTTCAAACTTATGCTTCGAATGCGGTGTTTAAAAACTCCAAAACAGTGCTGACGGATTGGGCTAGGTAAAATCGGTTCAGATATTACCAAAAGGAAATAAACATGATTCAGAACCATTTGAGATCGAGAATATTAACATAAAAGAAAACATATATAAACATAAAGATTAAATGGTAAAGGTTGTGCGCGTGAAATAAGTGTATATAACAGCGCAAAAATAACAAGAACATGCTACTTTTGTGAAGAAAATGCATTGCGTTTTTAAAAATGCATGGAGTTTCTAAACATTGTGTTTCTTAAATTTGCATTTTTAAAGCTGCAGTTTTTAACTTATTTTGTTAGCATTTTGAACGCGGTTGAGTCGATAATTATCAAATACACCCGCTTTTAATTCCACAATTACTATGAATGGAGAATTAACGCAGAATGAACGCGGAACAAACACAAAATTAACGCAGATTGAAAGAGATTGGCGTGTCTGATGTTCCAAACATAAAAAAAATGAAAGAATCTGAGCCTGAAGGATTTCAGTTGACAGCATGGTTTCAAAGGTAATTATCATGTACAGGTAGCGGTTTGGCAATTAATATAGTAATACCGTTGGCATAACATTCATATGTGTTTGTTGGACATTATCATTCCAACATAATGGTATTTAGTCATTGAGAAAATGGGCATAATAATATGCACAGCTTCACATCATGTTCCAAGAATAGAGAATAATACATTTTATTTCCAATTTTGGACCATCACTGGCAAACAAATTAATAATGTTTGAATATAATAAACATAGCGCCTCTATGGTCGGGGTTTAACAACGTAACCTTCTCACCTCTCATCGCTGCGAGTTTAATCCCACTGGGAGATCAACTTGTAAGTGAGAAAGTGTCAATTCTTATGGATGGCGGGAGGTATTCAGTACTGGTTCTACCCAGGAAGTGGGTGGTCTGCCTCCATCACAAAAAAAGCAACCGTCACACATAGCCTAAAATGTGCTGCAAAGTGATGTTAACCACCAAACAAACAAATAATATAATAAACAAAAGACAACTTATGAAACACAATACATTCCTCACTTAACATGATTTTGATGATCTAGAAGAAAATGACAAGAAGAAAAAACAAACAGCAACAAACGAAACATGTATTTATACTACAACTACTATTTATAACAAAGAAACTGATGAAATACACACCAAATTGTATTACATTTGTATTTAATACAATACTTTCTTGAAAAGCTTGAAACACAAGTTTTTCTGTTTACAATGATTGTAATATATATACCACTTTTCATTTTAATCTGATAAAATCTGTAGGAGTTACCCGTAAATGTTTTTCGAATGGATAGCACCATACCATAATACTCCCAATCTTTCAAAAGGGCATCTAAAATGCATGCAAATAATAAACAAATAACCAGTTTATTAATGTTGACATATGTGCATGTTGTATATATAAACATGAAAATGTGTTTAGTGCAAGAAAATAATATAGGTGTTGCTTTTTCGGCGGCGGCAACATTTGACTGTGTTATTTCACTTTCTCACAAACTGTATGCACTAAACCTTTCAAACTTTGCTTATAGTTGTATCTTGGGTGGTACATTGCAACGCGACAAAGCAAATCAAGTGGTTAGTGCAAAACACTATTTTAACTGCATATGAATAAGGAAGGAGATACAATAGTTTTACACTGACGCTCGAAATGTGGATGTGACCTCGATCTCCAAGCAAAGCGCAGGTAACTTAATACATTTTACATTCGACTTTTGTGTTGTCACTTTCTCACAAACTGCATGCACTAGACCTTTCAAACTTTGCTTATTATATAGTTGTATCTTGGGTGGTATATCAGATGACAAATCAAATGTGGATGTGACCTTGACCTCCAAGTAAAGGGCAGACAACGTAATAATTATTACATTCAACTTTTGTATTTAGATCACTTAAAGTTTCTTACAAACTGTATGAAATAGGCCTTTCAAACTTTGCTTATAAATGTATCTTGGATGGTACATGGCAGCGTGACAGAGCAAATGTGGATTTGACTTCGACCCCCAAGCAAAGGGCAGAAAACTTAATAAATTTTACATTCAATTTTGTGTTGAGGTCACTTTTTCACAAACTGCATGCACTAGACCTTTCAAACTTTGGATATAGTTATTTCTTGGTTGGTACACCACGTGACAGAGCAAATGTGGATGTGCCCTTGACCCTCCAAGCAAAAGGCAGGTAACCTAATATTTGTACATTCAACTTTTGTGTTTGAGGTCTCTTTCTCACAAACTGTATGCAGTAGATATTTCAAACTTGGCTTATAGTTATATCTCGGGTAGTATATAACAGTGTGACAAAGAAAAGGTGGATGTGACCTTGACACTCTAAGAAAATGACCGATAAATTAATAATTTTTACATTCAACCTTTGCACGAAGGTCATGTTCTTACGAACTATAGGTTAGTGCATTGTTTTTTTCCGAACAAATTGATTTTATTTATGACTTTCAACTACATTTTGGGATGAAGATTTTATTTCCTTTTTAAACGAATGCACCTAAATGTCATAAATCGGTAAAATATAAATTTTATATTTTTAATTGTTAAAATGTTTAGCATCTTTCATTTAAACAGTATTTACTTCTTATTTCTAAGTCCTGTCGCCGTTAGGCAAGACATGTGAATTGGCAGATTTCTTGTATCTGCTTCGCAATCAGAATATCCTGTTCTATACTCTATTATGAATGGGGTCCATTTCAGCCACTTACAAGTTATAGTTATATTTTATTCAATATTCACATAAATTATCCTGAAAAAATTATCGGTCTTGGGGCCTAAGTCTGAGCTTTGTTATTATTGTGCTTTACAAATGGTAATTGTGAGCTATTGAGCTATTGAGCGTGTACTTTTCCCATAAAGGCAGTTGTCCGTTGTCTGTTGTCCACCATTTCTTTAAACAACTTGTTTGAAACCGCTGAAATGCTATTAACGAAGCTTGGTCATAATGTCCCTTTGATGGTGCCATCTCAAAGTTATGTTCCTGTCATCCTCTGTGGTCCAAAATGATCGCCGTTACTACAAATAGTTGTGTTTTTGTCTTCGTCAAATTATATATTCCCCGCCTTATTATTTCAGGATCCTACTTACACATAATTAGCATATAGAAGTGCCAGTGGATTGTGTCTATCAGATGGTACCAGTCTCTACTGAAACAGTATTCAAGGACAAAGCAATTTGTGCAGTACTATTTTGTAGTGAACAAGTACACATATAAAACTACTTATATAAATACATTGGTTTTGGATAGTACATAAATTTAGCCAAAACAGACAAATTTGTTTGAACTTGTCTGACTGCAGGTATAATTCATTAAAGGGGTTGATGTTCTATTTTCAAACAACATTTATTTAAAAGGCTCTGAAAAACATGAAAAAAAGGGAAAGAATTATCAAAACGCAACCAAAACTAAATAGAAATGAAGGCGTCAACCTTTTAAGCTTATATAGCATATTGAAAGAATATGTTTTAAGGCAAAGAAAATCACTGCAAATCAAAAATAAGCATACAGTGTATACATTTTACATTTGTATATTTATTTTCAATCAATTTACAGTGATTTTCGTTGCCTTAAAAATCATTTTGTCAGTATGCCATATATGGTAAAAAAGCGCGAAGATGTTATTGTTCCAAGATGGCCGCCTCCAATTATGTTTCCTCGCAAATATTCAAAAGGTCATATCTCCATTATTTGTCATAGTATTTTGATAATTCTTTCAGCTTTTTTGAAGTTTTTTCAGAGCCCTTTTAAATTGTTTATTTGAACATAGTGCATCAACCCCTTTAAAGTTCCTATTCCACCATCAACAGGCACATTTAGAAACAGATGTACACCGTTTCTAAACCTACTATAGTTTGAAACTCTAAACTTTAAAGACGCATTTTAAACGGCTTTAGCAAGATGGGCAAAACTCCAAAACTGCAACATCTAATTAGGAGTTTCCAATTCATAATTAATTTTACGCATATTCAATCACGTGTATTTTAAGAACCTGTGAAAAAATACTTTAATCAACACATATACATAATTATATGACCCAAACACCTGGATAGAGTTTTGATAAATGGTTTTGAAGTGTAATTTTGCTGTTAATTGCCGGGTTAATTTCTTTAAACAGACACTGTTTAGGAATTCAGTTGTTATTATAGTGTAAGCATTTGTCTTAATTCAATAGCCTCATTTACGTTACGTGAAAGTAGCACTAGTCTTATTAAAAAAAGAAAAAAAGTAGTAGTAAGAGATAACCATTCAAAGGTTAACCATTCTAAGATTTCATTCCGGGACCAGACAGTATATTGTGTTGTTTGTATGGTCTGAAATATGTTATACAGCTCCGCTATCCATGCTACGATGTTCAATCTCGGACAGCATGTGAGTGGATTGAGGTTCTGAGAATTTGGTACCACGTTGCCGTAAAACTTAATTTCAGACTGTAAAACCAACCAAATACCATCCAAGGTTGAAAACTTTAGCATGGTTGTCTCAATTCTAATGCTTATCAATTTAAACGCCAGAAATATATTTCTGTGTGTTGCAAGTTCTGACACACTACTTGTATATAAACTACAGACTTAAAAGTTTATACATATAGATTGATAGTGACGCTTTCTATTTATTCTACAATCTTCATCTTTTGTGACATGCCCAGGATGCAGCAGCAGCCATCTAGATTTACATATTTTGTAATTTATAAGGTTTTAATTTTTGTTTCAATGCAAATTCTTTTGGAGTCGTAAAACAGGATTTTATACTAAAACAAAATTGATAAATAACTGCATTTCCAGATTAACAATATTAGGTGTTCTAATGCTATTTTATGTAGGGGCCTGGGTTTAGATTACTAAGAAGCAACTTGGGTATTTGATAATGTTATTCTAGGAATGTAGAAAATAACATTATTAAATCCACGTTTTTATCAATATTTTCAAGAAAACAATGTAAAAGTGAAACAACTGATTCGAGTGACTGGTGCCAATAAACATAACAATCTTGCATAATTATCATTACCCAAACACATCGTTATGTAATAAATATATGTAAGCTGTACTAATGATGAGTAGCAATGTATACTTATTCTACAACGCCATGTATACGCCATGTACGTCGCTGTTTACCAATGCCCCTAATACATGTAATATACAACGTTATCAAATCACTCGTATATTACACTCACTGAGTTATGCATGCACACATGTATGTCAACTTATGCCCATATTATACAACGCTATGTATACGCGTCGACCATTTATACTAGTCACTTATCTCATTGTTAACTAATGCATCTAATATTCACTGTTATTAATTCAATCGTGTATTACAATCACTGAGTTATACGCCAACGATAACTAGTGTACCTATTATACAACGTTATCAAATTAATATTGTTTACAATTAATGATCAATTACAATAATTACATCTAATAAAGTAATTTCAAAATCATATGCTAGTCTCAAGTTAATATTTGAGAAACATCAAAGCTAACCGGATGTCGTAACCTCGCCTTGCCTGTGAATTTCGCCGTCCAACTCCTGCTCCAAACAAAGCAACTATCAAGCAATCCCGGCCAGAACTAGAAGAAAATGGATTTTATAGCAAACGTTACGCCCAAACCATTATTTCCTCTGTTCAGTCCGTGACATACGTGGCTAATTTCGCAGTATTAAAATATACACGAAAGGACCCTTACACAATGTTGCCATTTGAGGAGATAGACTTTAACGTTTACATGCATTAGCACAAAACTTGAGTTATTAAACGGCCATTCCGGGCGTCCTATGGCGGCCACTTAAAATGTGCACGGTTTTCCGTGTTACCTGAATGTATTGTGAACATTGTGAATTTGGTTCAACTAAACAATGAATTAGGGTGTAACTAACATTTGCTAACAAGAGCTATGTACGAGCAATACGCTCTACCCGTGACGTTTTGTGACAGTATTGACACACATTTTGATTTGAAATACTCTATGTCTGTGTACGGGAGTGGGCAGGCAAATACATCTTAGGTAATACTTTGTCATATAACTGGATGTTAAATATATGCAACGCATACTTTGATATTCAACGCGGGCTGATATTAGCACTGGAGTCATAGTTTACATTAGTGCTCGCGCATTTGTAGGAGATACCTGAGCAGCTGGTGGAAAATAAATATTTATGTTCTAATATTTCACACACGTGAATGAATACACGCGATGTGAACATGCGATAAAAAAGTTAATTATTACACCCGCGTTTAATATATATAGTTTTTTTTGAAATAAACGAGTATGAACAAGCGGACTTTAAACGCCCTTTCATTATGCAATATATTACAGGGTGTTTCGTCTTAATTATTTTGCCTCCTTATAATCCAAAGTTTGCTGGAAACATAGTCTGACTATGTGTGCAATAAATCGTTTTCTTACACGAGAAGCAAATGACTTGGCATGCAACTACATTCGGAAAGACGGTAAGCGATTACTGTATCAGGCTGACTTTAAATAAAGCCCCAGATACTTCTACCAGGGAGAAGATTTGAGTTATGTGTTTCTAGACGGTCGTAGCAGCATGCTGACCTGAATTTACAGGTCAAAATCTCCTAAAATATGCGACTGCATAAGACAGATTTATGATTTATACCAGCATAGTATAGATATTAAATGGTATTGAATTGAACAAAACCTAATGAAGGAATTGAGAAAAACGTAATCAGGATAATTAAAAACATAATTTTACTAGGTATGGTCAACTAATATAAAATAACTCACAAAAACAACAACACTGAAACTTCATTCTCTATAATGATTTCAGCACAACCCATACAAAGATACACATCTGGGAGATATCATTGCAAGATCATACTATACATTACTATAAATATCAAAACTCATTTTGTTTGAATGTTAACATATTGATTTATTTTTAGTCTAGTTTTTATTGAGGGAAACTCTAATTTTATTTTACATGTATTTGCTGCAAAAAATAGCATCATGTAGACTTTTTAGGAATATGCTAACATATAGTTTTATGTTGATTTTAAATATATAACTATTCAGTTCATTCATTATGTCTTGTACAGTTTTTATGTAGATAAATACAATACTTCTTGGGTGTATCAACTTTGCCGACAGGTGCACGGTCAATAATGACCACAAACTATGATAGTTGCCCATTAATCTGCAACACTACCAGCCTTTTTTGGGGTTTAAGGCGAATAAATTGGCGCTTTGTGGCAGAATAGAAACCTACCCATCCATTAATCACAGCGTTTTCCCGCCAGTTTCTGCCATTTTTTGAGTCATTTTCAGAAGCAAAAAATATGTTATCAAAGTGCGAGGTTAAAAATACACAATTTAAAGTTTTCATTAGGAGCAAATAATAAGCCATTACGATTCGTCCTTACTTCCAGTACTTTGAAACAAAACTTTTTTAAGGCTATACAGTCATTACGTGAATGTATATAGCCATATTGCAAAACTTGAAAAGTATCACGTTGGCTTTTTTTTAAATATATCTACACGACTACTTGAAATGTAAGTAATTGGTATTATAATATACAATATATTAAAAATGAAAACGTACCTACAATTCAAACACAACGCGTAGATTCCAATTAAAATTTCTTCGATTCCGTCAGTTTATGATAGAGACCGTGGGCTAATGGTATAATCAGGTTTCGCGATCAGTACATGACTGAAATTATTCGTATGACAAGACTTAACCGAAGTTACATACAATCTGGTATACAAGTCACTCTTCTTGACTCTTGACGACATAAAGTGGCCATAAAATGATACAATTATTCATTTACCGAAATAGAAATGACCCATAGAATCCACAACTGACCACTACGGTCGAAATGTTAATGTCCACTTGTCGAGTTATAGGGCTTTTCAAAGGTCGCTTATGTCAATACAATACCGTTTATATCAATAACGATACAATAGAATTAGCCGGGTGAAGCATTTAATAATATTTCAGGCACTTGAAGAATCTTTCATTTTTCATGTCTTAAAGCACATAACAATCATTTAACCGTTCGTTTGTAATACCAATGCCGATTAAACTTCGAGTGAATTGCATCAAGTTTTTCTATCATGTGCGTTCGGAGTAAATATAAATTATAGAGAGCAAAGTAACTCATTGGTTCAGTCCTGCCTTTTCCAACCCAACCACTTCACACACACACATATTTGTTTTCCTAGCAACTATATACAAAATATACTATTAAAGATATACATACATAGGAATTATTGTTTAAATACATGTATATATACTGAAAGGAAATAGAAACGCGACACGTGAATTTCCGCAATATATTGTATAAACTGCACACTTAATTCCATATAATATATTCCAAGGAAATCCCAAGATGTTTTGTAAAAATAAAAGTTGCAGTTAGTTAGAGAAAGGACACAACTGTGATGCTGTAGACGTTTTAATCACAGTACACGTTGTAACAGAAAATTCATATATGTTGAAGTTGCTCTTTGAAAATTGAAACAGTTCAGTTCTGTATATAACGTAAAGAGTTTGCACAATTTTGCATCCTAAGTTTTCTCACATGCTTGAGCCAAACGCGTACTCTGTCAATAATGAAGCTTTGCAAGAATACTATTTGCTGTGTTACGTATTGTTTCAGTCTTTGTTCCGAAAGGAAAAATCTTACGTAGCCATGTACCATTCGAATAAAAGCAGCATATTGTACATACAATATATAGCGGAAATTCCCGAGTCGCGTTTCTTTTTCCTTTCAGTATATATACTGAGCTTAAATAAAAAAGAACCCCCTTTTCCCCTTATAATATAGACAGCAATACAGGACATAATGAATGATGTATATTGAATAATTAGATCGATCACCACCAATAGTCTAAACAAAATATTTTTTTTGAAAAGTTCAGTACACAAGGGAAATATCCCCTTTTTCTTAAACCATCAATTTTAGTTAAAAACACATACAATCAATAAACATTACCAAGACAATATTCTCTATACTGTGCTTTCGAAACAAAAATCACAGAAAATCACAACACCGATTGTGTAGGTAGCAGCGTTTGAATATCAACAATCATCAAATTACCTCCCTTTAAAGTTTCAATAAAAGAGTATTGTTTGGCAAAATTTGAAATCGTTTAAAGCAATATTTAGTACTCAATGAAGTGTGATTAAAAATATCAAACATTGTTTAATTAAAGCGCTGTTCAAGCTGTCATACGCCTTAAACACTGGCCTATGGGAATACCAGCAAAAAAAGGGGGTACATTTTTTGGTGCATATATATATGCACCGATGTCAGCTCGTTATTCCAATTACCTACTATAGACTTATTGTGCTGACATTTGAGACTTTGATTACACTAAGTACCAAAATAATACCTTCGACTTTTCTGAAAGTTTAAATAAATATTAAACCAAACAGTTAGTCAAATATAATTGATTTGGCGTTTTAAGTATATTTATAAACATGATAAAGTCAATGCCAATGCCAGTGGTAGGTTGGCGTTTCCGCAGATGGTAGCGTTTCTGCAGTGACAATCTAGGCTAAGTATCACAGGATGTGAAGGTTTTCATTGTCCATTGGGAGAAAAAAAGTATGACCAGAATTTTACCATAATAAAGTGATTATAGGTGTAAAGTGATTATAGGTAGAGGCCGTTTATTCATAAGGATTAGGACCCAGTGAATGTCAATATCAAATTATTTCAAAGAATTAACGTTTACGGTTTTTGACATAAAACGTTAAAGAAACTAACCGACCAAATAACAGCAAAAATGACACTACAAAACCATTTATCAAAATTATGTCCAGGTGTTCAGGTCATATGATAATATAATGTGCCGATTAAAATAATAGTATTTCACGGGTTCCTAAAACACCCTTGATTAAATATGCGTAAAATGAATTATGAGTTGTTAACTCTTAATTCAACGCTCCAGTTTTCGTGTATGCCCTGGCTGACTGAAGCTGTATATATTGTGTCTATAAAGTTTGGATTCTCAATATATGTTAGTTTAATTAACATAGTTGAAGTGATACTGGAAATAATTCCCGAGTGAGAAAGATTCTTGCGATATAGAAACGAGTGCGTTTTCGCACGAGTTTCTATATCGAAGAATATTTCTCACGAGTGAATTATTTCCAGTATCACGGCAAAAATGTTAATTAAACTATATAATATATATTCTGTGATGAATTGCTTTCCAATCGTCTTTTGACACAAGTATTCCTTCTTCTGTCACTCCTTTGGCGACAGCGCGGAGTAATATCATGACGTCAATTCGTGACGTCTATCGTTTAGTTCATAACATTTGGCTACTGTGCTATCTTGCACTAGGCGAGATAGCACAGTAGAGGAAGGTATATGTTATACATATTCTCATAGAATATATAATATAATTTTATATACCTCGTCGTCAGTAGGTATAGAAACGGTGTAAATATGTTTTAAAATTAGGCTGTTCTTAGCGGGATAGCTACTTTAAATAAGTGTTTTCGGGACTGTCTCTCCATTAAAATGAGAGAGACACAAATAAAGTATAAATATTCCTACTGAATTGATGTAATAAGTTTTGAAATGGAGAAAAACTGACGCTGCTGTGGAAATATGGTGGTGGGAAGATATCTCAACTATCGAATATCATCTAGATCATAATAGATTTGAAACTGAATTTACATTTTTTTTTGTTTTATTGAAATAGTACTTGTGTACAAGTACACATAACTATTGTACTTGCTATCAACCTTGTACACATGGTTTATCCTCATGGGTCTCGTGACGTTTTGGAATTGTGCTGAATAAAAGATATCTATGGCAATATAATTATATAACAGCAAAAAACAAGAAAAACAACAACAACAGAAAACAAGAACATATTAAGGCCACACTTAAAACATGTTAGTTTGCCCAAACCCGACAGTAGAATTTTCAGATTCTTTTCTTTTCCTCTTTCATTGATGCTTATGTCAGATTCTTTTGTGAATGCAGTTTAAAGTTTAACTGTTTCTTTGGATAGAAAAACAACTTTTTGTACTTATTATTATTAAAACAAACTTCACTCAAAATGCATTAGGAAATGTTGCTTGAGTCTTGCTCCAATCAATAGCTATGACAAAACTTTTACTATATTTTCAAAATTCTGTAAAAGAAATCACACCAAGAGAAGGAATATATTTTCACACAAGTTATGCAGCTTAAATCATCAAAATCAAACCATAAATAAAATAGTTATAACTATTTAAGCACAAGCTTTCGATAAAGTTTATCTGTCATAGTTTGCGTATCAACTCATCCAGAAGCATTACGAGACGTGGTTCTCGCGTAAAATTCGGGAACCAGCGTGTGTAATTCTGCCTGCAGAGGCTCAAACGGTAGTATGTTAGCACAGCCTGGCGCACAAAAGGGCTTCTCTAGAGGACTTAGAAAAGGATTTTATGACATAAAAGAAGGTCTAGAAGAGATAAATGCACCTTATTGACATTCGTTCACTGTTATATCATTGTTTGTACCTATGTTGAAAATTGCTATTTTTCAATGAGCTGAAATACCCCATTGGATACCTCAAATCAGGCACATATTTATATATTCACATGACATCATTTTAACCTTGACATTCATGCCCATATCAATGAAAACTGTCCTCCAATTGGTATAAAGTAAAATATGCAAGTGGACCACCATGCTACAGTAAATCAAAATGGCGGCGCGCACTTGATGAAATTCTTAGAAATCGGCCAAATTGGAGCCTGATATTTGGCTTCTTTAAGCGAACTGACAATGCTATTATTGGTGGAAATTACAAAAATGATGTTTAATCTTTAAAGTTTGATGACGACTTAAAAATAAAAGGGCGCTTATTTAATACCAAATTAGGTTTTATATTTATGATCTATTTATTATTGTGACAGATATAAACCACAACATAATGAATATACAGACGTGTTTTAACCACCTTCGACACTAAATATACGCGATCACTAAAACAGATAATGGTATTTATTGAATAACCATACAGATGTGTAATATTCAAAATAAACTTATTACTAATGATAACAGGGGTTTAATAGTGGTTTAAATAATGTCCATTTTAATAAGCCGCTTATGTTAATAAAAGTAATGGGTAACCGTAATAACAGCACACCCGTAATAATCACGGTGCGAAAATAAAGCTATTAGAGATTATGTATTTCTTTTTGTAAATCGAAAATGAAGCATTTAGTACCATTGAAACCAGTACCGGTTGACACATAGCTGAAGGTGTGATAAGATAAAGATTGGCGATGTCGTGACATAAGGAAGTTTTTATGGACACAATTGGTTAAATATTACATGTATGTAAGACACATTTTCGATGGGGATAAACGTGAAGTGACATAATTGCGCCGTCATACTAAAAAGGTGTTTTGTGGCGCGTGTGAAGATATGTTTGACAGTATTCGTGAACCTTGACATTTTTTTTTGGTTGTCGGAAAATAACAAAACAGAAAAGAACACATAACTTTAGAACATAATACATTGTTTGATTTTTCATAAACAAAGCCTTTATGGTCAAATGAGTATAGAGTACTCATGTTTATATGATGACAGGTCAAGTGTCTGCGTGCGAATATACTTCATTTCATTAAGCGGCTTGAAAAGAAACTTTATCAACAAATATACGCGAGTATTAAAGTAAGTATCTGAATAGAACACGTTCCGAATATTTATCTATACTAAAACTACATTCATAAAGCTCCAAACAAGGCATACATGCTCGCACCAAGATGACATAAATCACTAAAATCTGATGAATTACATGCTCGCTTCATTGGCAACTTGACGGAGGGCTGGACGCAGTTTCATTTGAAACTTCATCAGGTGCGAACATTGATGTAGTTCAAACGAATTTTCTTCCGCACAATCCAGACCGATAAATCTAATTAAAACATTAGAACTTATCATGAACACGAATGTATGCATGCGCAATCGAAGCCGTTAGCGGTAACAAGAGACGCACGTGAACTTGTTCCTTTATGTATTTAATTCATACAAATAAACTAAATGACCCATAAAAAAACAAAATAAATTACACTGAACATATCAAAATAAACGACCCGAAGAGGATATTTCCTAACTATGGTGACGCGCCAGGGATAGCTATTTTAGTCTTGGCGGTAAAACAAATCCCAGTTGTATTTCAAAGCGAGCGTTACACGTACACTATTTATTACTAATCATATTCATCACAAGTTATCAACATCATCACTGTTTTATCATTATCATCATCACACTTATAAATAGTCGTCATCGGTAGTACTAATCATCATCATAAATTACTTAGATTTATCAGACATACATCGTGGTTGTTATACTAATGTATTAATGTTTGTCACGCGTACCCTATTGTAAATTAATTAAATTAATACAACCTAACGTAAAGAAATATAAAAATATCGGACAGGGAAAGTAGCATTCAAGGAGGACAGTCAACCACAAAACACAGAAACAAACACGCAAACAGACAAACAAGAAGGCAAAAGTAATAATAAAAGCATATGACATCACAAACACAAAAGGGTTGACAATAGGGCTACCGCCTTGGAACTGTCAGTGGAACATTCATTGCATATAATCATATTCAATTATCGTATTAACATCGTAGCTATGGCTAGACATCAGGTGACGTGTCTTCATCACATCGCCATAATAGTAGCCATTAATAACCGTTTAACAATTTAATCGATGCTATAGCTAATCATATTTTATCAGTCTCGACCGTATTAGTCAGGACAATTAGTTTTATACAGTGCTTTCAGAACAATTTGTGTAGTAAACATGAAAAAAACAACATTACTATAAGAGTCAGTTTTGAAATAATTGTCTTGTCCGTTTTTAGTAAAATGACCATTACATGGCTCCGCTTTAATTCCAGAATTTTATAACGGATATTTTGACAATAAAACACGTTTTAAAATTATTTCTTTACTGAAAAAATGTGATAACCTGATTACAATATACAAACTGTTTTATTTCATACGCCAGAGAACCCCGTTGTCGCTTCATGGAGAATGGGTAGGATGGGGTATGAAACTTAAGACTAGGACCACGTAATGCCTCGGTTTTTGTTAACTTTGCAAAAGTAAATGTAAAATAGCCGTCGGTTGTAGTCATCTTTGAAAAGTTAAAGTGCCGAATGACCCTCAGTTTGTGTTAAGCGCAAAATTAATCACCGTATTAGAATTTGATTCGATATGTGATCTGTTCGTGCAGGTTTAAATTAACTGTATCTATATTATCCTTAAATTCATGGTCTCTTCTCACCAATCGTATCTGTGCCCAATCAGTTGAAATAAATCTTCATTGTACGGTTTAAAAAATGATTCCAATGCGTGTATAATAGTTGCGTTCACTTTTGTTGAATGTTCATTTCGTCCGCGTCGTTGGTTGTAACAATAAGCATTTGTATATTTCGTTCCCGTTTGTATTGTATCTTTCACACAGTAAAACCCTTTTTCTTTATTAAATACAAATGTTTCGTTATTAAAAATGTGCTGCAGGCCTAGAAATGTCTCTTTTTTTTGTAAAACACATAATGGGTTGTCTCGGAATTCATTACTCTCAATTATAAGAAACTGACTGCTGCAGGCCTAGAAATGTTTCTTTTTTTTGTAAAACACATAATGGGTTGTCTCGGAAATCATTACTCTCAATTATAAGAAACTGACTTAAATCAAAATATTGTAACCACATTCGCATACATGTTATGTACATCGAATTATTAAAATACTCATTTTGGCTATTTAATAGTTCATTCTTAAAAATATACTCTTCGAAGTTTATGTACTTGTTTCCCGATTTTGACTGCTTTGGACGCCATGTATAATGTGAAATGACTTTTGATGAAGGTTCTCGCAACATTAAAATAAGTTTCATATCTTTGTTCATATCATGCACGCGCTTTGGAGCTTCCGGTGAGCAGAAATATGTTGGTGTTTTCTCTATAGTTATTTGTGAGACATAGCTCTCTGGCATCCACGTTTTGTACCAAATGGGACCTTTTCCGTAGTTACCGGGTCCTCTGTTAAAGGCGTAGTCCGTGTTGAAATAATTCGCTTCTTTCCTTGTTACGACAACATATGGATGCACTCCCATGAAATCCTTGAATTCCTCAGTTCCGGCTTTAGCTACACCGATAATTAGACATGTAGGTAATCGTTTAGTCAAGGTAGCAGGTTCTAAGCTACCCTGTTTTCGTACATTGTCATCGTGAATTATACGTACGTCTGACAAAACGCTTGACTCATATTTAAAATTAATGTCGCTGGTCACGTTATTGACAGCATCATCGGCTACCTTATCCACTGCACATAGTGTTGTAAGTCGATATTGTTTTTCAACGATGCTAATTTCGTCATGATGCACTTCTCCTGTTATAGACATGCTAGTTGAGCACTAGGCCAACCTCGTCTGTTTCTGGCTTGTTAGCAGACATGATGTGCTGTCTTGGCGAAACCAAATTTAGAAGCCATGCAGCAGACGTCATTAGTACAATCACTCCAAATAAAGTTATAGTTTTATAGTCTTTTTTTTTACTGATGAAATCTATTTGTTTTTGCCACATTATCATTTCCGGGATCACGGTATCATCTTATATCCAATAGAACATTGAAATTAGAAAACCAGCCTGAAACGAAAACGAAATACACATTAAATGGGTAAACTCAGAGAACCGGACTGAAATGATAAATAAATATACATTAAATGGGTTACCTCAGAGAACCAGACTGAAACGAAAAAAAGAAAAACAACGGTAAATGGATCAACTCAGAGAACAATACTCAAATGAAAAATAAACACATCTGTAAATAAGTCAACATAGGGAATCTGACAGAAATGAACGTGCCAGGCTCATCCTCTATTTACATCAAGACAAAATATGGAGAATGGGCCTAGAACCTTCTTATCTGCAGATATTCAGAGTTGCTGTAAATTTGATAGTAGACACTCCATTTACGATGGAGCCACGTTTCCACGTTTGCATCCGCGGTGTCATGATGAAGACCTTGAGTGAGCATGATAAACAATTACAATATAAATATGAATGGGGACGAAATGTTCGGAAAGATTTATTCAAATGTCAAACTATAACAAACTGTGATGGATGTAATGTGATGAAATAAGCCAAATTTCTAAGTACACCACAGTTAAAAAAGAAGGCTTTCTTCATATGCCTTGTGCCTTCAATACACACATGCTACACATAAAGAGTGGCACTTATATTGTAAACTGAAACATGTGGTATGATGAAACATTCGGATGACCGGTTCATTTGATCCGATTTATATAGTTTTATTTCGATTTGTCCGCTTTCGTAAGAATATATACAAGACTAATGATCAAATGGTTTGGTTTTGCAGTGTTTGTATGCACAATATTAACTCGTTTGTGTTAAATACATCAACAAAATGTCCTTGAAAGTATATCTTTATTGTTTTGCAATGGTGTACTTTAAAATGTGGATGATGTGAAAACAC
Source organism: Cyrtodaria siliqua (assembly GCA_037043455.1). Classification (NCBI taxonomy): domain Eukaryota; kingdom Metazoa; phylum Mollusca; class Bivalvia; order Adapedonta; family Hiatellidae; genus Cyrtodaria; species Cyrtodaria siliqua. Next base: position 37,598 of record JAWPHD010003661.1, read on the forward strand.
GGCTTATTTTATTTAGAAAAAGATATCTCGTCATTCTCGTTGGATAAATGGACCATTACATGTTATATGGACCAATTTATTTCACACAAAAAGCAAAACACGTTGAGTAAGATTGTACCAAACTGTTGGATATATAGTCCATACTTCCTGCCATATACGAGTACGTATTATTTCTGATATTGTGTTACATGTAACAAAAATAGTGTTAAATTACTGACATGCACTGTATGGTTGACATTTCCCATGCCTAAAATATGCGTATGGTTGACAAAGTCAGTTAAACATACCCCATCTATTTTGGATCTTCTTTATAAAAATGGTAGACAAATATATTTTGAAGGACCCATTTTTAAAATAAATAATTCAAACAAAGTCGTACAAACGTTAAAACAAGAGGCCCAAGCGGATCTGTATCGCTGTACTGGCTTTATGCAGTCTGTGTCTTGTTTTACCCGATTACCCATTAGGGAGCCCCAGCAGACAAGTCCTGTTAAATTTTGAGTATAAGGGCCATAACTCATTCAACTGGAACACGACGATGATATACGCAACTAGGCTTGGTAATGATCATCCCTGCCAAGCTTTATTGAAATCCGGCCAGGTGTTCGGCAAAACTAGTCTGTACATAGTTACGTTATTAAAAACTTTAAAGGGTCATAACTCTGCCAAAATTCATTCAACTGGAACACGGCAATGACATGTGCAACTAGGCTTGGTATTGATCATCCCAACTAAGATTCGTTGAAATCCGCCAGTGTATCTGGAGAACTAGTCGGGAGAAAGTTTATGTATAGCAAACTTTAAAGAGCTACAACTCCAACAAAAATCATTCAACCGGAACACAGCAACGCTATGCACAACTACGCTTAGTACTGATCATTCCTGCCAAGTTTCATTGAAATTCAGCCTTCAGTGAAACTAGTCCGGCTAAAATTTGTGTATAATGGAACATAACTCTGTCAGAAATCATTCAACGGCAACATAGCCCAGTGGTAGAGCACTGGGCCCACAAGCGGAAGGTCATGGGTTCAGACCCCGCCGGTCTCTCCATATCATGTTTCATTATTTCAATGCTTATCATTCATTACCATCCGGCCCTCAAATTTGCTTTATGAGTAGTTAGTACCTCACTGCTGTCTTGTGACGATGTTAGGCCGACGTTCATTGAAAGAAGGGACATGGCGATGACATAACCAACTAGGCTTGTTAGAGAAGTAACACATTTTCTAGCTTGTTATAATTTCAGGGCTTTCTTTACAAACGCCCCTATTGATAATTACAATTTGTGGACTTGTGCTGATGTTTGTAGAGCAGTGTCTTTCCTTTTCGAAAACATCTTTATAAGATACGGTAAAACTTTTTACCGCCAGGTTGTTGGTATTCCTATGGGTACTAACTGCGCGCCATTTGTCGCAGATTTGTTTTTTGTACTGCTATGAAAGACATTTTATTTGAGATTGTCACCTGCTAGCCAGAGTAAAGGTATTGTTGCGTTTAATAATACATCTCGGTATCAAGATGACATACTTAATATTAATAATCCGTTCTTTGCACATATGGTTACTAATATTTATCCACCATGGCTCACGTTGAAGAAAGCCAACAGTTCGGATACTCTCGATTTATTATGATTTCATACATACTAAAAATCTATGATAAGAAAGATGATTACAACTTTACAAGATGATCTCCCCGTGCTTCGAATCAGTAGTGTTATTTTTTTACTGTTCCTTTGGGACCAACGAGCCCAATATAGGTGGCTTTGAAGTAGAATACCGCTTAAGCCGGTGCTAGGGGGCGTGTGAAGTGTTTGCTTATGCCATTACTTCTCATGAACAGACTCAATAAAACAGAGACTGCTGCTTTATTCTCTTAATTGTGTTAGTTGCTCTCAAAGGATCATCTTTATCAGTACTTTTTAACATCGTTAACTATCCACAACTGGATGGGGATGTATGTACCTTGTGTTACATCATACGGGATTTATATCTCCCAGCTCATTCTTTTTGCTAGAGCTTGTAATAATGTTATAGACTTTAGTGATCGAAACTTCTTCAGCATCGTTTTCGTTATCACAAACTATCACAAACTACGTAGATCTTTCTCAAAAATTCTACCACCGCAAAGAAAACCTACTCGAGAAGTACAACATACACATTAAAACACTTATGCGACTAGGAATATCACAACCTTTATTTTATGGAGATGTGGTCTATAAACGTCGAAAGTTAAAGGGATCTGGCGGGTTTCCTGACCACTTTACAAAATTAATCAGGAAGTTTGTCAGAAAATGGTACGACCCTTTATATTAAAACGCAATGCATGTTTAGAGATTGACCCCTCTACTGTCAGTCACATCGCTTCACTTTTCCATTGTGCGATGACTGGACGATCTCTTGGGACTATATGACTGCACCTACCGAACCCCCGACCAAAGGAAATAGGTTTTCTGGTCGTACCCGAGACTGGATTTAAACTGCTGTTGTTGTTCAGTACAATTCTCGATACATCCTGAGATGTTTCTTGTTTTGTATTTTATATCGCTTTACAACAATATCTTAGTGTTTCTTTTGTTAGTTTCTCTTGATGTGGACTTTATTGTTAGAGAATTCCTTTTGGTGGGATGTAGTTTTGTTCACACTGTCTTGTCTATTTGAACGCTGATGACAGGATAATAGGGAGGATTGTGTACACATAAAATTGACTCAAGCTAACCTGTAGGCCATATTGCCTAATGACCGTTCAAAGTAGGTAATTCTGTCTTCACCAGCCTTTCTGCTGTATTTTGTATTTTTCATGTATAATTAACTAAGTATTGCTCCTTGTTTGTAGTACAGTGCCGCCCTACGATGCCATTGTGTTTGTACGCTGTGATTTCTATAGGACCTTATATCTCATTTTGGTCTCATTTATTTATCGTCCCGGCAAATTTCGCTGAATTCCGGCAAGGGGTTCAGGAGAAATAGTCTGTACAATGATAGTGTATTTAAAACATTAAAGGGCCATGAGTCTGCCAAAAAGCCGGAACACGTCGATGACATGTGCAACTAGGCTTGATACTGACCATCCCAGCAAAGCTTCATTAAAATCCGGCAAAAGTTTCAGGAGAATTAGTCCGGACAATGTTAGTGTACTAAAATAACTCCGCCAAAAATCATTCAACCATAACACGGCGATGATATGCACCACTACGCTTGGTACTGATAATCTCTAAAAAGTTTCATTGAAATCCGGCCAGGAGTTTAGAAAAGACTAATCTGGACAAAGTTTGTGTATTAAAGCCTTTAAAGGGCAAACACTCCGCAAAAAGCATTCAACCGTCACAAGGCGACGATATGCACAACTACGCGATTCTGATAAACCTTTACAAGTTTCGATGAAATCCGGCCATGGGTTAAGGAGAACTGGTCCGGACTAAATTCGTGTACTAAAACCTTTAAAGGCCATAACTCTGCCAAAATCATTCAACCGGAACACGGTAATGATATGCACAACGAGGCTTGATACTGATCATCCCTGCAAAGTTCAGTGAAATCCGGCCAAGTGAAATCACTGTCGTCTTCACGAGGCAAAATACAGCATTTTTAACAAAATAAAGGGCCATAACTCTATTGTTTTTAATCCAATTTGGCTGGTTTCGGACTTGTCCAAGCTTTTATTGATATTACCAATCTGGTAAAGCTTGGTAAAGATTAAATACCAAATGAATGTGCTAGATTGGTCACAAGGTTGAACATGGCATTTTTCATCAAAACAAGAGCCATAACTCTGGTGATACTAATTTGATCTGACTTGTTTTAAAAAATTTTTGCGCTAACTCTGATATTAACAACCTGTGCAAATTTGTAAAGATTAAGTAATAAATGAAGGTGCTAGAGTGGTCACAAGGCTGAAAATGGCATTTTTCAGCAAAACAAAGGCCACAACTCCGGTGTTACTGATCCGATATGGCTGGTTTACGAATTTTCCGAACTTTCATTGAAATTAACAATATGTCCAAGTTTGGTAAGGATCAAATAATAAATGAAGGTGCTAGAGTGTTCACAAGGTTGAAAATTACGTTTTTCAGCAAATCAAGAGCTATAACTCTGTGTTACTGATCAACGTTATCCGAGCTTTCGTTGATATTAACAACATGTGCAAGTTTTGTAAATATTAAATGAAGGTGCTAGAGTGGTCACAAGGCTAACAATGGCATTTTTCAGCAAAACAAAGGCCATAACACCGGTGTTACTGATCCGATATGGCTGGTTTTCGAATTTTACGAACTTTTATTAATATTAACAATATGTCCAAGTTTGGTAAAGATCAAATAATAAATGAAGGTGCTAGAGTGTTCATCAGGCTGAAAGTGACGATTTTCAGCAAATCAAGGGCCATAACTCTGGTGATACTGATCAAAGTTATCCGAGCTGTCATTGATATATACAACATGTGCAAGTTTTGTAAAGATTAAGTAATAAATGAAAGTGCTAGAGTGGTCACAAGGCTGAATATGGCATTTTCAGCAAATCCAGGGCCATAACTCTGGTGAAACTAATCCGATCAAGCTGGTTTTCAAATTTGTCCGATCTTTTATGTAATAGATAGAGTATGATTTCATTGAGTTGGTTCATTTAAACATCGAGAAGGGCGTAGTCCATCGAGTTGTTTAAATTAACCAACGAGATGAAACCATACTCTATTTGTTTTGTAGCATGTCCATTTCAGCTCTATTTCAGTTGTTCTAACTGTTATTCTCACTGCTATTCTCACAGTTATTCTGACAGGTCTTATTTTCAATTAAACGATTTACATCTGTGTCTGAACAAAGAGAATTGTATGTGACCATGCTACAATGATATAAAGACCCTGGTAAAGTTTGGTAAAGATCCATTTAAGAATGAAGGTGCTATAATATTCACAAGGCAAAAGTTAACGGACCACGATGGACGACGGACAACTCACCATCCCATAAGCTCTACTAAAAACTACAATTATATTCTACATTATTTATTGATTTACACGTGTATATTATACAATACCCGGTCATACCGTTGAGTATATATAAAAACGTGTTTAACAATGGTATTGTTGAATATTTATATATAATTATGCATGCTCCTATAGATTATATAATATTGTTATATCATGTAATAGAAAATGAAATAGTAGATCATGTAATAGAAAAAGAAATAGTAGTAGTACAAACAACATATTTTTGGTTAGTGTACCATCATTGGTGTTTGGATTCACTACATGTTTAATTATGCTTCTGACTCTTGTATGTAAAGTATTTAATAGTAGGCTTTTGTTGCAAATCATCCATGGCACTTTATATCAATATGTTAATATTTTTTACTTTTTTATTTTTTTATACCTATATATATTTATTTATTTTTACACATGGCGATTCTAACTGGATGTCTAGTTAAATATTTTTATAGACAATCTTTGATAATGGACCTTTGGAAACGGCCGAACACGACACATACGAAATATTGCAGTCTCGGTTTGATTGAAACTGTTCATGAGCGGTAGTGAAATATGCTAGCTCCCACTCACGCCCTCTAGCCCCGGGTTGAGCAGGACTCAATATTAATACAATCAATAGTACAAAATGTTAAAACCATCCCGAAGATGGCATGCATATAGCGGTGGACATGGAGTTTATTGCGTCCCATGTCGTACGGCGTATGGTCCCAATATCTAATAAAATTAAATGCCCCGAAGAGCGAAATAATCATAATGGCATTTAGTTGGGAGCAGCGGTTATGAAGCCTGCATATCACAAGACTAAATTAAAAAGCAGACAACATATCCTATAAGTGGTTAAACAATACCCAGAACCTTTAATTGGCCGGAGTAGTGGAACCACTGAATCGAAAATTAAGTAAGAAAACAAAAAGAAATGAATAAGTACCACCGATAATTAAATATAAGTATCGGGCTCAGCGATCTCCAAAGATCGAAAGTCTCGTTTCCCAAGATGATGTCGGTTATTGACCATACTGTATTAATGTCATTACACTTATTATGAAAGAAAACTGCAAGTGTTTGCCAAAATTCCTTTGTTACATTCATAGAATAAGTGTTTTATTGTTTCGATACCTTCGTTACAAAAATCACAAAGGTCTGAATCAGAAAAAAATCGGTAATTTTCAGATCATTTATCCATTTTCTTGTTAACAAGGTTGCATTTTTATTGGAGAGCATTGCATCACGAATGTATCTGCATCCTTTATCATACTTTAGGATTATTCCTATATGAAGAGGTATTATAGGATTTGGTATAGCTATAGATATGTGGGAAATTAAATGTATTTAGGTAATTTCGGACTGATGTCCTTATTCCTTCGTATTCTAAAAAGTTGGTTTGAATGTTATATTTTTGTGTAAATTCTATAAGTGTCATTATATTTCCGTTATAGTTCATAATATCATTTATAAAAATTACACCTCCTGAATACCAATGTCTTAGAAAAATAGGATTGTTTCCGACCTTAATATGTGGATTACGCCATAAAGGAACACAATGATATTTATTCCATGATGCTGGATCTGCATTAGCTGCAAGCAGTTTATAACTAGTAAAAATATATTTCCAAATGGATTATGCATTTTATTTATATTACTAGAGGTATAATCTGCCCCGAAACAAGAGAAATTAAAAAAAAACATGCTTATAATTCGGTGAAAATATTTAGAGATTTGTTATTGAGTGATAGTAATCGTCTGATCCAAATTAGTTTGAGTGAAATGAAGAATAAATCCAAATCCAACATTCGAAAACCACCTTGCCAGTAGTGAAGGCACATAGTTGATCTTCTAATTGTATCATGTTTTCCACTCCATAAAAAGTTAAAGAAAAGTGTTTTTAATTCCCGGATCTTGTCTGGATTCGGATTTGGCAAAGTTAAGATCAGTAGATTTATTTTAGACATGGCTGAGCTCCTTATTACTGTATTTTTTGCAATAGGCGTCACTATTCTTTTGGACCAGTTTAATAGTAATTGTTTAACTTCCAAGATTTTTTTTTCATCATAATTAATTTCTAGCATTGATGAAAGATCAACAGAAAAGTTAATACGTAACACTGTAAATTCATTCTCCCAAGATAGGTCATAATCTTCAAATAGTTTAATATCACTATTTTTAATTGAGCCAAACCATACGCATTTAGTTTTTTCAGTATTGATATTAAGGCCGGACATTTCCGCATAATATGTCCGATCTTCTAATTAAGTTCTCTGAACCATCTAATATTAAAGATGTTTCGTCTGCATACTGTGGTGTTAAATGTTCTGTGGACCCGATTTTAATACCTTTATATTGGGGTTATTTCTCATGAGAACAGCCAATATCTCTGCGCAAAGAATACAAATATATGGTGACAGCGGATTGCCTTGTCGGCAGCCTCTTAGAAGATTGAACCATTCTGAAAGGTGACAGTTTACAGAGATACAAGATTCAGTGTTTGTATATAGAACTTATATCCATTCCTTAAAGTAAGACCAAACATTAAAATAGTCCAGGACTTCTAAAATAAATGTCCACGCAACTGAATCAAAGGCTTTTTTCAAAGTCAATAAGTAATAATAGTCCTGTAATGTTATATTTTTCTGCATAGAAAATTAAGTCATATAGTTGTCTAGTATTTTCTTCCATGTATCTACCTGCAATAAAACCAGTTTGATCTTTCCTAATTATCAGTGGTAAAACATTGTTTAGCCATTGGGCTATACTTCCAGAAGCTAGTTTATATGAAACATTTAAGAGAGAGATTGATCGCCAGGTTTTGAGGAGTTGCTTATCTTTATTTCCTTTCGGTATACAAATAATAACCCCTTGCGTCTGTGAGATAGGTAGTTCACCTTTATTAAAACCATCATTTATCGCTCTTACAACAAAATGCCCTATATCTCGCAAGAAAAAAAATTTAAATTCCGCTGTAAAGCCACTTACACCAGGACTTTTAAAATTAGACATTCGCTTAAGGCTACTTAACATTTCTTCATAGGTAAGTAGGTAAGAGGGCCTTCGAGTAGATTCTTATTTTCCTCTGTTAGTTTTGGTATATGCATTTTAGATAGTATCTCTCTAAGATTTGCATGATTTGTTTCATGAAAGGAACATAGTTTTTTTATAGAATTATTAAGTTTCATTTCAAATATCTTTCTAAGACTTAATTATTCTATTACTGTTTGTGGGCTTATCAATAAGCACTTATGACTTCTCTACACTATATACTACCTTACCACATCAACTTATAAAATACAAGTTTATTGCGTTCATTCAAAAATCATTCGCTAGGGAAAATGCTACATTTTTGGCCTGTAATAATATTAAAGCATTTTTTACTTACAACATTTTAGATAATTACACTATGTGGAAGTTTGTAAAGCACTCATTTTCCTATTAGATAATGTTTTTGTCAGGTATGGAACCACCGTTTACAGACAAATTGTTGGTATCCATATGGGTATGAACTGTGCACCATTTGTCGCAGATTTGATTTTATATTGCTATGAAAGAGATTTCATGTTGAGTCTTTCACCAAATACTCAGACAGATGTTATTGAAGCCTTTAAAGACACCTCTCGATATCTGGATGACATATTGAACATTGGGAACCCTTTCTTTTCTACTATGGATAATAATATATATCCTAAAGAACTTCAACTTAACAAAGCTAAGATTTCTCATAATAATGCTTCTTTTATCGATTTAAATCTCTCTATTGCAAATTGTGAAATAATTAGTAAAATATATGACAAGAGAGATGATTTGAATTTTGATGTTGTTAAATATCCCCAATTATATAGGTATGTTCCCCGAGCAAATTATTAGGAGGTATATGTGTCTCAACCTATTCGTTTTTCTAAAGCCTGTCCTCGAGTTGAAGACTTTAATATTAGTAATCTGTGTATAACTAAAACGCTACTCCATCAGGATTACCGTTACCATAACCTTCGTAAAATCTTTGCATAATGTTCGTGTCGTAGTAACCCGATATTCTTTCCAAATACAAAAGTAATTAAGAACTCTTCTGCGACAAGGACTATCACAAAGAAATATAAAAATATCGGACAGTGAAAGTAGCATTCAAGGAGGACAGTCAACCACAAAACACAGAAACAAACATGCAAACAGACAAACAAGGTGTCAAAAGTAATAGTCAAGTGATCATTTTATTTAAATATCGATTTCTACAATATGCACTTGATTTGCCACGTCTGAGCTGATGGTTTACCATATGCCTTTGAACAGTATATATATGTATTATAGGGGTTCTGTTGTAATTTTCGTCTCACTCCGTTTCGCCTCAAACTACAACAGAAAACCCCTATAATACATATATATAATAAATCACCATGAAATGGTGATTTTACTTGATTTATTAAAACTTTTTTAAAATAGGGGTAGTGAAGATTGCAAGTTTAATTTTTTTTATAAGTTATCAAAATTACATTCAATTAACAATGTTCTGACCTTGAATACAAAGGTGGTGGGTCATACTCAAACACACTACTAAAACAATAAATCACACACTTTTTAGACTTTGTTGTAAGGTTGCGATTGCTTCCTTTCTTCCCTGCTCTACTAGTTCCTTTTTTTGAACTTCACTTATTTCAGTCTTTTTTTGTTTGGTGTCCTGTTTCAAACTATAATACTTATCCAACTCAACTAAAATTAACTTAAACTCTTGCTCTGATATATGTGCATCACTCAACGCTTTTGATATTAACTGCTTTATACTATTTTACTTAGACTCTGCCAAAGTTTTTATTTCATGATGTTTTTGAGCTTTTGCATTAAGCTTGCGTCTGATAAAATTAATACAAACACCTGTAGCTCCACATACTATTGCTGCTATTTCTAAAGGTAACAAAACTGGAACAACAAATCCAATCCCAGCCATAATATCACCTGCAGATATCAAGGAAGTGTCAATTCCCTCTGTAATATTAATACCACGTTTATATTTTTTATAAAGTGACTGACGTATATCTCGCTCTGTAATTAACTTTTGTTCAATCTCTGAAATATTTTGTAATCTATAATTTTGTCCGTCTTCTACTGGCAACTCAGGATATAAACTTGGTGCTGTTGGTTGCTTCATTTTTTATTAATAAATAAAAAATTAAATTAATTCAATTAATAATGATGCCACCGTATTTACAGCGGTAGCGTTAGCAAACTTGCATACAAAGTTAACAACAGAACCAGCACCAATCTCTAAAGGTTTATCAAAGTTATCATGATTGCGTGGGATGATGTGAAGCGTTATGCCATAATTTGGTTGTTCAACACCATTGACAGAAACTATTACAGTTACGTCACCAACTAATCGTTCACTTGCTAAACCTATTCCCATAATACGACCACGACGTGTCATCACATGCCCCACATTTGTTTCTGCTCCACCGTTACCAAATGAGAGTATTCTATTCAACACAAGTGGGCCCTTAGCCTCCGCATATATTGTTATAATCCCATATTTAAGATTATCAACTCTATCTCTCAAATGATTAAACTGGTCAAAAAAAGGCAAAACTTGCCTATGTAAATTTGAAACAATATCTATCAAAGCCTCCAAGTCTCCTGTTTTTTTTAGGGCTTTGTGGTCCAAATATACTCATTGTTTTTTTTATAAAAATATATTTTTTAAATAATTTCTAAAACACAACTCATAGGCAAACCGTGATTATTTATCTTGTTGCCATACTCATCTCTGACTTCTATTTTCAATTCAGTAATTGCATCATTTGTAAGACAGTGATATTCAGGATAAAAACTTGTATATACTATATCTCCAAACTGCTTATTTACTACAGGTACAACACCTATAATAGTGCTTGGCGCACCATTGAAATAATTACTACTCGTATTAACTTGTTTCAGATGAACATATAGCTGTTTATAAGGAGCTAAATCAATTGGGTAATTTCCGAAACGAATACCTTTTAACCATATTCTGTCCTCGAATCCCAGCATTTTTGAAAGACCGCTTGACATTCGTGTCTCTATTGGCGTATCTAAAAAGGCTGTAGCACTTTGGACAATAATGTTCAGGGTAATTTTTTCATTTAGAATTTTAAAACCTCTTATCAAGTCTTCAAAGTTATAGAGTCCATCTGGTAAAAGTTCTATTTTAGCTGGGTTTCTTGTCTTTACGATTTCACCATTAATATTATACCAACCGATAGTGTATGTAAAACTTTTTAATCCAACGCGCTTAGTTCCATCTCTATTATCGATATACTGTTGTAAATTAATAGAGTTGTCTATGTTTGAAATTGTATGAAACATTTTTTTGTAATATATATTTATATAAAAACACAAATAAAAATGATTTCTAAAGAATTCAAATATAACCCGGATGCTCACTATTCAAATACTTTTAGCAAGAAAGTGATAGATATAATAAATCAAAACATAGTCATTACATCAGACGGTAAAGACTTTAAAGCATCATTTCCAAATGTCTTTGAAAAATACAAACTTCCATACGTCAAATCAGATGCTATAGTTCAAAGCTGGGGAACAGATTGGATGTTATTTTGGCAGAATCAGTTGAATTTTGCTATTTGGTGTGCGACAACTGGATGTGGCATTGATTTCAACAACCATCTAAAAGCTGATGCACTGGTTGGTTCATTATTTCGATTTCATGTCTATTACCAAGTCAGAAGAATATTATTTGAGATGAGTGTAGCAATGCCGCAAGACTCAAATTGGAATGCGTTTAATAACACATATAACCGAAACGCATACGAAAGAATATGCAAGGAGTTTAACGTTGACTTAAATTCAGACTGGAGACAGAAACAAAGCTATAATAATGGTCTAGGAACCATTTATAATTACTGGACAAATATTGGTTATCATCCTTTGATAAATACTGTATACGACAACAAAACGATGAGTTTTACAGTCTATGAAAGTGATCAAACATATCATATTGATTACATTGCACAAGGATTTGAAGCAGACAATAGCTGGTCTACTTTTATACTAGATTGTTCATTTGGATTTACAAGAGCTGGAGTAGAAAGAATCAATGACAGCATAAGAACATACTGCTGGGCAATTCTTGGCTCACTATCACAAACAAGAACAGATATACTTGGAACTGGAACAGCATTTGATGCACAAAAACAATTTCTAGCAAATGTAGAGGACGCAATAAATAGCCCCATCGACTTGCCCAGTCAAATTTCAAGATATGAAAACACCCTAAAATATGCAAGAAGTAAAGTAAATTTTGTCTATGGAAGTGGATTGTACATGTCTCCGAGTGACATGGAATTAAGAATCGGAATAATACAAGACTACAATAATGAAATTGTAATAGCAACCGATGCACAAGCATTAGGATTGAATAATGATGTAAATGTAAAACCAGTGCCACCAAAAATTATTCAACCTTTTCAAGGCACCACAACAAAGAAATTTTTACTGGAACATTCTGACTTTGATAAATCAATACATAAAACTGTCGAGCATAACCCACCAGAAATACAAAAAATAGCGATTGAACACGAAAATAACAAAACAACTATAATTGTTGGTACTATAGTAATAGGTCTTGCTGCATTACTTATCTACGAGATTTACTAAACCACTCTTTGGCTGCCACATACAACAACCCGGAAACAAACACAAGCAAAGCCCATAGATTGTTACCAAGCCAATTAATAACATTACCTGTTGCAAATAAAAGCCATGATACTATTGCACCAATAACTCCTGGAAGTGCTGCAGCAGCTTTACCAGCTAGGTTGGCAAGAAGTTTACCAAGATTAAGTTGTTGTTTTTTTATCCAGTCTTTTACACTTGATGGATCAGGTTTTGGAGTTGGAGCAGCACTTGATGTGGGAATAATAGAATTAATTATCACCCCAAGAATCATACCAAATGCAGTTAGGATACTAACAATAGTAATACCTTGCTCCCTAAACAAGGTTTTGATCCTCTCACCAAGTGATGTATCCTCGTTTAACATTTTGTTTATTGTCTCTTTTATCCTGCTTACTTGGTTACGAAAAGCTTCTCTGTTCTTATTAATGACATCCATTCTTGCACCTCTCTCATCTTCAAGGTCTTTGATGCGATCGCTAATTCTTTTTATCTGGAATTCATCATTATCAGTCATAGCTTGTTCTAACTTTTGTTTTTCTCTTGTTATGTCTTTATCAAGTTGTGTGAGTTTTGCCACGTTATTGGTGAGTTCTTCCTTGACAGTTGTCATTGCTTTTACTATTCCATCCATTTCACGCTTGTCTATATTTGTTTGTATTGAAACATCAGGACGCTTGTCTATATTTGTTTGTGTTTCAGCATCAGGACGCTCAATCACATCCCAGTCATGGAGAGCACTTTCTATTGACCGTGCCGTGTCATTCGCAACACTTGATAAATCTTGTAATGGAATAGCATCCACGTTATCTGGTAAATCGTTTATTGTGCTCTCCAATACTTGTCGATATTCTTGTGATACTTTTGTTCTACTGGCATACTCCGGCAAATTCAAAAATTGTCTTATCGCCCTTGTTCCCCCAGAGCCAATAACCCTGTTATATTCATTTGCCAAAGAACCAAGAGCAAGAAATGTAAAAGAGCCTTGCCTTGCAGTTATTCTTATTCCTTTATCACCAACAATCCAGTATAATGTTTTACCATCATTTGATACTTTAAACTGGTCATAATCCATTTTGTCTGGTATCATCTTATATCGTTTTTCTATTTCATTATAAAAGGATTTTACAAAAAAATTCTTGTATGTTTCAAGTGTGATTTCTGACAGCTCTCCCCTGAGTTCAGCAAGATGGTCGCTTTGATTAAGAAGATTTCTTTAAATAGGTTCATTAGGCACCATCGGTGCATCATCATCATTAAAATATTCATCATAATCATCTGGATCGAACGCAGGATTGTCAAAATCAAATCCTCCTTCAGCCATTGTTTATTTTATTTAATTTTAAAAAATATATATAAAAAATAAAAACAATGTCGGCTTACGGAAACAAACTCAGCCCTCATAGAAAACTAAGAGAACCTCATGGTGCCAAAGGCATCCGCACAAGTGTAGTAATAACTAATAATCCATCAACAATAGACCAAAACTAGCAACTGCTTGTGAGATTTCCCAATCTAAGTACTAATGATGTGATAGTTGCTCGTACTGCTCGTCTTACCTTTGAAATAGAACTTAAAAGCAGAACAGACGCCAACGCTACTCTATTTCAAAATCTGGGTAGAACAATTGTGAAAAAAATGACAATAAGAATAAGTGGCAATGAAGTCATGTCAATAGATGACAGTGATATATATCATTGTTGTGTAGATTTATGGAAAAGCCCTACCGAAAGATTAAACATAGCTTACCAAGGTATTGGTAAAGCAAACATGTTAAAACATAGAATTGGTGAGGGAGATGCTTCCTCAGACACCAAAGATGAAGCTATAGCAGCAGCTTATGGAAATAGATTTTGTATTCCACCGGACTTCGAAATGTTAGAAAGTCATATGCCATTTTATCAAGCGGGGCTTGGCGATAGGTTAGAATATGAATTAACGTTTAACGATTATAACAAAGTTATCAAAAGCGCTGATGCTGATGCATCTTATGTAATAAAAAATATCTGTTTGGAATTTGATACGGTTAGTGATGTTGAATTAGCCAGACAAATAAGACAGCAAATCAATGGTAAGATAGTATTTTTGTATGATCGTATCTTGCGACATAGAAAAATAATAGCAAACAATTCTGAAACCCTTTGGAACATCAACATTAATGTACCAGCACGGAGCATGAAAGGTATTTTAATGCTGTTTGAAGACCCAGAAAGAACAAGCACAGAAACCTATTACAACCCAATGATTGAAAAAGTTGAAATGACAATAGAGGGAGTACCAAATCAGTTGTATAGTCAGGGTATGAAGGCATATCAACATTGGGATAAAATCAACAAATATTTTGCCTTGACATCAAAAAGAAACAAAGAGACAGAAATAGTAGCGAGGGACTTAAACGTTACCAATGTTTCTCTTGAGACCTATCTAACAAAATCATATGCTTTGTGGCTATACCTTAGAACATGTGATGACAATTTATTATACGGCAGTGGAAGAAAAATAGAAAACTGCAGTGAAGGCATAACGATATTAATAAATAAAAAAGCAAATGCAGATCAACCTTAAAATATTTATATATATATAATACAAGATGCGCAAATCAATTTCGAAGATGGAAGATTCAAAGAATCACTATACTAAATATCCTAAATATTCACACAGTGCCATTATCTGTGGTCAGACAGGCTGTGGTAAAACAGAGTTTGTTCTTGACATACTTGAACAAGAGTATGTTGGAGTTTTTGAACATATAATTATATTGTGTCCAACCATAGAGTGGAACGAAGCTTATAAAAATAGATCCTGGATAGGTGATGTAAAAAACCCAAATGATAAAAAAAAAAAAAATTGTCAATCCCGTTAGCAACGGCAATGAAATGCTGCAAGAACTGTTGCGTTTGTTTTTCAAAAGATATGCTGGCCAGCCCACATTATACATTATTGACGATTGCTCAGCCACAAAAGAATTAACAAAGAAAAAAGATATGTTATCAGAGTTGGCATTCTCTGGTCGTGGGCCACGCCAAACAATCAGTGTGGGTTATTTCACAGAGATATAATTCTGTATTGAAAGATTTAAGGGAGCAAGCAAAACGGTTGTGTATGTTTTACACTAAGGACAGAGATAGTTATGAAAATTGTTTGAGAGAAAATGATGTTATTCCAACCCTGGAAGAGAGAACCAGAATAAGAAAAGCTTTAGCTAAGACTAAATATTCCAAGTTAATTTTGAGAACTGATCAACCAACTGGTTATTTGGTTGAATAATTACTTTTTTTCTAACTGTTGCTAATAGTAATACTAACAGCAAAGTAGCAATGTTAATAGCAATACTGACATGAAAATATAATGAAAATATCAGAAAATATAGTAATGCTTATAGCATTGCTCATAGTAAAGTAGCAATGTTAATAGCAATGCTTGCAGCAAATTAACAATGCTAATAAAAAAATAGCAATATTAATAACAATGCTATTAACAATACTAACAATTACTACTTGCATAAATATCGCGGCTGGTTGTTTTATGTTTTATGTTTATTTCAAGATAAAGAATAAAATTATTAATATAAAAATGAATGCGGAAGAACTACTACAAGATATGTCGGAAGGTTTTACGGAACGTGATGAATCAAAGCAACAAGAAACAAAAAAAGAAAGATTATCAGCCATAGTGGCTGGCGGTGGTAGTCGTCAATATTTAGGTAAAGACATTCAACTCGCGAATATAGATGGTATGCCACCAGATGAAATTAACAAACTTTACTGCAGATATGAAGCAAGGCTTGGGGCAAGTATGACCAAGACTTTAGGCAATTCTTTTATTAACTTTTATGTGATGGGAGTATCAAAATATTTTAATGTAACCAATCCACCAAAGCTGATAGAAGATTTGGAGGAAGACCCATTTATTAATCATGCTTTGACAAGTGCTTGTTGTGAGTTGTATTACAGATATGGGATGTGCTTAGCACCATTTACAGCAATACTGACAACTGTTAGACATATTGATTTTAATAAAAATAAAAATATAGATAATATAAATGGAGAACCAAAAGAGTGAAGTTATACCTGTTGTTACACAACATATTGAACAACCAAAAGTAAAAAATCCAAAACGAGTAGAGGCTGGGAAAAAAGGAGCAGCGTCAAGAAAGGCAAAGCGTTTGCTTCAGGATGCACAGGATGCAAATCAAGATAAAATAACAAAAATAACAATAGGTGAAGAAGAACTAAAAAAAATCAAAATAAACGTATACAAAAATTATATTCCACCGTGTCTGGTTTTATTAGGCATTGCTGGGTTGGGTTTGTATATTTATAACAAGAAATCTGCTACGCAACCTGTGCAACCTGCTGCTGTTCATGTTGCACCAAAAGACCCGTTTGATTGTTTTTAATAATTTATTTAAAAAAATAATATAAAAAAAATGGCAGCAAGTATTGACGGAAAACAAATTGTAAATATGATGTATCACGCTGGGGTGGAAACACTTCTAACTATTGGATATTCTGAGATTGGCAGAAAACTACTAAAAAGACCAGCCCCTAAAGTGGATTTTAATATGGTAGATTTTGGAATGCTGTCTGTGGATATAATGTTAGCAATGGCTACAAAGGATATGTTGATTAAGCAAGGTATTATTCCTGCGGATATTATGAAATAATTTTAAAAAATATATATATAAAAAAATGGCAAGTGCAGTAGCAATGATGATAGGTGGCGCATTAACAAATGCATTGGCATTTAGCGGTTCAAATTATTTCTTTTCAAAAATGGGAAGTCATTCAGATGAAGAAAGACAAAGGCATGACAAAGCCGTAGAACAATTAAACGCAGCACAAGCGGAGTGGAATAAAAAAAGAACAGAGAGATTAGATTTTATTAATAAGCAACTGCAAAAAGAGCATCATGCAGAGCAGACTTTTGATGATGTAGACCAAGCTATGAAGCAGTATTATTACATAACTGGCAAACATTTGCTTTTGGAACCGGAGCCCAAGTTAAGTGATTTTTATACACAATCTCCGGATCAACAGAATAGAGAAATTACGTTTATTGTGGTGGGCATGGCTGCAACTGGATTTGTGGCGTATACATTGATTTCATAAAAAAAAATAGTTTAAAACTATAATTACTTTGGATTTCTTTGGAATAACTAAATATGTTTACTTTGAAATAACCTTTGGAAAAACTAAGTCAAATGCGTGATACCTATTTTTGTTGTTGTTTTTACATGGTTTCAATCCAAGTGGTCGCATATGATATGGTGGTTTAGCACTCTTCTCTAATTTATTTTTGAGATGATCAGGCGCCCATACTTCACCGTTGTCTAATAATGTCAATACCATGGATGGACCATATTCAGTATCTACTATTTTCGTATCTGTAATAGTGTATATTTTATTTACTTCCAAGTCTGTCCATTTCTTCGTGCTATTTTGATATTGCTCTTCGAGCAGTTCATCAAATTGTGCAGTTGTGATTTCCATTATTTTTTTATAGTTATATAAAGTTTAATCTTTAGTTGAAAAAAATGGAAAAGATTTATTACAGCCCAAAAGGATTTTGTAGAGGTTACACAGCAGTTAAAAAATTGGCAAAAGAGGCTGGTGTTAGTGAAAAAAAAAAGGCATTATCATTTTTAAAGAAACAAGCTGTGTGGCAGATTTATTTACCTGCGCCAAAGAAAATAATTAGACCCATGTTTGATGTTTCTACTAAAAATGGAGTGCATCAAGCTGATTTGTTATTTTTACCGCATGATACTTTTGGCTTTGGTCGTGGCCGCAAGACATATAAATATGCATTGACTGTTGTTGATATTGCAAGTAGATACAAAGAGCCACTGACTTCCAAGGATAGCAAAGAAGTTGCTAAAGCATTTGAAATTATATACAGTCGACATTTGAAATATCCAAAGTTATTACAAGTGGATCCAGGCAGAGAATTTATGGGTGCAGTATCACAGTTGATGGCAAAACACAAAGTAAATATAAGACGAGGCAGAACAGAAATACACAGAGACCAAGCTTTAGTGGAAAGATTTAACAGAACATTAGCTGAAAGATTGTTTGGTTATCAGTATGCTAAGGAAATAGATTCACAAAAACGTGATAGAGAATGGGTAAAGAGATTACCAGAAGTTGTTAAAGCCATAAATGCGGAAACAAAAAAGCCTCCTCATGTTGAAACAAAAACATTAAAAGATGATCCTATCTGTATGAATGCAAGTGTAAGATATTTATATCAACCCGGGGAACAAGAAGGTGGAAGACGCAGAGCAACTGATCCAATGTGGAGTGTAGATATTCACAAGATTAAAAGTTATATGGTGACGCAAGGTATAAGAGTTTATTATTTGAAATTACCATCGCCACAGAGAGGATTTGTCAAAGAAGAATTACTTACTGTTCCTGCTGATACCCAAATTCATAAGTTTAGAAACCATGTGCATCAGTTTTAATACCGTCTGGTGCTATGTATCGTTTAGAGTAAAATGGTGACAGTGTTACTTTGTTTACTTTTATACCATATATCTCATGCTTTATTGAGCGTATCATATTAATATTATGGGTGTATTTTTTCTTGTTAAACAATGCATCCTTGTAGTTTTCAAAGTTTATATTGTTTTCTATTACATATTTTTTTACTCCCTTTGCTTTTTTAATGAGTTGTTCATCCGCTCTCAAAATATAATATAGCTTTGGTCTTAATCCAACATACTCAACTATAGCAACACCATTACATTCGTCTTTCATTTTACCCAATACTTTTTTGTTTGTATCATCATGCATTGGATGATTTTGAGGATAATCACTTAAGTCATATTCATCTTTCATTTCAACCATATCTTTGTATGCATCATCTGTTCTGATGTCTACCAGTAGGCTGTCAGTGTCTGTGTATAATAAAGTACAGTCATTTCCGTACCTTTTTTTCAGGGTATTATAATACCAATCATACATCATATACTTTGATAAATCCAATACTGACATCCCAACATAGATTGGCTTATTTAATGTTAATTTTGTTTTGTTTACATGTACTGCTGATAATTCATCTGAAAATTTTATACGCCTGTTAAAGTTGGGTTTGGCTATTATTTTTCTTATCTTTTCATTTTCAGAGCCGATAGTTTTGACTAGTTTTATATCTGTCCGCTTGCGTATATTGTCCATTGTCTTGCCAAACACAGAGTTGTTCATAAGTTTGTAAAAATATTTTTCAAATTGTGATTTAGCTTTTTTCCTAAGTTCTGTGTTTAAACAAATATATGATTTCATCCATGGTTTTTCATTAAATTCTAATACTCTGTGTACTTTCTTTAGTTTCATGCCTAAAGATAAATACAGTTGCAGGTTTTTGTAATGTATCACATATTTTTCTTTGTCCCTAAGATTGGGAACTAGTTGTTCTGTATTTAGCATGCTATATTTTTTTAACTTTTTTTTCAACAAATCTGTTTGTTCTTCTTCTTCAGACAACAAATTTGTCTGGTATTCAGACAACCATTCTTTTTTCACTGCTAATCTTTCCGGTGCAAGCGGATATTCATTATGAGATTCATGAAGTTCTTTAGGATATTCCTAATCAACTTCAAGCATTTGTCCTTTGCCAGGTTTTGGTTTAGAATATTTTCCAGTCTTGTTTTTGGCTTTCCAAACAAAGCCAGAATATGGAAGTGGCTGACTCATTGCCCACCCGTACAGATTATTTGCATCATAATACATTAAAAAGTTGTTTTTCTCGTCAGGTTTATACATGTAATCCGCTACATGTGGATTGTTTGCTTTGGCATATCGTTTTGATACCATACTTATGCCACCTCGCATTCCTTTTTCTATAAATAAGTGCTTGTCAATGTCTGTCAAAGATAAACACCTTTTCGTAAAAGTTCAGGTTTTAGATATAAATCATAATAGTCTCCAAGAGTTTTACAGTTAAACTATTTCCATAGTTCTTGAGCATATTCATAATCTTCATAATCTTTGTCTTTGAGCTTTTTACTTGAACTGTAAAACTTTTCTATAGGTGGTAATTTCGTTTCCTTGAATGTTTCCACATTGGCCATATATTCATGCGGGTAAACACCTTTTCGTAAAGTTCAGGTTTTAGACATAAATCATAATAGTCTCCAAGAGTTTTACAGTTAAACTCTTTCCATAGTTTTTGAGCATATTCATAATCTTTGTAATTTTTGGGCTTTAAACTTTTACTTAAACTGTAAACCTTTTCTATAGGTGGTAATTGCGTTTCCTTGAATTTTTCCACATTGACCATATATTCATGCGGGTAAATACCTTTCCGTATAGGTAAATTTGTTGTCTAAACTGATTTTTGGTAATTTCAAAATCAGATGTGCCTGTTGCATCAACCAATTTTTCCAGAGACGAAGCCATAAACTGAAAGCTATCCAAAAATCTAAGTTGTCCGGCACTAAATGAAATATACCTTTAAGCGTTGTTTGGAATGCATGTAATATTACCTGTCATTTTATGTATTTTTTGCATTATAAGATGACTATCATATCCTTTGAGGTTGTGAAATATAACAGGGATGATTGTTTTATTTGGTTTTATTTTTATTTTTAGGTTGCAGTTTTTATGTGCTGCACCTCTATATTCACCTGTAAAATGACAGTGGTCTCTTACTTTACAGATTTTACCACATTTCCTACCTATTTCATTTTCGCATATCCAGCAGTGTGTTGCTTTTTCATGATCTTCCTCATTTTGCTGCGTCATGATTAATGGTTTTGGGCGAGCAAATATTTTATTAATGTTGCTCTTCTCACATTCTAAGTGATTTAAAAACTTTTTTAACAGCATCTTCACCTCTGTAAATAACAGGTTTTTCAGTTTTGCCATCATATCTGACAACCTGGTATCCAAAACCACAAGCTTCGTGTACATTTTGAAATTCAGATTTCTTTCCAAATTTGATTGGTAGTGGTTTAATTATACTCTCGAAATCAGCATATATTGCATAAGGTACAGGCATCTGATTTTGATGATTTTTAAATTTTACAGTATTTTTACCTTCTTTTGGCATTTCTATTCTGCAAGAATTTTTATTAATACCCTCACAGTCTTCTCTGTGTTTGGTAAGTAGATCTTCTCTTGAAAAGCCGTAAAGACAACGATCGCAGAAATAAGTTTTACCGCGATATTTGTTTTGATCATAAAGTAATCTATTTAGATTTTTAATCCAGCAATAGTGATATTTTGATGTTATTGTTTTTAGTTCGTTGGAATAATCATCAGGGTTATACTTGTCATATATAATTCCTTCTTCATTATTTGGATCATCTTCATCTTCATTTTCTAAATCAACCTCAACGTCTTCAGAAATTAAAAGCAAGTTAATTCTTTCCATTTCTTGCGGTTGCTCTGATATTCTATATGGAAATACAGATACCCTTTGTGCATCCGTAAACATTAATAGCAAGGTTGTTTTGTTTTTCTACTTTTGAAATTTGTGAAATTGGAGTGGGAAAGTCAATACCGTCCATATTCAACTTACCCATGTGTTTGTTATAACTAGATATCCTAGTCGGATTATTTTTATTAGGCTACAAAGCAGAAACCAATGCCACTTCCAAGCACTTATTATCTTCATTATTAACATTATTTATTGCTGTTTTATCAGATACTGCTTTAGACAAAGGAATATATGAAGAACCTTTTAATGGTTCATACTTTGCAAAATTTAAGTAAAACGTAACACAGTGATCAATCTCCAATCCAGATGCTGTGTTTGTAAATCTTTCAAGACTCTCTTGTATATTTTCAGATGATTTATCGTAAAACTCATTTATTTTTTCAGAGGTTAAAATTGCATTTTGTTCGCTGTGTAATACTGCTGTGGTGTATTTTTTGGTAGCACCATCATCTTTGAATAAATCTACAGTGAGACCTAATTGAAACTTTAATCCATTCACCTTTGTCAGCTCTTTGCTTATTTGTTTTGTAATAATGAATTTTTTATCACGAAATAGTTTTTGAGGGTCTTTGTATTTCCCGGCAGATATTTCGTATGCTTTAAAATAGCCACACATTGGTTTGTCAACCAGTTTTAATTCTTCTTTAGATTTTCTATCATTAAGCTCTTTCAACTCATTTATAACATTGTCTCGTGATTTAGCATATTTCTGATTTTGCTCATCTTGCAATTTATCATATTTCTGCTTTTCTCGTTTACGTTGTTTCTTAGCACGTCGTCTCTTGAGTAAATTTTCTAATGTTTGAGATTTAACCTCTTTTGAAGTTTCTTTTGGAACTTCTTTAAGAGGTATTAATGCATTTATACCGTTAGATAGTGTTTGTTTATCTATTACACCTGTATCAAACAAGCGTATTAAATTTCTTATAGTCTCTTCGTTTTTTTCCATTCCTTTATTTGTTATATATTTAATTTTTTTTTATTTAATATAAAAATAATTATATATAAAAAAGACAATGGAAATCAATGTTTGCAAATTTCTTAAAATTGGATTACATAATCCATGTGAAAATAAGCCAACAAAAGATTCTAATTATTGCAGTTTGCATAAATATAGATTAAAAACAAGTCATGCATTACCGTGTCTAATATGTAAAAAAGGCACTTCTGCAAAATATCAAGTGTGTGTTGGTTGTGGTGCAGCTTCAATTAGAAAAAAGAACGATTATTGGAGGTTAAAGTCGTATAACGCTGAGTGTCTCAGATTTAGACGTATTAAGGTTTAAATTATATTTTGATAACTTATAAAAAAAATTAAACTTGCAATCTTCACTACCCCTATTTTAAAAAAGTTTTAATAAATCAAGTAAAATCACCATTTCATGGTGATTTGTTATATATATGTATTATAGGGGTTTTCTGTTGTAATTTGAGGCGAAACGGAGTGAGACGAAAATTACAACAGAACCCCTATAATACATATATATACAGTAGTGAATTTAACCTATAGGGATATATCTGTATGGGGCTGCTAAATGTACAATGCTATTAGTCACAAACCGCTTTCACTTCCAACAGTTGACTTGTATGTAGTTGTATGTGGAGGTGACATGTCTACTAACATGTCAGTTCAAACATATGCTGTGAAGTTGTACTTGGCGGTGACATAGCCTACTGACATGTCAGTTCAAACATATTGTAAGATTGAATGAATGGTGTTTTTTGCGCACGTCGACACATAAATAGGTCATATTGCTCTCAAAAAATGATGAAAGATGAAAAAATGAAGTAGTAATTAAAAGTTAATATAAATATATAAAGATAAAACTATTTACAAATAAGGGATACTGTGGTAGTAATATAAACTTTGTATATATTATGTAAATAAAAAAATGCCCGTCAACGGGTGTGTAAACAAGTAGATATATATAAGAATACATTATAATGATTTATAAAGTCTGATTTCTTTCAGGATATCTATAACAAGACTAAAATCTATAGTATCAAATAACTCGTTCATAGTATTAATTGTGTAGTACATTTGCCGCATAGTATCAAAGTCTACACTTTACAACAGATATGTTTGACCGTTAACGGTGCAAAACAGGGTTAAAATTCTGGTAATTGCTCACCTTGTAATAAATATGAATGAGTATAACGTGTATGCCCTTTCCTGCACAACATCGTCTCGAAGAATGGGTCTACTAAATGGACACAATTCTCCGAGTAACGGTTTAATTGTCTGAATGAATGGAGTGTATTGTTCACTGACAAATCCCAAGCGGCTTGCCAAGAGTTACAAATATATGTGTTAATAAATTTTTTAAAAAAAGTATAAGGTAATTTGGTATTAGATATATGTAAACAAAATGCTGCTTTAGCAGCACTATCAACTCTATCATTACCACGTATTCCTATATGGCTTGGAAGCCAGCAGAAAATATTGACATTATCAACTATAAGAGAATTGGATTTTTATGAAAGTTGAAGCACAGCTGGGTTATCATATTTCATATTACACAGGGCCCGAAGATATGAAAGGGAATCAGAAAATATTACAATATGACCATAGTCATATTTCAGAAAATAGTCTATTGCAAGTACAATTGCCTTATATTTAGCTGAAAAGATAGAGGCCTTGTCAGGCGGGTGGCTCTTTATGCTGTGTCTGTAAACAACAGCTGCTGCAGCTACCATATCTCCATCGTGAGAACAACCTGTGTATATGTGTTGAAAGTTACTGTATTTCGACTGTAAGAGCCTCAAAGGTAAACATTACCGTAAATGTAACAACTGTCACAAATGTTAAAATCTATCATTAAATGTAAACAAATACACAAATGTAAAATGAACTTTGTCACAAATGAAAAATCTTGTCATCCTAAATGTAAAACAAAAAAGACGCTAATTGTAACAAAACAATTGCAAAATGAAGCGAACATCTGCAATACATACTCCTGTCCCTTATTCGCCGTCGAATACGGAACAAGGAACTATTTTCTCGTTCCTTATTCTTTATTCGGAGCTTTTCACTGTTCTATGTAAATACGGTCATTTTAAATCCTTTTTTCGCTCGCCAAATGATGAAAATTAAGATTTGTTGTTGTTTCTTGTCAAGTGGACTTCACTGTTTGTGAGTTAGTTAGGAAAATGTGTTCATACCACTCCAGTTTCTTATTCGACTTTTCACATGAGTTATGTGGTTACATATCCCTTTAAAGTTTAGATTGTTTTGATCCTGTCATCCTAAAAAAAAAGGTTTCTCGAAATTTCTTTGCAGAAAAGCATTGCTTTGTAAGTAATGACAAAAAAAAAAGGTTTGGATCGTATTACGCTAATTCTTCAATTGGGGCTCTCCCTTTAAAGTCAATTCTTTTTTCAGCAGATCACCATAAAGCAATGTTTTTTCAATGGTTTTTCTAATGTTTTTTCGCCACTAAACCATCTGGCGTATGAAATGAAGCAAACATCTGCAATAAATACTCCCGTTCATTATTTGCCGTCGAATACGGAACGAGGATTCCTCTTTCCTTATTTGTTATTCCGAGCTTATCACTTTTCTATGTAAATCTATTCAGTTTTATTCACTTCATCGTTCGACAGATTTCTTGATGTTTCTTGGCAAGCAAACATGTTCATGGTACTCCAGTTCCTTATTGAGTGTTTTGACATCGTTCTGTGGGTACATGTCCCTTTAAAGTCCAGATTTAAAATTTGGTCCTGTCATCCTAAAAAATGGTCTCTTTGTAGAAGAACATTGCAGTGTGATCGTATTACGCTACTTCGTTATTGGAAGCTTAAATGAGTTCTAAGAAGACATGTCCTATTAAAGTCCATTCTTTTTTGAGCATAGGACCTTGAAGCAATGTGTTTTCAATGTCTTTTACCACTAAACCATATGATGTACGAAATGAAGCAAACATCTGCAATAAATACTCCTGTTCTTTATTCGACTTCAAATACGGAACAAGGAACTGGTTCCTCGTTCCTTATTCGTTATTCGGAGTTTATCCCTGTTCTTTTTTAAGATGTTCATTGCAAACAACTTGTTCCATCGCCGGATGATCTAAATAAGTTGTTACTTTCATACTAATTTTGTAATTCTGAAAATAAAATTGGACATACAATTGGGGCTAGATAAGTTACATGTGTTACATGTATTCGCATCGGGTGTTATTCGCTGTTAGATGTGTTTATTATATCTTGCCACGATATGCCTTAAAATATATATTAGCCTTTATTTTAGAAGAAGGAATATGGAATCGTTCCTTATTCGTTATTCGAATAAGGAATAAGTAATTAGTTTCTTGTTCCTTATTCGAATAACGAATACGGAATAAGGAACAAGGAACCAAAGTTCATTTCATAAGTTATATCCCTATTACGCAGAAGATATAAAATAAACGACCAGAAGAAGGTAATTCCTAACTATGGTGACGAGCCAGGGATAGTTTTTTGAAACTTGTCGGTGAAATAGATCGCAAGGTATTGCAAAGCGACCGACATGTGTAGATATCGCTGATTTGCTCTGCGTGAAAACTATTTATAACTTGCGAATTTCTATAGGGAATTATATGACTATTTTTTAATTATTGCGCTGAATTATAGGAAACTGTTAATGTTCCATCTATTTATACGAACTATTTTACTTTTAAATTGGTCATTTCATACTTACATATGTTTGTTTTAAAAAAAAAAGCCCAACATCCTGATGTAATCCATTCACAACTAAGTGCAATACTGTTAATGTATAGGCAAGTTTTTATTTTATTTGAATACATACGCTCAGTAAATAATCGTTTATTGCAGAGCCCGTTTACGGACCTTGACTTAGAGTTCACAGTTTCGTCCGGGTGTATGTGTGTCAGTTCATCCCATCGTCCGTCCGTCAGTCCGTTGGTCTGATTTCATTTCTTAATATGTTCTTCGTTAGTTGCAGGATTTTTACCAATCTCCACAAGAATGTACATTATATGGTTCCAACATGCACAGTTTCGGGTCACTATGACCTACTTTCAAAGGTCTCCGCTACGACATGCGTATTTTGATTCCTTCTCGCAGGACTTTCACAAAACTTCACCAGGATGTTCCTTATAGCGAGCCAAAGCTTGCTTACGACTAAAGCGTTGCTGATTTTCTGAAATCACTATACTAAGCAATAAATGCTTTCGCCAAACTGCTAGAGTTACCTACCGTATTATTGCGTGGTGGGAAACGATGCACCAGTGATTCGTATTTCTATTCGTATATTTATTTCTTTCAATGTTAACCTAAGTTAAAATATTATACAAAGGAACATGAGCATAAACAAACTTGTTTGTGTTTGATACTTAGATGTCGTATTTAAATAAAAGTATGTAAACTAAATTAGTAACTCACGTAAAGTTTAATACATGAGGTAGCACTGACATAGTTTCATGTTTGTTCAAACTTTGTTGTTACCAATCCCAACATTCTCTAAATACAATTTATCTTCACGGTGGCCGGTTTTGTGATATTTTGTATCACAGTTGTCTTTTAATATAATACAATTAGGGGGAAATGAAGATTCTGCCAAACCCATACCAAAAAGCGTACTAGTCTAAAGAGTTCTAATTCAAAAGCATTTGTATTTGTTTTTTAAAACTTTAAACGCATTTTTCTACGTTAGACATACGATTTTTTTTATGTAAATGGGGTTTTGCGCCATTTTTAGCACATGTTAGGCCATATATACATGATTGACGGTCGATTTACAATGAGAAATACAATTTCAGGAGTGTAGTCTGTAGGAAGAATTGTCCAGCACTGTTGGCCGTTGGTACAAATATTTTTGCAAATATGCATCGGTAAGTTTGATGTCAGTTTGGTGATCGTGTCTTTGTTTCTTTTAGGTAGAATACGGCTTAAGACGGTGCTAGGTGGAGTGAGAGGTATTGCAAATTATATTACCTCATGAACAGATTCAGTAAAAGCGAGTCTACTACTTTTCTCTCTTGTTTGTATTTTGTTGCTTCCAATAGGATTCTTTTTTTTCAGGATGTATTCACACTATCGTTTGTGTTTAGTGCTGTGTGGTGGCTATAAACCACACCAGACTACAAACCAGTAGTTTTATTACTGGTCCTTTGCGATAATCAATCCCATTATGTGTGGCTTTGCGATAATCAATCCCATTATGAGTACCATTAAAGACAGTGCTAGGGAGCATAGGAGGTGTTGACAATTATATTGCCTCTCGTGAACAGGCGCAATAAAACCGAGTCTACTACCTTGCTTTCTTATTGGTGTTTTTTGTTTCGAAAGGATAACCTGTCTGTATTTATTGACATTCAATAGCGTTTGTTTAGTGATGTGTGGCGCCGTTAGAAGTCGCCCCGACTACAATTCAGTAGTGTTATTACTTACTATTATTTTGGGAGCATCAAGCTCAATCTGCCTGGCTTTAAAGTAGAATACCGCTAAAGCCGGTGCTAGTGGGCAAGAGAGGTGTTGCAAATTATTCTACCTCTCATAAGCAAAGTCGATAAAACCCGAGTCTTCTTCTTTTCTGTCTTGTTTGTTGCTTCCAAAGGATCCCCTTGTTAGTATTGTTTAACATTCATACTAGCGATTGTTAAGTGCTGTGTGGCGGTGTAAAAAGTAGCCCCGACTACAGATCAGTATGCTAGGGACGTGAAAGGTGTTGCAAATGATATTGCCTCTCATGAACAGACTCAATAAAACCGAGTCTGCTACTTTGCTTTCTTGTTTGTGTTTGTTGCTTCCAACGGATCTCTTTGCAGTGTGTATTGACATTCACACTAGATTTTGTTGAGTGTTGTGTGGTAGCTTTAAAAAGTCGCCCGTCTACATATCAGTAGTGTTATTACCTACAAGTCATTTGGGATTATCAAGCCCAATCTGTGTGGCATTAAAGTAGAGTACCGCTGAAGCCGATGCTAGTGGGCGTGAGAGGTGTTTCAAATTATAACAGATTGAATAGACTCAATTAAACCGAGTCTGCTACTTTGCTCTCTTGTTTGTGTTTCCTGCTTTCAGGGAATCTCTTTTAAAAGACGTAATACAGGTTTCGTTGGTATATATTCAAAATTGTTCTAAACTTCATCTGCATCACGCTGATTATTTATTATTGTGTTGCTTACTTGCTTGCCACGGAACTACAATTGGTTTCGTCAGCATAACGCACCCTTATAAACAATTCCTACGTAAACGCACAATTTACAATACAGTCTAGATGAACACATTTACTGCAACAGTTGCATTGTCAGTTTTCCAAACTTCAAGTACACATCCTAGTAAACAATTCTTACCTCAAACGCACAAATTACGATGCAGATGAATCAAACACATTTAATACAAACATTACATTGGTTATTATTTTTATAATTTGTTGCACACATAACACTTATTTTGGCAATTTCCCTAACCTTTCCTATCCATCATAACACATCATTGATGTATCACCGGGATAAAACTGACACATTTAATGCAACCATAAAATTGTCAATTTCCCAAACCTTTTATACCGATCATAACACACACTTGATGCATCACCGATATAAAACTGACACATTTAATGCAACCATAATAATGTCACTTCCCCAAGCCTTTCGTACCTATCATAACACACACTTGATGAATAACCGAGATGTATCAAATACATTTAATGATACACTAATATTGTCAATTTCCCAAACATTTCATAAATGTTGAAAACAAACACCGTTGATGAATCGCCGAAATGTATCAAACACATTTAATGCAACAATAATATTGTCGATTTCCCAAACCTTTCGTACCAATCATAACACACATTTGATGAATCATCGAGACTTATCCAACAAATAATAGTGTCGATTTCCCAAACCTTTCGTACCCATCATAACACACATTTGATGAATCACCGAGATGTATCCAACACATTTAATGCAACAATAATATTGTCAATTACCCATCATAACAGATCATTTATAAATCAACGAGATAAAACTGACACATTTAATGCAACCATACAATTGTCAATTTCCGAAACCTTTCGTACCCATCATAACACACACTTGATGCATCACCGATATAAAACTGATACATTTAATGCAACCATAATATTGTCAATTCACCAAGCCTTTCGTACCCATCATAACACACACTTGATGAATAACCGGAATGTATTAAATACATTTAATGATACACTAATATTGTCAATTTCCCAAACGTTTCATAAACGTCGAAAACAAACATCGTTGCTGAATCACCGAGATGTATCAAACACATGCAATGCAACAATAATATTGTCGATTTCCCAAACCTTTCGTACCCATCATAACACACATTTGATGAATCACCGAGACTTATCCAACAAATTTAATGCAACGATAATATTGTCGATTTCCCAAACGTTTCGTACCCATCATAACACACATTTGATGAATCACCGAGATTTGTCCAACAAATTTAATGCAACAATAATATTGTCAATTTCCCAAACCTTTCGTACCCATCATAACACACATTTGAAGAATCACCGAGACTTATCCAACAAATTTAATGCAACAAACAAAATCTGACATGTCTTGTTGCTATTTACCAGTCTTGCATCAAGCATTTTAAGAGTTGATAACAGCTATACATCTATGGAATTCGTCGTTTAATTCGATAACAGCTATACATCTATGGAATTTGTCGTCGAATACCATAACAGCTAAACATCTATGGAATTCATAACAGCTATACATCTATGGAATTCGTCGTCTAATACGATAACAGCTATACATCTATGGAATTCGTCGTCTAATACGGTAACAGCTATACATCTATGGAATTCGTCGTCCAATACGATAACAGCTATACATCTATGGAATTTGTCGTCTAATACGATAACAAGGCATGGTCAATTGTAATGCTTATTTATCATTCTTGCATCCAGCATTTCAAGAGCGGATTCAATCTATAAACCAATGTGGTTCTTTGTCTAATAAGAAACTAGTGTCATGGTTAAAAACATTTCATTATTTACCAGTCGTGTTTCTAGATTTTATTAGATAGGTGATGACATCAATAAATCCATTGAGTTGTCCGTCTATTACTAAAACATAGACATGGTCCATATCACTTCCCAATTTACCAGTCGTACATATAGCATCTAGCATTAAATGAGCTGATACTACCAATACATCCATAGAGTACGCCGTGTAATTTGAAAATGTAGACACTTTACCAGTTGTTTATCTAACATGTTAAGACCTGATACATGATATCGGGATAATTATATTAAATACAAATCGGAGAGATATGGTATGTTACAGTTTTGATCGGATCCTGAGCTCGGCTCCTATCATAGTCGCGTCACTAAATATCTGAAACGATATAAGGTAAACTATTAATAGATTGTTATTATTATTATTATTATTATTATTATTCAATCTCATTAAAATCATACCCTTTATCACGTTACGGTATTCTACACTTTAAGGATCTGACAACAGTGCATTGGAGGTCAAGACAGATTGACCTTACAATTAGCCAATCAGATTTTAGCACTGCGCATATCTCGTTTAGGTCAAACGATGTGGAGCAGTCTACGCTCGGTATTGAAAGGGACAATGTCCGTAACTTTTAGTTAATTGCGTTGACGAACATAACACACTAACCATTATTGAATATTTACTGAATAAAACCAAGATTATTTGACGGAATTCAATAGCGGTACAAAAAGAAGTACCGCTTTGTGGGGTGGAACTCGTAACCCACACTAAAATTACACTTGCGGGTAGTAATAATAATAATAGAACATCGAAATAGTCGAGCTGGCTACCGACTGAGCTAAATGGACCAGACGCATTAAGAAAAACATACTATATAGAAATACTTTTGTAGCAATAATCTCGGTAGAACATATATTTTTCAGATATAAATAGAATGTTACGAATGTTTTAAAAAAAGAAAATATTGTTTTCGCATTTTTGATGTAAAACATTCCATTTAATGCATTACTTTGAAGTTATCGTCCAATGCACATCAATAACACACGGCGACATTATCTTTTTCCGGATATATGTAAATTATATGGATTTTTGTTTGTTCAGTTCATTCGAACTTTATCTGAAACGCTCGATTTCATTGGCTGAATTTCATTGATCACGGGAATATTGATTAGATGAAAGGTGGATCTGACGTGACCTCCAAGGCTGTGTTGTAAGATCCTAGAAGCGGAGAGTATCGAAGCGTAATTAAAATTTTATTTTAATGAGCTCGAGATTGCATTATTATTATTATCATTATTAGTATTATGATTATTAGTAGTAGTAGTAATAGAAGTAGTTATTATTATTATTATTATTATTATTATTTTCATATTTACGTGACGGTTTATTCTTGAACAATATAAATTAAGTACTGGTAAAGGTGACCCTTTGAGAGCAACTAACACAATTAAGAGAATAAAGCAGCAGTCTCGGTTTTATTGAGTCTGTTCATGAGAAGTAATGGAAGCAGCAACACTTCGCACGCCCCCTAGCACCGGCTTAAGCGGTATTCTACTTCAAAATCACTGATAAATTCAATTAAAGTGACAGGATTGATTCATTGATCCTACGCCATTACTCTTTGCCGTATTATTAATGTGATTATCAATCAAATCAGATCATGTATGTGTCATATTTATATTGCCTATTAATAACTAGTATATATTAACGCATACTGAATAACGCACCCGAGTTGTGATATTCCATGATTTATATTTGCGTTACTTTATGTGTGGCTTTCTGTTTTTTTATAGTCACGAGGGCTGTTCAAATACTACGTATAAGTTTTCGATATCGCATTCATTTTTTTACCATAACGTGGTCCCGCCTTAATTCCATTAAGCGTTATTCTCTTAAAGTGAAATAACAAGCTTCAATAATAAACGAGTGATAGATCTCTCCATTATTTTGAAAAGAAATACACTGATTAAAGTATCTCGTTTGAAAATGAACATTTCCTAGAACAGAGTATTATTACGTTTGATTTCATTAAAAGCCTATCACGAATATGTTTAATATTTTAGTTGGTGTCTTTAACAAAAGTGTGGGGCTGCTGCGCCGGTTGCAGTTGCTAGGCGTCTAAACAAGTTCATATGTTTTAGAATTCATTTCTTCAGTAACTATATATTTGTCTCCTTTTTTTGCCATTCATGTTTGTCTTTTTGCGTGTTTTTGAGTTTACTGTGTTCTTTGAAGGCTGCATTTCCTGTTCGACTTTTATACTTATTTTTACCAGGTCGGGATTGCACCATTCGCATTTGATATAAAGTTAAATATATAGTCGTCACATGTTTATTTTATATCGATGACTTACCATATCGCATTCCCAGTGCTACACCGTTCACATCTGCTATAAGGTTTGTAGTCGTATATCCGCCGCAGCCTCCCATATGCATTTCCATAAAGGAAAAATAATCATCTGCGAGATTTTCATCTGTAGGCGTAGCAAGGTCAGTCCATTTCCGCATAAACGCGTTATCCGCATTATAGCTTGTGGGAAGTTCATTATTCTGATTGAAAAGGAACACAAAATAATTGTTAGTTGCTCCGTCGCAGTTTTGGAATGTCTGTTCTTGGCCAGCCACCTTATACCCCTGTGTGTCTTTAAGATGGTTGATCCCAGCCACAGGAAGGAGCCCAAGGTAGAAATAGGGCGTCATATGTTTGTTGTTGAACATAGCGTAGCCTGTATATGCGTTGTACTGTACCGATAATGGAATGGAGCTATATCGGGATATCTGTTCAATTTTTGCCTCGTATTGGGAACCGTTGGTACGTTGATGTCGCAACAAGATGTAGCTGCTGTTGTTAAACAAGTCAGCTACATTGACAGTGGCTATCGTTTTGGTTGATACATACGTATAGACATAATTTATGTAGAACTTACAATACACCTCATATGCCTCATTTTCTCCATTGTAGATCGTAAATATACCGCTACACGAGGCTGTGTTCGACTTGTATATATCGGCACACGAATCTGAAACAGAACTGTGTGATGAATATTTTAAATCTGAGACATTACATTTTTATGAATATTTAAAGGAGCCCTTTAATACCCTTATATCTTATATTTATTTGATAGATCTATTTGTATAAAAACTATTGATATATTTCTTACGATTAAATTCACAACCGAAACACGTTATTATTACGTTTCCATATATCACACGGCACACCTTTACGGAAATCAACGGGAAAAAATCCGGAATATTACGAGTTTACCCGAAATCCAACTTCGGCGATGACGTCACACAGATGCCCAGGGCGAACAGCGACTCGGATGTTTCAGTTTCTGAGAGTGTACTTTTTTTCAAGCTGATTAAAATTATTATATCTAATTTTTTTCAATAAATGCTTATCTGATCTGATTATGATTTACATGATCAGATTATTGCTTGCTAATTTCACTAATGTCTTATAAATCAATATATTTTTTTAATAATTATAGTACATGAACCTCTAGGCCAAATTGTTGGAAACAGCCAGAACAAAGTCATTTTATGACACTGTGTATTCGGTAACAAGTGAAAGAAGGGTTTTATGATCCTGGTCATATCCTGTTATCACCTTTCACTGTCAGTTAGTTTTATGACACTGCATATTCTAGATTGAGTGGCCAGTAAGGGTTTTATGGCATTTATGGTATTTCGCAGTACTTAGCTACTTTTAGCCAGCTTATATGGCATCAAAGAGTTTTATTACCATGTGTATTTCACCATCAGTGGTGTTGAATTCAGTGCTGTATGGAACAAAGCATAATTAGGTCAATATAACTTTATAGAGCTCTCATTTAGAAAAAAGAGGCTACTACATAAGAAAAATTAATGGCGATGGGAATATAAACCTTATAATTAGACATAATATTATAATACCAAATAAAATTATATATGTGGCTCATTACCTGCTCAAACAAATAGGGTAGATAAGCATGATAAGTAGTGAGAATTATCTTTTTCTTCACTCATTATTTTGTAACCTGATAAACTAACTTCAAACATATATTTGTTGATATCATATATTACAGGATACAGAAATTAGATTTGGCATAAAATGTTTGAGATCAGCCCTTAAAAACGGGGTTGGTCAGAAACCGGAACATACTTTTATTGGGCCATTTTTTTTATATAAATAATTTAAAAAAAAATAATATTGGGGTAAATATGTGAGGTCTTATTAACATGCTTGAAAAAAGGTAATATATGCTTTGAATTAGCAATACCTGTAGCCCGATTTATTACTTACGCCAAAAAAAAAATACATATGTTTCCGGTGGCCCGATCGAACTTATTTTTAAGGGACCGACCCTAAAACTTTTCATGAAAAAAAAATAATTATAAAAAAAAATTGTTCTGAACAATGATTTATCACAATATATCGAGGTCAACTTACATCACAGATAAACTTTCAGTTGTATCATCAACATGTATGGGGTTTATGAGATAAATACATGTAGAATCTCACAATATCTTGCTCCAAAAAAAATAAAAAAATAAATAATCCCTACCTACCGACCCTAATTTCTTAGAGCATGCAGTAGGAAACACACCTATTTTTTTCTTTTTGGCCTTATGATAAAAATAGAGAATTCTGGAGAAGAACTTGGACAGAACATGGAATGGTGATATTTATATAACTCTTACCCTTAGACCTTCGAATGACAATTATGCGATCAATGTGGGCATTTGTCTAATTCCCACTGTGTGTGCTAGCCGCCACCTGAGTGGGGTAAAACGTTGATAGGCGCATAATAAGTGATATGTTAATAAACACAAACAACAAAGACAAACTATGAAAGTATGCAATCGGTTAGTCGCATTTATTTGACATCTGGGTTTGTTACGAAAGGACGTTTACATATGCATCATGTGACTTGCGTTTGACCAAAAAACGTGTGGACAATTTTCAGACCGTGTGTAAACGTTTCTTGTAAGACGTCACTGCACTGACACCTGTATTTTGCCGTTCAAACAATGCATAGTACCTAGATAATAGATTTAAACCAATGTATTCCATATCATAATATTTTTTTTTGATTATCAATTTAGTGTGAAATGGATAACAAATGATCATTTTAGGTAAATTGTACACTTATAAAATCAGTGTATCAGTTTATGTCTAGGGCAGTATCATCCCTTATTTTTAATAGTTTTAACTTGATATATTTACATTAATTTTTAAGTAATCCTTCATTTCTTCATCTTTCATCAGTTTTTGCGCACAATATGTCCTATTTATGTGTCGACGTACCGTAAAACACCATTCATTACATTATTTTTAATTACTACTTCATTCTTTCATGACTCATCGGTTTTTTGCGCACAATATGACCTATTTATGTGTCGACGTGCCATAAAACACCATTCATTCATTCATTCATGTCTAGGGCAGCGAATCTCTACGAAAAGTTCACACATTAAAAAGTCAAACATGTATGCATGTCGGAGAACGGTTCATTTCCAAAATCGTCTTGCCGTTCGTAGACATGTTTTAATCCACATGCCAATGGTCAGAGAAAACGTTAAGCCACGGCTTCATGTCACAGTTTAATA
Source organism: Cyrtodaria siliqua (assembly GCA_037043455.1). Lineage (NCBI taxonomy): Eukaryota > Metazoa > Mollusca > Bivalvia > Adapedonta > Hiatellidae > Cyrtodaria > Cyrtodaria siliqua. The sequence continues at coordinate 74,217 of JAWPHD010003661.1, forward strand.
ATATTTTATTGCAGATGTGTTACAATACATCAATTCAACATCACAATATTCATAGAAACATATGCAAATGGATTGAACTACAAGTTATTACAACATTAGTTACAGTTCTCTCCATTGTGGCTGAAAAAGAGTATATGATTATCGGTTTGAAATTTGTAACAATATATTTAAATATAAATTTGATAAGAAAAACGAAGAAAAAAAATAATAAAAAAATCCAAAAATGTAAACTCTGCCGTGCCATTCTACCCCCACGCAATCTCCACCGAAATAACACCACAATATCCCCGTTCAGGCTGATAGAAACATAGCGACAGTAGATATAGACAAAATACAACGTTATATTGATACAAAGTTAAGGATTTTGGAATCGTTTAGTGTTTTTAATATAGTTTTGAACTTGAGTAAATATAATATGATTTTTCTCGTATTTGAGTTGATCGATGCCGTATAAAAGTTTGTGAGTACTTAAAGGATGAAATATACGAGTGTCTAAAAATGTTACAGGAGAGCAGATCCCTGAACTTCTGTGATGCAACACGCTTTTCTAAGAAATGAGTCTGCAGTCAATAAACAGTTTCATCCCTATGTATTTCATACTTTCGGTGACAGTTGCCTTTAATGCTTCAAGAAAGTATGATCTAAGTTATCTCAATAAAATATGTGTCGTCAATCTGTCAGATATGGCGCGGTACTTGGTGTGACGTCACACACCGGAAATCAGCGGAAATAAACCCGAGGCGAATACGGATATTGTATCGGTCAACAGGTGATTCTTTACCTGGCGATAAAAAGCACGGAAAGCGTTATATCACCAAAACATGAGTTGCAATGTGTTTATATAGTGTTCAGTAATAAATATAAACAAGAAACAAGAGGAAGCCAGCATAGTTAGTTTCATGCTGATACCAAGTAATTTACTAGGCTAAGCCTCTTTTTTATATCTTTGCTTAGTCTTACCGTTTTCCTTCTGAACTGTTTCGTGTATGCAATGTTTTTTAACAATGTTTTGGTCACTTTAATAAAACAATATTATGTCAGAATTAATTAAAACGTTTTTGGCATTGATGCATTGATTTGCATTGTTCTTAACAATAAGGAATATCAAACTTTTTATTTTTTCTCCGTGAGAAAAGCACGTTTTGGATATATCACCTGATAGGATTTATTTTAAAATCATCAAACAACATCTTTATTGATTTCTATATATAGGGTTTATTATACCTCCGTATTGGGTTTCAAAAAAAATTATCTGATAGGTCACGTACGATGTCGTTCAATGACAAAGGAAACATAAATAGTATTTTAAATTATTTGAACGGACACTAATTACATTTACATGGAATACATAAAACTGTATTAATCCATGCTCAAGGGATGAACTTACGCCCAAACCGTTAAACCTGGCATTGATTGAATATGCTCTAATTTCTTAGAGAGACAACATGGCGGAATAAATGGATGTATTTCATACACTGGTACAATATAAATGCAACGGTGTCGATGAGCCCATTCTCTTTAGGAATTAGGGCTTGATTTTAATCGCGACTCGCGCTTCATTCAGTGAAAGCATCTGTCATTTATTAGTGTATGGTATCTAGTTCATCAAATAACCATTAATACAGACTTACTCGTCTGAAATCCCTGCCAACAACAGTGCAGCGGACGTGGCTTTGACTCACATGCTGGAGGTCGTGGGATCGATCCACGACCGGGTCACACCAAATACTTAACTAGTAGCTCCATTGCTTGACGCTAATGATATAAGTGTTATGCTATGACTGGTCGGTCTGATGTCAGTTTAATGTGACTGGATTAGTCATGGCATGTGTCTACGGCGTGATCTACTGCCATTTAATAGTATATGTGCTATTTATGCACACTGCATGTACTTAGCGTAATTGATCATATTTGGTCCAATATTACTAATACTCAGGTTTTTCAGTATATATTCTTACATATTGAAAATAATATTCTGATTTAGAAAATATAATCACAATAAATTAGAAATAAATCTCAAATTCAAGAGCTTATTTTAATCAGAAATATTCGGCATGCAAATACATGCATAATAATGCACACGGCAGTACATTTGACGAACTAACGTCATTAAATCTCAAATTCAAAATCTTATTTTAATCAGAAGTCTTCATCATGCAACTACATGCTTAATATTATGCAAATATATGCATAATTATGCACACGGCTATTCATTTGACCAACTAGCATCATTACATTGACCTTCACAGAAGCAGACCAACTCACTCAGTAATTCTGGTCGTTAACAGCTGGTTCATTACATGAGGACCTGTGTCTTTATCAATTTCGTGGCCAAACTCTGTTGGGTCTGGCATATTTAGCATGTCCTCTCCAAATCAGTAACTGATACGCACATTTGATAAATGAAGAAAAACCTATCATTCGTTTGGGGGAGGGTAGGTGTGGGTAACGAACTTCCTTGATTTTAAACTCTTGTTTTCAAGTACCATTTTTTATTCCCAACGTATTCAGAGACATACATTTATCGGACAGATAATTCTTAAGCCTCCCCAGCACTGTTCAACATTACATTAGATGTCATTTACTTGCCAATTTCGAAGGAAGAGCAACATGTGTCGCACTCTGTGAGTGTGTAAACCGTCGGCAAGATCCGCTCACATTAACGTGTATCAACACTATCATGTATATGGATTAATCTGATCAACCTAAATGCTTGCCAGTCTCAAAGAATAGATTGTCCACACCCAAACACACACTGTACAATTTGAATAATTGCCATTCCGTAGAAATGATGCTATCCACGTCATCGATACACCTAACACCGATTCTGGTGGAATATTGTTTTTCATGTTTTCCGTGATATCGGCCTTTTTGTTTGCAACCATCATCACAAAGCTAACTCAATGGTACAGGTGCATTCTGAAAAGTCATAATTATTTCCAGAGGCGTATTTTGTAATTATTGTACTATCATTAGCCCTAAATATGTCTCTTTCTCATTACTTAGGATATCTTTTGATTTGCATTTCACAGAATCTTATTATTTGTCCTTGTCATTTTTAGTTTTAGCCGGTTAAACGTAAATTCTATGAAGCGCGATAGCGTGTCTTGGGAGAATGATACTGAAAAAACGACCGTGCAGTGTGTTTTCAGACAATGGAATAGCCATTTATTATAGAGACACAATGGTGCGTAGTATGTCAGCTTTTCTACTGAAATTTATTCGAAATTATACCCTTTTTTTCAACATGACTGACATTAGAGTATATGCCCATTATAAATTCGATGCATTTTTCTTAATGATTTAGTATTACATATATATCATATACACTGAACAAAATTTCTAAGTATCAACTTTTTGTATCTTAACTAATTTTCTTATTTTAAATATATATTATAATATATATATGATAAGTATTTTGTTTTGACTCATAGTTTGTAAAACATTTATTTTTTGTTTAAATTGTTACATCTTTTGAGAGTTACCCTCCCTTTATATGAAAACATGAAATGTACTGATAAAACACATAACATGAGTCAAACATCGCTTAAAGATATACAATTCTTAAAATTGGTATGAAATAATAGAAAAAAACATAAAAAATTGACCCATTTATCGTAGATTTTACGTCCATAAAAAAAGTAAATATAGATAATCTTAAATTACCTCCCTTTAAATTGAATATTGTTTGAAATTCAAGTAAATGTAATTCAGCGTTAACATTAAATATTTCGAAAAAATATTTTGCAACGCATTTGAAATGGTAATGCTAGTAAAACATGATGTCAAAATAATTTTAACTGGCATATTTTAAAATTAGGAACATCGAAAGCTTCCCTAATTCGAAGTACTTATACCGAGTTGTTTAAGTGTTATAACTTATTTCGAAGAACACACATTGACTTAACAGTTTTAAAATATGTTCATGCAATCAGAGCAGACGATTTACACTCGTTATTTTGCCGTTTAACCGTATCTCTAATCAAGCTCAAAATACACAAAACAATCAGAATATTATTGATCTATTCTTAGGTTGGTACTTAGCAATTTGGTTTAGTGTATATATATATATATATATATATATATGAAGGACATTAATGCAGGTTAGGAATATCTATCTAATTTAACATGAGGACTTTTACAGATATTTAATTGATTAGATAAAACACAACACAAGTATAAGAAGCAACGTACGTGGTTGCGTATTAGTCGTTGAAAGGCAACTGCCAGTCTCTGAAGACATCCCCGAGCAATCTGCACCACCGCCGCTTTGATATGGGTTAGTACATGACCTTGTACGCGACTGAGAGTCGCACAAACACGTCCAGTCGGACCATTCGGACCAACCACCGTTAACTGAAATATATTTTAGATTAATGAAAGAATGGTGAAAATAGATACTTTTATATAATTTACCGAAGATTATATATTATATATTAATTAGCTTGCATTTGTATTAAGTGTATGTTGTTTCCTGATTGATATCTCACTATTGAAAATGGTGAAATAATAAGTAAACTCTATGACAAGGCAGATGATTTTAATCTTGATATTGTTAATTATCCCCACTTAGATGGGGATGTTCCCCGATCTACTTCTTATGGGATCTATTCGTTTTTCTAAAGCGTGTAGTCGTGTTATTCGTAATATTTGTATAACTATGAAGCTACTCCAAGAGGCAGTGCTACCATTACCATAAACTTCAAACTTCGAAAAACTTCATAATAGTTTTATCGTAACCCTGATTTAATTTTAAAATATAAAAGTAATTTAAGAACTCTTTTGTGAAAATGTCTATCACAACCGGACCTCTATGATGATGTGATTTACAAACTTAAGATCCTTGGTCACACCGTCTTTATTCAGCTGCCGAAGGCAGCTGACCATTATATGGCTTTAGAATATGTCTATGGTTAACATACTGTGAATCATGTAGCCGACAATAAGCATGCATTACAACATCAATTCCTAGGGGACCTGTCTAAAAAACTTGAATGGTATAAACACATATTTTTCAATTTTCAAAGCTTGCCGTTTTATTGCCTCAAATGACGTTTTCGTAGAGCAGTCTACTAAAGTCTAGAATGCGGCAATATTTCCGGGATCTTCACGTCCGGGATTATTTACGGAGCATAATGAAACTGAATGAAACGCAAATATTGGAATGGAATAAGTGCAAATCCGTATTTTAATGGAATAATACCTTTTTATGGAATAATACCCATTTATAATTCTCGTAAATACTGCCGTGGTATACACTAGTCTATGGATTTATTCGCTGCCTATATGTTTTTCATAATTGCACATGTAATGGTAAGGTAGCAATGAACAGTTTCTTTGAGTTTTTCACTTTGATAACGCAATCTTATAAATACACATGGTAGCATAGAGACGTCTGTTGTAATGCACACGCTAACGCACACGCATCCCTTACATGTGAACACCTGTATTTCTGTGCTGATGTGTACTTCTAGCACGTCGTGGTCCAAAGTTGAATTGTAATCAGTATGTAAGGCATATCATGGTATTTGAACAGAGAGAAGCGAGGTCGCCCACCTTGATTCAAAATGTTTGGTAGGAACAACTGATGGTAAAACTCGGGAGGAATGAGTCTGATAAGAAAGAAAAAAACGGTCGTGGCGTGTTTACGTCAACACTATTTTGTTCAATATTGTTTTAACACCCGTGACTTGATATGTTATTATGTTAAACTTCGTGTCCAGTCCATACCCAGATATATGCTATTTCCTCTCGGCAGATATTTTACGCTTGCGTACAACTTTGCTTGTTATACATTTTAAAACGTTTATCAAACGAGGTTATGACCCTATCATTTTACAACGCGCTGCATGTTTAGTGGAGGAACCATTAACAACATTTCGCCACTATGCTTTCCTCTTTGATGACCCAAGAGATAATGAGCCCCATGATGACGACTACCTAAATCCTCAAAGGACGGTAGCGTTTTCTTTTCTTTTCTTAAATACATTTGATTAATCGAGTTTTGTCGTGCTTCTATCAAGTCATTGAGTACTTTCAGGCTTTCTAGACTTTTGTTTTATAGTCATAGTATGATCATTTATGTGTTATATATATATATATATAGTAACATATATGTAGACGTGGGGTATTTATATATTTAAAACATTATTCTGGGGTCTTTTTCTTCTTAAAGCTACATAGTCTCTATTTTAACTTGTAATTATTCATCAATATGAATGAGTCACGTGTGAAGTACTTTCAAATCGACTAACACCCCAATAGTCGGTATGTAAGGCAGAAATCGATGCGTAAATAATCACATATTTATTTAGCTTTCGTACAGGTAATATGGATAAATATACGACTTCAGAATATATGTAAAAATACTTGCCCTCAAGGGGATTTGAACCACTGCCGTTGCGCTTGTAAGTTTTGATGGTCGTACGTTTAATCACTAGACCACGGTTATTTATTGGTATGTTCTATCATTACTAACACTAAATAGGCATTACGTAATAACTAGCGCACACAGAAACTCATTAAGCGCTAAATAACAAGCCGAGATATGGTTGTTTTGAGGAGGAATATTAGTTTCATATTGATAACATATAATATTACACCAGGCAGTCCGACAAGAAGGACTCTATATTTATGGATTCATCTTGAATTGAATTGAATTGAAGGTTGTTTGAATTGCGTTCAAATATGTTATGTTATTTTGCCTTATAAGAAATGGTAGTTTGTATACCATTTTCTCAAGAAGCATTATAGCTCAGCGGATAGAGCACCTGACTTGAAATCAAAAGGACGTGTGTACAAGTCCCGAAAGAGGCAATTGTGTTTTCTTCTGTAAGTCATAACGTTACCTGTGTACAGGTACGTTGTGCAATACATGATGTACAATAAAAGATGTACTGGGTTATATTTGCAGGCTAAAATACCCGATTTCGGCATGAGCTGGTGAACATCAAGTTACAAATAAAGACACGCCTACAAAGAAGAAATCGATTGATATAGAGACTCTGTAGCTTTAATGTACATATAAAACATCCCGCAAGAATTACATCTTCTTTTCTACTCCTTACCCCCATGAGATCTAATAGAAACCTATTTCACAATATGGTTTCATAAAAACAGTTTTATATATATATAAAACAATTATAGGCCCCTTATTATTCTGGGGTATTTGTTTTATTGTGTTGTTCAATGGTAAGAACTCAACACTCAGTGTCACAGAATATACAAACCATACCAGTATGACTTCCAGAGGTATTCTCCTGTTAAAGCAAATGTGTTTAATAATATGGCATGTCCACCGCCATATGCATGCCTTCTTCGGGATGGTTAACATTCCGTACTATTGATTTTATGAATATTGAGTTCTCCTCAACCCGAGGCTAGTGGGCGTGAACGGCAGCAAGCATATTTCTCTACCGTCAATCAAACCGAAACTGCATTATTTTGTATTTATCGTGTTCGGCCGTTTCCATAGGTCCACTATTACCCCCTTATATATATATATATATATATATAGTTTATTTATAACTAGTATATATTAACACATGCTGAGAAACGCATCCAAGTGGTGATAGTCCATGATGTATATATTTGCTTTACTTGCTGTGTGGCGTTCTAGGCCTTTTTATAATCATATATAAGAAGTAAAATCTATGACAATAGATATGTAAATGATTATATTCGTTTTAAACTATATGGCCTATTAATAATGCCTAGGATGTTACCGAATATAGGCTGGCGGGGATTCGTTTGTTTACACTGTCATGCTTAATTAGGATGCCACTAGTGTAAGAGTGCGGTTTAATGCACCCTAAAATCTAGTTTAAACCCCCGGGGGTTGTTTGGCCACTGACCATTAAAAGGCGGTAGCCCTTCTGTCATCCATATTGGTGTTTGTGATGTCACATATAACATAATCCTTGTACTTGTTTGTTTTGATGCGTGTTTAGTTTTCTGTTCGGCTTGTATACACTAGGGGGAAAACCCGGTATCAGCGCAAATGGATTCTCGACGAAAACCAGTCACGGTTGCGCCATGAAAAGTCAATACCGCCTGTATTATTTAGTTATGCGGCATAACAATGCCATTGTGTAAATCTGTCACGGTGTCCTGACAATTGCAATTCTAATTTCACGGTTTCTCCATTACAGTGTCACGGATTTTATACGACAGTTACAAGGTTATCTAATGGATGGAGTCGTAGCTACAAGTAGGTTTGAGAGTGTGATGGAGGTTTCTTTTGAGGAAGGATCTTCTATATGCATAATGGAAGAAGATGTTAGTAACTCGATGGAAGATGAAAGTGATGAGTTCACCTTAAAGGGAAACATGGCAATCGCGTTTAGACCAACTTACCTTTTCTACATAACAAATGCATTTGTTTAATCATTAATATTAATTATAAGAATAGAAGAATAAGGCAAATTGTTTTTTTGCATATTACTAACAATGGATTATATTTCATCAGTAATATATTTTAACATATGGTAGAATAACGAAGAAAATTTGAAAATCAACATTGTATCTAAATACATGCAAGTAGGTTTAAAGTCAAAATGATACTGGATTAATAAATCGAAAGGCTTATTTTAATGCTCAATCCGGGGCTAGAGGGCATAAACGGTAGCAAGCATTTTTCACTACCGTTCATGAACAATCTCAATAAAAAAAAATATTTATCGCGTTCGGCGATTTCAAAATTTCTCATTTCATGCTTTCTCTCTTTAACGAGTAACTTGTAGTATGTTGGAATTTACACTACACTATCAAACATATAGAATATTAAAAGAATAACATAAATAATACTATGATGGGTATGACAGATATATGAATTTTTAGTAGCGTCACAATAGTCTTTGACACTGTTGTGTACTTAGACCTGCAGCCTACACAAGCCGTATGAATTCATGTATGGAAAGCCGTATTGTCTTTTATTAATAACATCAATTATTGGAATAGGCGATATCAACAAATCGTGTTTACAAAGGCAATACAACACCCCATACTGATGTTTGAGTTCATAGTTTTAAATTGTTCAATTACTATACTATCAATATTAAACAGGTACTCATGTTAGATCATCTATTACAACGTAATAGATATAGTTTGACTTACCTATTAATACCAGAGCTACTAAGTGTTCAGCATCCGTGTGAGTCGTCATTTGGGTTGTATCATTGCTCAGACCACATTCTCCTGTCTGCGTGTTGTAGTTTGCCCCTGAACACACGTAAAATCCAACACGCGAATGGCACGTTTGAGTGCACCTTATCTTTGAAAATCCTTGGTATGTCTCAAATACGTTGGAGAGTTGTTTCCCTTTCATCTGTGTACAATAATGCTCGACCAAAACAGCTGTCACTTTGAATATATATGAAGTTCCTAAGAAGAGGACGAATTTTAAAAACAACACGTTAGAATGCATTTTTTTTTATTTATTCACTACGCGAACATTAAAACCTTTTAAATTTTTAATTAAAACACTGAATGTATTATTATAACATTTTATGTTACAGCAATTTAACTTTTAAAATCAACTTTACTATTTAAAGAAAAGTCCTCTTCAAGCGTCTACTCTAATCTGATCAAGCGTCTGCTCTAAAATAATATTATTATAAAGAGCAAAGGATTGGCCGCAAAGTGTACATACATAATGTTCATCTATTTGTCTTCAGTTAATTAAAACTATCACTCCCAGCACATTTCAATTTGCTTATTAGCGATGAAGATTATTTTGAGAATTAATGGAAAATCTATACATCCGTGTTGTGCTTGGGTATGGTCGAATATTGATTACCTTTATAAAACATATTGATCATCTGTATTAAATTCATGCTTGACAAAAAATGATCAATGTTTTTTATGTTCAACTAATGGATTGTCAATATGTATTTTCAACAAACGGATGTGTTTTAATTATGTGAATTTGGCTAGCACTTAAACATCTGTCATTAGCCGGCAAAATAACGTTGCGATAATGATAATTATAACGGAATGATGATGATCTGAGGACACTGGCATAGCTTTAATTGTTTGCGTTGTCAGTTATTTGATTAATGATGTCAATCACGACTTATAACGAGCGTCAGATGGCGGTTTCTTTACTCGACGAGTTTATGCCAATTAACCTCGTCCGTCGGATGTGGACGTAAACCGGGCGGTCCCGTGTATCGGTCTAGCCTCCGAGCACGTTAAAGAACCATAGGAATCTATTCGATATTAAGAGTAGGACACGGCTCCCGGATTCCTTTGTATCCTTCCCCTCTCTCTGGGGCTGCTCTAAATAACCTATATAGCGTTGATGAGCCGTTAAACAACATTCAATTCAATTCAATTATGCCAAGGTTCATCTGAACATTGGCCGGGTATTAACTTTCATACCCCATCCAACCCCTTCTCCAATAAACAAACACAGGGTTGGCTGGGTAGGAAATAAAACTTTAACTACCGCTTAAAACGTTTTCATATTGTAAAATTAAAACATTCAGTAGATAATTTTATTGTCGAATTATACAATATAAAATCCTGGTAATATAAACTTTCAAATCGCTTAAGGAAATTAAGGCGGGACCACGTAATGTTGAATCACTATTTTAAAAGGAAAACATAGCCAATGTAAACTGAAAATGCTACAAATAATGCACTACATTTAAAGACAGCCAATGTAAAACAAATATTTATCTTGTAGAGAAAGTATTTCAGTTTTCAGATATCGTGATATGAATTATAACATTAGGTAGATCCAACACATAATAATCGTTTTAAATAATTTGATTTCTTAAAATAATTCTAAAATGCTTGATGAAACAGAAACAGAAACAAGTAATCGAAAAACGATCTACTCGTATTCATCATTTTCTCATTTCATGGTACTGGCTTGGTCAAATGGATAGAGTAGTGGACATGGAAGCTAGAGGTCCCCGGGTTCAAGCCTCATCGGCGCCACTGAGCTACGTCGGTGGGCTCTTGGGAAGATACTTTCCTTTATTTATCTCGTCCGTCAGGTAGAGACGTAAGCCGTGCATATATCGGCGGCTACCATAAAAACACCATTTGACATCGATTCGTCAGTAAGTGTAATGCAGGTTTCCTGATCCGTATTCATTCTTCTCTCTGAGGTGGCTCTAAATAAATTGCAATATGTTATTAATCCTTGAATCAAAATTCAATCCGATTTAATCAAAGTGGTAGTTTACAGGTATACAGTTACTATAGTCCTAAAGATAATAATTAACCGAATAACGAGTTATTTGGGAATATAGAGAAACGCTGCTAGCTGGACATTATGGATTTCTATGCTTTCTCCAAAAGAAACGTTTAACTTACAATAGTATGTCATTAAATGCTAAACTAAAGCACCAATTTATAAATGAACAAACATGAACTACGTGATGGTTCTACGGGTTATGGTGATATCACGGTGTTATCCGTTATGTAACATCCTTATAGCCCAGTTTGGTAATAACTTAAATACATTATGTCCCTTTAAAATCTCTTCAGCTTTTAGCAAAATTTGCTCACAGGAAGTTGGATCTTACAACTATGCATGTCCAAGAATAATCATTTACATACCCAATAGTATGAACCATTACTGTAAATCACTGCTAGACATACATTGCATGAGCAAATTGTGTTATTCAATTAAATATGCGATGACGAGGCCCGCTCAATAAAGCTTTTGTATGAAAAATATATAAAGCAGGTTTTTCATTAATTGTATTTTGGTTTTATTTTCTTTTGTATTTAGTAAAGATAAATTATTAACTTACGTTTTTCTAGATGTTCTTTCTTTACGAAAGCTTCCCTAATAAATGATTCAAATGGAATGATGTGGTCTAGTGGTAAAGCGTTGGACCCATGATCCAAAAGTCGTGGGTTCGATTCCCGTCATAGCCATATGCGTTGTGTCCCTGAGCAAGACACTTTATCTGCATTGCTTAGTACTGGTTCTACCCAGGAAGACATCGAGAGTGATTCAAATAAGTTCATAGAGCTTTCGTTACAATCGATGTAAAATAATAAGTTTAAACTAAATGGAATGAGAATCCACTTTGATACTTTGTTATCAGCTTATTGGTTTCCAGACACCAAACGATACTCTCATTAATAATTCGTTCCATCATTTTACATAAACAACTCGTTAAAGCAATAGGGCGATTATTTATTGGGCCAGTATGATCCTTTCCAGGTTTGGGGACTGGAATAATGATTGCTTCCTGCCAAGAATCGGGGAAGTTTCCGGTCACCCAAACCTTATTAAATATATCAAGAAGTGTAGAGAGACAAGCTTCAGGTAAATGTTTTAATAATTGATAATTGATATCATCAGGCCCAGCTGATGTATCATGAGCCTTTTTAAGGGATTCTCGAAGTTCTTTGAGAGTGAACAGTTTATTGTATTTCTCCAAATTGTTCAGCTTCTTCTGTTCATTTATTTTCCTGTTTATACTGTTTATACATAGGCACACATTGAATGACATGAAAGTACTCTTCAGTACCTTTTAAGTTACGAAATTCATAGAAAAATTGCAAATTGTATGCACAATTTTAACTGCTAATATATTCATATATTAATCAAATGTAACACATTAAGCAATTTCAACATATTCAAAAAATGAATTGAACCTTACTTACGTTACTAACAAATATAAACGGAATATTTTCATGGAAATATATTATATCATTTGAGCTAATAATTCCTCTATACATTGTCATCACTTTCTTCCAACCCAATATCAATCAGTTTGTTGGTTTCCATATCTTCCCGTCCATTATTCTCCTTTTTCAGTGTCCGGCTCTTTGAACATGATGTCAAACAACTAGTGGGATGCAATATCACCAATAGTTCAGTCAAATTCAATAACTTCATCTTCTCTCATTTGTTTCTGCATCTGGTAGGTCTGGGTCATGTTGCTCATTATGGTGCCACAAAAGCACTTGAACGTGTGCATGTTCAAATGCATGATTAAAGAAAATTGACACGGCGGCAAAAAGCTCTAGATGTGCCTTTAAATCTTCGCAAAAACGTATTTGACATCCCTGTAAAGAGGTTTGCCCTATATGTGGCACACTATCCTCTCTGTGATCTCCGTACATTTTGTGGAAGATCATCCGAACATTCATGCTGCTGTTCGATCAATCCAACTTTACACAAACTCTCTGTGCTTAAATGGGACAACCTTGTCTCTCCCTACAAAGCCACTGGTTGTAACACAGCTTGTAAAGCAATGTAGTGTGGATAGTAAAGAGCAAATATCAGTCCCATTAACCTCTACAATTTGTTTCACAGTCAACGTCTTCTTTTTTAATCTTCCCAATGCCAAACATGACATACGGTTGTATTACTGAAACACATTTTGAAAGCAGGATCAGTATGTCTGTGTCAGGAGAACACACCTCGATTGTTTCTGATGCTGGTGAGGATTGAAAGGGATATGTTCAGTCGGATGTCTGCTACCTCCTAAGATGAAAAACAGATCTTCCTGATCATCAGCAAAGACAGATGTGTCATCTGCAATGGTAAGAAGGGGACACTTTTTCCCAGACAAGGCAATGAGATTAATGATTAATTGTGTCGTATTATCGTGACTATGCATGTAACTCTTTAAATCACAATAGGTCTTCGTTTTCGGCCCTGACAACAGGAAAGTTGGGGTTTCACCTCACCTCTTGCACTCAAACTACTTGATAGATCTAGGGACGCAAGTGTCTGTCACAAAGTCGACTCAATATGCTTTGGTAAGTATGTCAAACACCAGCTCTGCCAAATCGTCAAACGTACCAGGAACTGACGGCTGACTGTGAGGTGTTGCATTACCTTCACTCACATACACAGTATATTCAGTAGGTTGCTGTGTAGCTGGCTCAACCGATACTTCTAATTTGGCTTTGTCAGTTCTAACTGAATTGCCGCCAGCTGTTGCAAGGGGCCATGGTACTGAGCCTAGAGGATATGATAGCTTCAACTTAAGATCTGTCTGATACCTGATCAATAAGGGAACGAATTGACTAAATATAGTGTGTTTTATATCGGATCGGCGTGTCAATTAACAAGTCATTGACAATGTCATGATGCTGTAATAGATCATCAGCAACATCTCTCTATGCTGGAATACCAGACGATCGGAGGCATAGCTCATAGTCATTGATATCAACTCGGAATGGGGTTTGTGAAACCAATGATAGATTCCTTGGCTCTTCTCAAGTCTTTCTCATTGTTCTTTGTTAGGGATGGGATGCAGCTCTTTAATTGCGCGAAGAAATAACGTCTGATGCCATATTTGCCATCTCATATCTCTACATTGATGTGTAATGTACGAGTGGTATTACCAGTGGTATTACCTGTATGCTACGTACTTTCTTGTATTTATTGGGACATTATATTATTATTATTTGGGATTTGTCTCAAAGCAGGATACATTGTAACAAAGGGAATATGCCATAACTAGTAAAATAACAATCATTTTCAATAAAGGATAAACTCCCACTATTTTTTCTGATTTATGAACCAATTTAAAATATTTATTTCTTATATATTTATTTTATTTTAGTTATTTATACTAATGAATTACATTACCTTTAAAAAAATCATAGTTAAAAGTAAAATACAAGTACCGTTATTTCCGGAATCTTCCAAATGGTAACGTTACTTTTGTGTTTATTTTATATATCGTAACTCTCTCTTTCTTTGAAGACAAAACGTAACATAAAACTTCAATTCGCACATACATATTAAAAATAGTAAACGGACTGACAGAAAGATGGAGGCTTAGCCAATCTTATACCGACAGGATACAGAACAGTCGCATTTAAAGAACGGCAGTGGCTATATACGTCGAACTCTAAATTTATATTGTTGTCTTTAAGTAAAATATACGGTTAGGCGCTATCTTCACAAAGATGTTCTTGACGAAATAACAAAATACTATGTAATAATTTAATATGTCCTGCTCAATCTCTGTACCTTTGTTTATCTCCTTGAGAAATTCTTACATAACGATTTATTTCATCAAAGGAATACAAACATCCTTGAAGGTGTGGACGAACAAACTTTTCACATAGTTGTTTTAAACGAAAAAGTCAAAAACGTCCATCCCATTCGACGCAAAAATTACAATGAAAGTTACCTTATACAGAGTCTACTTCGTGACACCTGAATTCAACAAAGATGTGGGATATGTATGATATTTTTATAGACATTAATGTGTTAGTTTGACCAGTTCACATGTATTCTCGGAAGAAACGCATTCGAATTAAAATCTTTCTTTGATGAGTTTAGGCAATTTAAAGGTCGTGATATTTAATGCTTTTTTAAACATGTATGCGACAATTTGTACCATTGTTTTTTAGGAAAAACTTTTTGTAAATATGTTAATGACGAAATACCCGTTATAAAATCCTGCTAATATAAGCTTTCCCATTGTTTAATTGAATTAAGGCGTGACCAGCTAATGACTAATAACTCAATTAATATTAAACGTTGTATATTTCGTCGATGTCAGTATGTACACATTTATATTTTAACTAGCCATAACTTTTAAAATACTTGACCGATTTCAAATAAATTACTTCACATTATCTTACTTTAAATCCAGTGCTATTACTTGTATTATATGAACTATGTGGTGGGATGGATTTTATGTGTGTGTGTTGTTGGTGATGACAATTTAAAAAAAAAAATCGAGGGAGGTTTGATGCGATTTTTGTAAACAAACCGGCAAACTGACTTTGTAACAGTGAACTGGCAAAACTAACTTTGTAAAAAGTTGAACCGGCAAACTGACTTTGTAACAAATACTGATAAAGGTGATCCTTTGAGAGCAACAAAGTGACTTCTCTAACTGACAACAATTCCTATACCACATAACCGATTTATCAGACTAGAACTCATTTTCTTAGACCATTGCCAAGCTAATGATATATATTCTTTTTTTTTTTTTTTGAGCCGTCTTCTGACGACCCCGGTTTTAATCTCCCCGTCAATTGGTGGAGCAAGGGTCGGGAGGACCATCCCTTGCCACACCTTAACAATATCTTTACATTTACATGCAATATTTATATGAAATACTATTTTAGCATAATGAAATTACAATTAATACATAAAATATACATGTATTGTACAGTTATGGCAGGGAGCATAAAAATTATGATTTCAGGAAGAAAAAGGAAAAATTCTGTTTAAGGATAAAAACACTTCTTTACCTAACAGTTGATTTCTGTCCAAAGGCCCTCGCTTATAAAAATTGTATATGTATTATTAAATATTCAATATTGATATAATTGATTTACGAATTGTCAGTGCCTTGGGTCTGCTGTAAAATTGTACCCGGAGAAGTGCATGGATAGGAGTTAGTATAATACTGATTAATCTACAATGGTTTTGTACTTGCTCCATGAATTTTCAAATATTTCTAGTTGATTATTTCTAATTGCGATTTGTCTATGTGTTTCATACAGATACCTTAGTCTGTATATCATTGGGGTAAGGGAGAGCGGTGTTTTTAGTCGTTTTGAGGTAAATATATAGTATTTCATTTCTAAAATAATTTGTAACTCTACAGTCGATTGTTCTTCACCTGTGTTAAAAATAAATGCTTGTTCTGACAGATTCAGATTTATGTTTTTTATTAAAAAGAAAGAGTTTGTCTGTGTTAAAATCTTCTGAGATGAAGTACAGGTCCAAAACATATGAACTATAGTCTCGTCTTGGTGGCAGAAGTGGCAGAAAGGGTTTTCAGCTTTTTTTAATTTATGTAGATAATGCTGTGTTGAAAGAAGCCGATGGTTAATTCTTGTTTGAAACCATTGTAGTATTGTGCTAGAGGTAATTTTTGAAAGGGGATGAATATATGTCTTTCCATGTTTCGGCTTCAATATCATAAATATGTTCCCATTTGATTTTTGATGTTGGACTTTCATTATTTCTATTAAAAATGGAATACATATCAATGCAACCTTTCTTGTTTTTGATGATTGCTTTAATATTCGCAGGTAAAATTGGTTTTTTTAATTTGTTCATTGTTATTTTGTTTTGCAATTGTTTTCTAAAGGTTTTAATGGCAGCTACTACTCCTTCGTAGATTAGAAAATTTGTTTTAATGCCAGTTTTTTCTTCAAACTCAGTAAAAGAATAAAATCCACCATTTTCATTGATTAAGTCATTTATAAAAATGATGCCTTTCCTATACCATACTTCGTTAAAAAACGGCTTACCGCCAATCAAAATATTGTTATTATAGAGAAGTGGGTTTGACAAAAAGCCCTCAGGTGAGTTAGGCAAACTAAAATCAATAAGTTTAACATATGAAATTAGCACATCTTTCCAGAAATTATTTTTAATTTTTTTTATTAATGTTTCACAGTAATTTTTGCCAAAAGATGTTAATTTTTTAATATCTATTATTTTTTCAACCACTTGCTTCCAAGTGCCCTCATTAGTTATGAGTCGTCTTATCCATGTAGTTTTAAGGCTGAATATAAATGCTTTAAGATTAATCATTTTGAGACCACCTTCAAAATGTTGCTTAATTATTACAGATTTTTTTATTTTGGCAGGGCCTTCCCATAAAAAGTCATAAAATATGTTATTAATTTTTGTTATTGTGTTTTCATTTGGATTTGGAAGAGATATAAATAAATGATTTAAAATAGGAAGTAGTAATGTTTTAATAATTGTGATTTTACCAATCGGTGTTAAATATCTTCGCTTCCATATCTTTATTGTATTTTGGATTTTTAATATCTTATCATTATAGTTTAATTCTATCATTTTACCTAAGTCGACGTTAAAATGTATTCCTAGTAGCTTGAAATTATCTTTTCCCCAGTTAAGTTTCCATTTTGTTTTTGATTGTATCTGAACTGTATTTTTTCCTCCCTATCCATACAACTTGTGTTTTGTCAAAATTTATATTTAAACCAGAATATTTAGAGTATTTTAATAGTTCTGAGAGTGTTTCATTCAGAGATGTATCAGATCGATCAAAAATGACAGATGTATCGTCTGCATATTGCGAAAGTTTAGTTTCTACGTTCTCTATAGTAATACCTTTAATATTTTTATTATTTCTTATTCTAATTGCCAATATTTCAGCACACAAAATAAAAATATATGGTGACAAGGGGTCGCCCTGACGGCAGCCCCTTCCGATGCTAAAAAACGATGACAGGTTTCCTGCTTGGTTAACAGCCAATTTTGCATTTTTATATAAAATCTTTATCCATGATATAAACTTTTCTCCAAATTTAAAAAATGTAAGTACTTTAAATATAAAGACCCATGACAGAGAATCAAAAGCTTTTTCAAAATCAATCAAGAGAATTAAACCTGGCAGATTATTTTCTTCTGCGTATTGCATAACATCATATATAAGTCTAGTGTTTTCTCCTAAGTATCTTCCAAAGATAAAACCAGATTGATCGTTATTTATCAGCTTAATAAGTGTTGATTTAATTCTATTTGCAATAGAGCCTGAGGCAATTTTATATGTACAATTTAGGAGGGAGATTGGTCTATAGTTTTTTATATGCAGTCTCGATTTATTTTCCTTTGGTATAACGGTTATTATTCCTTCTATTTGAGTTATTGATAGTTCGCCCTTACTGAAGCCATAGTTTAAAGATCTTACTACAAAATGCCCTATTTGTTGCCAAAATACTTTAAAAAAATCAGCACCAAATCCATCTGACCCTGGGCTACGGTTATTTTTCATTTTTCTGAATGTTTCAGACGCTTCTTCAAAGGATATATGGCCTTCAAGATTAATTGATTCACTATCTGTAAGTTTAGGTATATCAAAGTCTTTTAAGTCATTTTCTAAGTTAATATTTTCTAGTTCATTGTCTTTGCTAGTATATAGTTGTTCATAGAATTTCTTAATCTCTTTTAAAATTTCATGTTGATCTGATATGATTTCTCCATTTTGTTTTTCTATTTTAGGAATTATCTTTGAAGAGTAATTATGGGATTCTAAATTGCATAAAAATGAGGTTGGTTTTTCATCATTCTCAATTATATTTGCTCTTGATCTAATTAGGTAGCCGTTCATTTTCTGTTTTCTTAATATTCTTAATTCATTTGTGTATGTTTCTAAGGTTTCTAAGTTATTTAAAGACAAGTTATTTTCTAAGGTTTCTATTTCAGCAATCAATTCATTTTCTCTTTTATCTGTAATTTTCTTCTTATAACTAGAATAAGATATAGATTTACCGCGTAATTCCATGAGAAGTGTTTCGAGAAACAGTTGGTCATTTATTGAAAATTGTATTTCATTATCGGGGATATTACTTATGTTCTCCATATTGTAAATTGGAACAGCATACTGTGTTTTAATGTCTTTAATTTTTCTATTTATTGTGTTTAAGTATTCAATATCACCTAGAAGAGAGTTGTTATGTTTCCAAAGGGATTTACCACGTATAAATTGATTAAAATTCAATTTTAGAACTATCATTGAATGATCAGAGCGGTAACTGGGTTCAATGGTACAATTGTCTATTGAAGAAAACATATTTTCAGAAACATATATATATTGTCATTGCACTTAATGATTTATATTTGCGTCGTTTGGTTTGAAATTTTACACCGTATCGTTTCACTTCGAACCGTATCAATTCATTTTGTAACGAATGAACAGAGTTTACACGTCGCATCGAATCAATATGTACGTCATCAAATGACTTCGTGTTGAATTAAATGGCCTGTCATTGAATGGTTTGTAAATATCCACATTTTGACGGTTATTGCTTTTCATAAACAGGTACTTATATCGATTAAATGAACATGTACTTAGATCGATAGGCATTAACAACACCATTCAAAAGTATTATCAAACATCGATTAAATGAACATGTACTTATATCGATATTCAATAACAACACCACTCCAAAGTATTATCAAACATCGATTAAATGAACATGTACTTAGATAGATAGGCATTAACAACACCACGCCAAAGTATTATCAAAGATCGATTAAATGAACATGTACTTAGATCGATAGGCATTAACAACACCATTCAAAAGTATTATCAAACATCGATTAAATGAACATGTACTTATATCGATATTCAATAACAACACCACTCCAAAGTATTATCAAACATCGATTAAATGAACATGTACTTAGATAGATAGGCATTAACAACACCACGCCAAAGTATTATCAAACATCGATTGCTTAAACAAACATTTAGATCTCTGAGACATTAATAACGTGTATCATACAATTCCGTTCAAATACACCGGGACGTTCCAATCTGATTAAAAATCTCCAACTTTGTTTGTCTGAATTTCGTCTCCGTTGGGACATACATGCCGTATTATAAAACCAATGTCCATTAAATTCTATAATCGCAACAAATATATCCCTGTAAACATGGTAAAACATTTAGACAAACCAAGAACATCAAACCCTCTTAGACATTTAGATACCTTAAGGAAATCAGTTCTCACTAAACAAATATGGACTATCAACCCCATTAAAGGTTGTGGTGCAATAATAGCTTTCTCATAGGCCACAATGCAAGCTTAAAAATAAAACAGCATATAAAGATCTAACATTTTGCTTTTTGTTTTCAAGATAAATCCAAGTTCAAAGTGCGAAAAGTTAAAGTTCAGTATGTGTCCCATACACATTTGGACGAACATAGGACATACACGCCTTGAATAAAATGGTGGTATTAAGCACCTTGAAGCACAATTGTCAAACCATGATATTTTCCCCTGAGGATAGTACTAATTCCATGTGTTGATATTGCCCCTTAAGACATTATTAAGCTGTTGATATTGCCCCTGAGGAGAGTACTAAACGTTGCTGTTGATATTGCCCCCTAAGAATAGTAATAACGCTGGGTGTTAATATGGACCCTGAGGACTTTACTATCGCTAGCTTCTGATATTGCCCCAAGGGAAAGGACTACAACTAGCTGTTGATATGGCCACAGAGGAAAGTACTTACGTCATCTGTTGATATTGCCCCTTAAGATAGAACTAACCTTAGCTGTTGATATTGCCCTGAGGACAGTCATAAACCTAGCTGTTGATATAGCCCGAGAACAGTACTATCGCGATATGTTGATACTGCCCCTAGAGGCAGTACTAAAACTAGCTGTTGATATGGCCCCAGAGGACAGTACTAAACCTAGCTGTTTATATTGCCTATGAGGACAGTAATAACGCCAGCTGCTGATATTGTCCCTGAGGACAGTACTAACGGCAGCTGTTGATATTGCCCTTTAAGATGGTACTAATGCTAGCTGTTGATATTGCCCCTAAGGACAGTACTAACGCCAGCTGTTGGTATTGCCCCTTAGGATAGTCCTAAACCTAACCGGTGATATTGCCCCTTAGAACAGTAATAATGCTAGCTGTTGATATGGCCCCTGAGGATAGTACTAATTATAGGTGTTGATATTGCCCTTGAGGATATTATTAAACTGTTGATATTGCCCCTGAGGATAGAACTAAACGTAACTATGATATTGTCCTTAAGAACAGTAATATCCCTAGCTGTTGATATGGCCCCTGAGGACTTTACTTTCGATAGCTGCTGATATTGCCCCTAGGAACAGTATTAAAACTAGACTGTTCATATGGTCCCAGAGGACAGTATTAGCGTCAGCTGTTGATATTGCCCCTTAAGATTGAACTAACCCTAGTTGATATTGCCCTTGAGGACAGTAATAAACCTAGCTGTTGATATAGCCCCATGAGGACAGTACTAACACCAGCTGTTGATATTGGCCCTTAGGACAGTACTATCGCTAGCTGTTGATATTGTCCCTACGGAC
This sequence comes from Cyrtodaria siliqua, assembly GCA_037043455.1. Lineage (NCBI taxonomy): Eukaryota > Metazoa > Mollusca > Bivalvia > Adapedonta > Hiatellidae > Cyrtodaria > Cyrtodaria siliqua. Next base: position 96,005 of record JAWPHD010003661.1, read on the forward strand.
GGTACTAAAACTAGCTGTTGATATGGCCCCAGAGGACAATACTAACGCCAGCTGATATTGCCCTGTAGGATAGTAATAAAAGTAAGTATAACCTTAGCTGTTGATAATGCCCTTAGAACAACCCCAACGCTAGCAGTTGATATTGCCCCTAAGAACAGTACTAACGCCTGCTGTTGTTATTTCCCCTTAGGATAGTTCTAAACCTAGCCGTTGATATTGCCCCTGAGGACAGTACTAACGCCAGCTGTTGATATTGCCCCTTAAGGGGTACTACCGCCAGCTGTTGATATTGACCCTAAGGACAGTATTGACACCAGCTGTTGATATAGTCCTAAACCTAGCCGTTGATATTGCCCCTTGGAACAATAATAACGCTAGCTGTTGATATGGCCCCTGAGGTTAGTACAGAAATTCTAGGTGTTGATATTGCCCTGTAGGACATTATTAAGCTGTTGATATTGCCCCTAAGAACAGTAATAACGCTAGCTGTTAATATGGACTCTAGGGACTTTACTATCTCTAGCTGCTGATATTGCTCCTCGGGACAGGACTAAAACTAGCTGTTGATATGGCCCTTGACAACAGTACTAACGTCAGCTGTCGGTATTGCCCCTGAAGATAGAACTAACCCTAGCTGTTGATATTGCCACTGAGGACAGTAATAAACCTAGCTGTTGATATTGCCCCTTAAGATTGAACTAACCCTAGTTGTTGATATTGCCCTTGAGGACAGTAATAAACCTAGCTGTTTATATAGCCCCATGAGGACAGTACTAACACCAGCTGTTGATATTGCCCCTAAGAACAGTACTAACGCCTGCTGTTGATATTTCCCCTTAGGATAGTTCTAAACCTAGCCGTTGATATTGCCCCTGAGGACAGTACTAACGCCAGCTGTTGATATTGCCCCTTAAGTGGTACTACCGCCAGCTGTTGATATTGACCCTAAGGACAGTACTAACGCCAGCTGTTGATATAGTCCTAAACCTAGCCTTGATATTGCCCCTTGGAACAATAATAACGCTAGCTATTGATATGGCCCCTGAGGTTAGTACAGAAATTCTAGGTGTTGATATTGCCCTGTAGGACATTATTAAGCTGTTGATATTGCCCCTGACGAGAGTACTAAACGTAGCTGTTGATATTGCCCCTAAGAACAGTAATAACGATAGCTGTTAATATGGACTCTAAGGACTTTACTATCTCTAGCTGCTGATATTGCCCCTCGGGATAGGACTAAAACTAGCTGTTAATATGGCCCTTGACGACAGTACTAACGTCAGCTGTCGGTATTGCCCCTGAAGATAGAACTAACTGTAGCTGTTGATATTGCCCCTAAGGACAGTACTAACGCCAGCTGTTGATATTGACCTATAGGACAGTACTATCGCTAGCTGTTGATACTACACCTATGGACGGTACTAAAACTAGCTTATGATATGTCCCCAGAGGACAGTACTAAACCTAGCTGTTTATATGGCCTCTGAGGACAGTACTAACGCCAGTTGCTGATATTGCCCATGAGGACAGTACTAACGCCAGCTGTTGATATTGCCCCTTGGAACATTATATTGACCGATAGGACAGTACTATCGCTAGCTGCTGATATTGCCCCTTAGGACAGTACTAAATCTGTAGTTGATATGGCCGCAGAGGACAGTACAAACGTCAGCTATTGATATTGTCCCTTAAGATAGAATTAACCCTAGCTGTTGATATTGCCCCTGGGGACAGTAATAAACCTAACTGTTGATATAGCAACTGAGAACAGTACTAAAGCCAGCTGTTGATATTGGCTCTTAGGACAGTACTAACGCCAGCTGTTGATATTGACCGATAGGACAGTACTATCGATAGCTGCTGATATTGCCCCTTAGGACAGTACTAAAACTAATTGGATTTTATAGTCGCACCAACAGCTAAGGTCATATAGCGACTTTCTAGTTTTCGTTGGTGGAGGAAGACCCCAGGTGCCCCCCGAGGGCAATTTTCGTACACGGACGGGCACCTGGGTAGAACCACCGATGTTCCGCAAGCCAGATGTATAGCTTCCTCACATAAAGATTCCTAGGCCCCTGAGGGATCGAACCTACAGTGGTGGGGGGCAAGTAATTTCAAGTCAGAGACAAGTATATACGATAAATTATATAAGCATCTATGTACATACGATACATTATATGTGTATATAAGTACATATGATACATTATATGTGCATATAAGTATTTACGATATATTATATGTGTATATACGTACATATGATAAATTATACAAATACATACATACGATACAGTATATATGTATCTATGTACATACGCTACATTATATGTGATATACGATAAATCATATGTGAGTTTAAGTACATACGATCAATTGTATCTGTGTATGAGTACATACCATAACATATATTATAAATGACTCTAAGGACATACGATCTACTAGAAAGTATATATGTATCTAAGTATATACGATACAAATATGTGTATGAAAGTACATAAGATGACTGATATATGAATCTAAGTACATACTAAAAATAGTATATGAAATTATGGATGTAAGTGCATACGACAAATTATTATTGCATCTAAGTACTTACGATTCATTATTAATGTATCAAATAACATACGATAAACTATATACGACTCTAAGTACATCCGATCAATTATGTTTTTAAATAAGTTCACACGACAAATTATATATTTATCTAAAGTCGTTCACGCACAGTATCTGATCCCCACTTTATTCGCGTGATGAGGGCCGGATGCTTTGTGACTAATATCGGTGCCGGACTCTGTGCTCCAGTCAGAGCATGGAAGATATCTGCAACCTCTCTGTAGGTTTGGAAATTTTCGATCAAGTTTGATTTGATTACAAAACAACAACAACACATACTTATCATTACAGAAGCTGAAAAGCAGATTATAACCGGTGAGGTAATATGTAACATAAATTTGTCACGGAACACGATTATGACAACAGTTGGGTATAAAGTTGCTTTCAACAACAATAACGACGGTGTATACTTGTAGCAGTGAGGTCAGCTTTACGGTACTGTCACAGTAGAAATATCACGACGTGGACGCATGACATGATACCAAAACCCAGTCATAGTATACTTCCACCCTGTCGACCAGTCCTAGTACTAACTTGTCTATTCTGAATGTCAAGCAAGGTAACTACATGTATTAATATATAATTGATCGGATGTACTTAGAGTCGTATATAATTTGTCGTATGTTCTTTGATACATAAATAATGAATCGTAAGTACTAAGATGCAATTATAATTGTTCCTATGCACTTAGAACAATACTTTTATATACTATTTCTAGTATCAAATTAGATTCATATATCAGTTATCATATGTACTTTGATACACATATATTTATCGTATGTACCTAGATACATATTTAATTTCTAGTATGTACTTATATATATATATACTTGATCATATGGACATAGATTCAAAAATAAGTTATAGTATGTACTTAGATACATACATAATGTATCGTATATACTTATGTACATACATAATGTATCGTATGTTCGGGGCTTGTTTCTATAGCTTGACCTCACTCGCTGCTCTGGGTAGTACTTGGCCCAAATATGGGAGAGTCTTTTCTAATATAGGTCAGCTTGAATATTGGTGAGTCCTCTTCTGTGTCTGGTACATCGGCATCTTGCTCCTCAGGGACAGTATCCTGTGTACTGCCCTGCGCACCCAGGAAATCACCTACCGACTGAGATACATCCGCCATAGACCCGCTTCCAGCCAGTGAAAATACAGGAGCTATATATACTTACATAGATATATATATAATGTATCGTGTGTACTTATATATACATATAATATATTGTATATACTTACATACACATATAATGTGTCGTATATACTTACATACATATATAATGTATCGTATATACTTACATACATATATAATGTACCGTATATACTTATATACACATATACTATATCGTACATACTTACATACACACATACTACATCGTATATACTTACATACATATATAATGTATCGTAAACACTTACATACATATATAATGAATGGTATATACTTACATACACATATAAAGTAACGTATTATACTAACATACATATATAACGTATCGTATATACGTACATACACATATAATGTATCGTATATACTTATATACATATATAATAGATTGTATATTCTTAAATACACATATAATATATCGTATATTCTTAGATACGCAAACAATGTATCGTATGTCCATAGATACTTTTTTAATGTATTTTTATACTTACATACACATATAATGTATCGCATGTGCTTATATACATATATAATGTATCGTATATACTTTCATACACATATAATGTATCGTATGTTTTTAGATGCATATAATGTATCGCATATACTCATATACACATATAATAAATCGTGTGTACTCACATACACATATAATGCATTGTATATACTTATATTCATGTATAATGTATCGTATATGTACATATATAATTTATTGTATATACTAATATGCACATATAATGTATCATATATACTTATATACACATATACATGTATCGTTTTTACTTTTATACACATACAAGTTAATTATATGTACTTATATGCACATATAATGTATTGTATATACTTAGATACACATATACTGTATCGTATGTATATACATTCTTTTTAATTTATCGTATGTACTTTCATACATATATATATAATGTATATCGTGTATACTTACATACACATACAATGTATCGTATATACTTATATACATATATAATATATCGTATACACTCACATACACATATAATATATCGTATGTTCTTAGATACATATATAATTTATCGAATATACTTTATCAATGATCTATCGTATGTACTGTATCGTATAACGATGAATTATGAAGGTATCAAAGGACACACATATTCGTGTTCGAATTGTATCAGATAATGTTGTGATAATATGGAAAGACAACTTTTAATCAACAGATTTGTTTTCAGTCACCAATAAAGGTGACTCATTTATTGTGCCCGTCATAGATAAATAAGTAAGTAAATAGTTTGTTATATTGACATGTACAGTGTTTTATTGACAGTACAAAAATAGAAAACATTTCCAGGGTCCCCTTTCTTGAAACAACTTACGACCATTTGATCGTAAATCAATTTCTTAAATGCTTCATTATAAATTACACTTTTCAAATGAACGTTATTTAATTTCATTTTCTTATACATGTGATATTTCTGCACTGCGTTCACACATAACTGTCTACCCTGAATGCTTAGGTGAACAAAGTGAACGATTTTCAAATGTGAGACTTATCGTAATATGTTTAATAAAACAGGGCCCTGTTTCAGAACGTAAAAATATAAATAAGATAAAACCGTAAGAAATGGGGAAGTATTGACCTCGTTCAAATATATAAGAGATGATATTATGTTACTGAAAAGTTTTATCTTAAAAACTTGTGTAATGACGGGACGACTTTTTTACTTATTTTGGCTGCAACATATATTGCTGATACTAGACAAAATAAAGTAATAGGAAAGTCCTAACCATCTAATTTAATCACACTGTGAGTGAAATAAACATACGTTATCCTAAGGGTTCCGAACAGGACATCTGAGAACCTGAGTCCTTCACAGTTTGAAATTTAAAATGCTTATTACCTCTGTCTTTGTTCCTTATTTGGAAATCTGGATGACTTAATTTTATAGGCTTGAAAGTGGGAACAAAATCGTCTTACTTGATAAAAGCTAAGGCATTTATAACATGATGTGAACATATAAATAAGGCTGACTTTGCTGTTATGAGTATCATATTTGTAGTAATTGTATGTGTGAATAATGCTCATTTTAAGTACACTGGCTTTGAAACTGTTCGCGGAGAATCCGGTTATTTAATTTGTGAATTATACAGGAAAAATGTTTTGACGTGAGCCACATATGTGCTTAATTTATTATTTGCATGTTATTTTAATTTGTACGCCATGTTATTTACATATGGGCTACATATGTAAATGAAATATATGTGTCATATACATGTATATACCACATATATTATTCCATTATAAGTAATACAACTGTGCCACTTATATATGAAACTTGTATACATAAAATACATTTAAGTTTTAATATTATTCAGTAAAAACAAATATTTTCATATTTATTACACATGTGTTACTTTCGTATGAAATACATATATGTAATACATATGTATCACATATGGAATACATATGTATCACATATGGAATACATATGCATTTCATGCCTAGATATTTTTCTGGTGTAAATAATAAAAGGTGTCAAAGTATATACTGACCAACAATAAAAAGTATCCACCGTTAATGCTGGTAATTCCATAGGCCAGTTTTAAGTGAGTGTAAAAGCTTAAACATTGTGTTAATAAACAATTTGTTTTGAAAGCACACTTAACTGAGTACAAACTATATCATTAAACAGTTTGACCTATGCCAAGTAATAATTAGTATGAAACGAGAAAATATGAAACTTGCCGAGCACGATAAATACAACAAATAAAGTAGGCTAGGTTTGATTGAGAAAAATGCTTGCTACCGTTCATGCCCTCTAACCCCGGGTTGAGCAGAACTTAATATTGAAAGTGTCAACAGTACGTAAATTTAAGCCATCCCGGAGGTGGTATGCATATGACGGTGAACATGGAACCTTCAATGAGGTATTTATACCATCCCATGGCCAGCAGCATATGGTCCCAGTTTCTAACAAAATGCTTTGAGAAAACAATGGGAGAAATAAGCAAAATGGCATTTAGTTGGGAGTAGAGGTTATGAAGCCTGTGTATCACAACTAACAGTCAAAAGAATAAATTAAAAAGCAGACATCATATCCCAAAGGATATTAAAGAATATTCAGAACCTTTAAAGGCTGGAGAAGTGGAACCACCTATTCAAAATTAAAGTAAGAAGACGAAAGAATGTACATATACCACCGATATCTGTATAAAAATATCGGGTTCATCGATCTCCAAATATCGGAATGAATAACAGTTCTGATTGCAAGCATAGGGAGACGTTTTTACGTCAACTGGAGGTAATTTGATAGTTCTTGATAATAAATTACTGGTATCTTCAAAAGCTGCGTTGTTCTGTTTTTTTATATTTTTTGGGGTGAGAAATCTATCAAAAACATTGTCTTGGAAACATTTAGGTATTTCTTTTAGAGTTGAAGGTTTTTTGAAACTATGTAAAAGCTTAAGTACTCACTCAAAATCTGATCTATGGAAATACCGGCATTGACCGTGGGAATTTGTTTATTGTTGCTCAGTATATAATGTGGACTCTCCTTATTTTCTAGTTAATATTTATTTACCGGGTTCTCCTCGAAAATCTTCAGCGCCAATGTACTTAAAATATGCATTATTCACACATAAATTCAACAAGTCTGATACTGCGTAACAGCAAAGACAGCCTTATTGCTGTGTTTGTATAACGAGAGGTTTTGATTCGAGTGTTCCGCTCAGATACGAAACGAACAAAAAGGACCAGTAAGTTATAACACTACTGATCTGTAGTCGGAGTGACCTTTTACGGCCGCCACACAGCACTTAACAAACGCTAGTGTTAATGTCACTATATACCGAAAAGGGGATCCCTCGGAAGCAACATAAAAGAGAGAAAAGTAGCAGACTCGGTTTTATTGAGTCTGTTCATGAGAGGAAATATGGTATACAAAAGTAGCATATATATATATTTGGATAGAAAAGTTCAGGGTATCTTAATTTACGAATATCCAACAATTAAAAAAACATTTTTTTGGATTAAAAAATTAAAACACTATGTTTTCAAATTGTTCGTGCAGCAGAATCAATTCACACACAGCGGACATTTTTATTTCTCAATCGATTTTAAAAGGTAAAGTAAGTTATTTACCACTAAAAATAGCTGTTTCATTGATATACAATTTATTTTGGTACAAATTACCTGGCTGAAATAAACGCCCCAAACAATAGGTGCATTTCTGTAAAGTATACAAGAGAAACAAAAATATGTTTTACATATCAGTGAATAGTATACAAATTATCCATAATATAAATATTTCTTTTGTACAAATGTGTAAAATATAATTGCAAGGTACTTACTTTTTAATAACCTTTATGGGATTTTTTTTATTATAGATAAACTTTTAGAAAGTGTCAGTGGCAAAGTAGGCCACTGGAGTCAATGGTATGCTCATTCGTTATATTTTGGTCCGATAGAATAGATAATAAACTGTTTTGTCAATTTTAAGTCGGAACCCTAGATCCCTAGGTAAAGTCTGATATGGGTGTCCGTTTATCATAATTACAAAAAAAAACGGAATTTATGTGCTATCAATTGCATGAGCCAAAAGGTAGATATACAAGTCGAACAGGAAATGTAGCAATCAAGTACCACAGTCAACCACAAACACGCAAAGAAACAAGCAACAATTAAGTGTAAGGATTAATAAAATACAAGATATATGACATCACAAACATAAATGGGTTGACAATAAGGCTACGCCCTGGAACGGTGAGTGGCAACATTTGTGGCTTTCTAGTATTTTGTTTTATATATTATATATACATGATCATTTGTGTGTTATACTTATATTGCATATTGATGCTGTATTGTTTGTTAGAGAATATAACCTGGCGGGGATATCTTTATTTACATTGTCCCATTTTATCGGGATGTCAATAGGGTACAAATTAGGTTTGGTGTACACTTGAACCTGGTTTAAACCGGCCTTTTTTGCCACTGACCGTTCCAAGGCGGTAGCCCTATTGTCAACCCTTTTATGATTGTGCGTATCTCGCCTTTGAGTCATTGTTGTAGTTGTTGTTTGTATCTTTGCATGTGTGTGGTCCTTGAATGCTGCATTCATTGTTGTAGTTGTTGTTTGTATCTTGCATGTTTGCGGTCCTTGAATTCTGCATTTGTTGTAGTTGTTGTTTGTATCTTGCATGTTTGTGGTCCTTGAATTCTGCATTCATTGTTGTAGTTGTTGTTTGTATCTTGCATGTTTGCGGTCCTTGAATTCTGCATTTATTGTTGTAGTTGTTGTTTGTATCTTGCATGTTTGCGGTCCTTGAATTCTGCATTTATTGTAGTAGTTGTTGTTTGTATCTTGCATGTTTGCGGTCCTTGAATTCTGCATTTGTTGTAGTTGTTGTTTGTATCTTGCATGTTTGTGGTCCTTGAATTCTGCATTCATTGTTGTTGTAGTTGTTGTTTGTATCTTGCATGTTTGCGGTCCTTGAATTCTGCATTTATTGTTGTAGTTTTTGTTTGTATCTTGCATGTTTGCGGTCCTTGAATTCTGCATTTGTTGTAGTTGTTGTTTGTATCTTGCATGTTTGTGGTCCTTGAATTCTGCATTCATTGTTGTAGTTGTTGTTTGTATCTTGCATGTTTGCGGTCCTTGAATTCTGCATTTATTGTTGTAGTTGTTGTTTGTATCTTGCATGTTTGTGGTTCTTGAATGCTGCATTTATTGTTCGACTTTCGTATCTACTTTTATAAATAGATACACGTGTATCATTTACAGTACACAGCCTTCCCAATCACGTGTAACATTTACAGTAAACAGCCATCCCAATCACGTGTAGCATTTACAGTACACAGCCATCCCAATCACTCAATAAAAAAGGAACAAATGTATAGAACATATATTTGAAAAACAAAATATGAGATATCGCAACCATAGAAAGGGCTGATATCATTGCGATATTTTAAACGTGAAATAAAAGCCAAGCAAAACTGAGTGTTTTACAAAAGTAGATGCAAACATGTTGTATAGGAAATATAGCATTAACAAAACACATTTAAAAAACAATATACAGTAAAATACATTTGAAGATAACGGTTGAGGTATTACAGACAGAATTAACATTCGAGTTAACGCCTTGTTTAAATCTAGTAATTTTTCGAGCAAAAATGGTTTTAGAAAAATTGATACAAACGTCGAATAGCAAAATGTAGCATAAATAGAATGCATTGAAAACTACACTTATATTGCAAAATACATGTTAACATGCAAACATTTAAGCGTTAACATTAGGGCAACCGTCTGGTTTAAATCGTGTCCGTACCGTTCATTTGCCCAGCCAAAAATAAACGTGAAAAGTAGATGCAAAATTACGGAATAGGAAATCAGGAAGTAAGGAGATTCTTACTTACACTGAGGAAATGATGCATTACCAGAACTCATAAAAGGCAATTATATTGCAAAATACAATTTAAGATAAAGGTTGAGATATTGCAATAATCTAAGGGTTAACATTCGGGTTACCGTCTTGTTTAAATCGAGTCCGTGCCGTTCATTTTTCGTCGGGGCAAAAAGATGTTTTAGAAAAGTAGATGCTAAAGCTGAATAAGAAATGTAGCATTAGCAAATGCATTAGAAACATTTGTATAGCAAAATACATCTAAAGATAAAAGTTGAGAAAAGGATTAACATTCGGGGAACCGTCTTGTTTACATCGAGTCCATACCGTTCATTACCAAGCAAAATATTGTGCATCAAGTCAAACTGTGCATCAAGTCAAAATGTGCATCAAGTCAAAATGTACCGCAAGTCAAAATATATCTCTAGTCAAAATGTATCTCTAACCAAATGTACCTCTAGTCAGAATGTGCCCCAAATTAAACTGTGCCACAACTCAAAATGTGCCTCTAGTCAAAATGTACCGCAAGTCAAAATATTTCTCTAGTTAACATAAACATATAGCCAAATTGTTCATGTTAAAATGTGCCTCAAGTCAAAATATACCGAAAGTCAAAATATACCGAAAGTCAAAATGTACCTGCAGTCAAAATGTGCCTCAAATTAAAATGTGCTTCATTTTAAAATGTGCCTTAAGTCTAAATGTACCTCTAATCAAAATGTACATCAAGTGCAAATGTGCCTTAAGTCAAAATGTGCCTCAAGTCAAAACATATCTCTAGTCAAAATGTACCTCTAACCAAATGTACCTCTAGTCAGAATGTGACTCAAATTAAACTGTGCCATAATTCAAAATGTGCTTCTAGTTAAAAGTACCTCTAGTCAAAATGCACATCTAGTCAAAATATATCTCTAGTAACATCGTACAGAAGTTAAAACATAGCCACGTAAAAATTTCCGCAATGAAAGTCAAAAAATCCTCCATTTGGACGATATTTTACATGTTTATGATTTTGTGCCGTAAAATCCAATTCAATTCAATTCGTATCCTGGCATTTTAAATTTCGATTTAGGTGTTTAGACCTCATTTGGAACGTTTTGACTTACGTGTGTTTTGACAGAGGTATGTTTTGACCTGGGTACATTTTGACCTGTTGAATTTAGCGTCTATTCAGCCTTCCTTGTTTCTGATATTACATTTTACATATGACATTTAAAACGAAAATTCGCCAACCATGCTTCCCGAATATTTATTGTTTTAAATAAGTTCAGTACTGAATTATGTTATGTGCATATTCACCAATGTAAAAAATCCTTTCGGAGGCTAAATGCACTAAAGGAAAATAGAAACCCAGCTCGGGAATTTCAGTTATATCATGTACATACTGCACTCTTAATTCCAGGTAATATTCCAAATAAATCCCAAGATGTTTTGTAAAAAAAAGCGTTTGCAGCTAGTTAGAGAAAGGACAAATCTGTGATGTTGTAGACAAAAATTATCACAGTACACTTTGTAATAAAAAAATGCATAAATGTTGAAGTTTATTTTTAAAACATTGAGCCATTTCAGTACTGTATTTAATGTAAAAAGTGTGCACAAGTTTACATCCAATTTTTCTCACCTGCTTGGGCCAAAGGCGAACTCGGTCAATAATGACATTTGGAAGGGTAACTATTTGCTGTGTTATGTGTTGTTTTTGGTTTTTTTTTCCGAAATGGAAACGTCGTATGTATGATTAACATCAGCATATTTACATGCAATATATAGAGAAAAATCCCGAGTTGCGTTTCTGTTTTCCTTTAGTATACATTCCTGAAAAGTTCCGTGACTTATTTCCTGTAATTCTCTTCCCTGTAAATGTATTTCCAGTCCGGATCAGCTGACAGGTCGGTGGTTTCAGCGCCTGCAGAGAACAGACGACACACTCCACCGCTACCAGATGTTTGGTCCTTGTAATTGGCGCCTTTACAGAGGACATCCTGTTTGCAGATGCTGGCACATTCGATTCTGCTTCCGGCTAGTACCTCTTTTGATATCTGAGATTTGTCTCGCATGGTACCAGACTGTACATTGAACGGGCCTACAGCTGGTGTCCCGCTTGAACCGCCTGAAAATAAAACCATTTATAACTAACGGTTCCCTGCTATGTTACGATTCTGTACATTTCCAAAGTATAATATAGGAAAACATAGGGTACCAGTTAAAGAAACGCGTGAGGCGAGGGAGAGTACCGAAACAATTCAACACCATTTTCGAAGAATTGCGCTTGGGAACAAGCGGCTTATTTTTTACTATGGAAAACCGCTCCAAAATGAAAATGGCCTTAGTATTATTGAATTTGAGCCTTACGCATTGACAACCTCAGTTTACTTCCAATGTAACAGGAAACGCATTTATTCGTCCATATTGACGTGTTCATATTGTGTAGTAAAATCATTATACTGGAACTACTTGTGTAGTAAAATCATTATACTGGAACTACTTGTGTAGTAAAATCATTATACTGGAACTGCTTGTGTAGTAAACTCATTATACTGGAACCACCTGTGTAGTAAACTCATTATACTGGAACCACCTGTGTAGTAAACTCATTATACTGGAACCACCTGTTTAGTAAAATCATTATACTGGAACCACTTGCGTAGTAAAATCATTATACTGGAACTATTTGTGTAGTAAAATCATTATACTGGAACCACGTGTGTAGTAAAATCATTATACTGGAACCACTTGTGTAGTAAAATCATTATAAGGAAACCACTTGTTTGCATACTCGTTAGGGATTAGTGCAGAATTTCATGTCAAAGGAAGTTTGTCATGTGATGTAAACATTATTATAGCAGTGTTTTTGTTTCATTTTGAAAAATTCTCACGGTGTTACGACAGTATGTTTGTTTCAAATAAATGTTTTTTATGAATAATAAATGTTACAACTTATTGTTTTGTTCTAATATGTTAAAGTTTGATATTGTCAGGATACGAGTGCTACAGTGTGATTGTGTCAGGATATATATTTTACAGTTTGAATGCTGGGATACGATTGTTAAAGTGTGATAGTGTCAAGATGTGGGTGTTACAGTGTGGTAGTGTCAGGATGCGAGTGGTACAGTGTGATAGTGTCAGGATGCGAGTGGTGCAGTGTGAACATGTTTGGATACGAGTGTTACAGTGTTATAGTGTCAAGATACGAGTGTTACAGTGTGATAGTGTCAGGAGACGAGTGTTACAGTGTGATAGTGTCAGGATGCGAGTGTTACAGTGTGGAATTGTCAGGATTCGAGTGGTACAGTTTGATAGTGTCAGGATACGAGTGTTAAAATGTGACAGTGTCAGGATACGATTGTCACGGTGTGATATTGTCAGGATGCGAGTGATACAGTGTGCTATTGTCAGGATTCGTGTGTACGGTGTTTCTGAGAATAATGTACTCGTGGTCTAGTTTTTCCCCAAGCTTTGTCATAGATTTTACTAATTATTTCGCCATTTTCAATAGAAAGATGTAAATCAAGAAATGAAGCGACAGTATCAGAAATGTTAGCTTTGTTGAGTTGAAGTTCCTTAGGATAGATATTATTAGCCATAGTAGAAAAGAAATGATTGTCAATGGGAAATGTGTCATTCAAATACCGAGAGGTGCCATTAAAGGCTTCTATTACATTTGTCTGAGTATCGGATAAAGGACTCAGCATAAAATCTTTTTCATAGCAATACAAGAACAAATCTGCGACAGGAAGTCCATGTACAACATGCAAAATCTCTAAATACAAAATTTGGATCTCCGTTCCGAGACCATTTTTCTAAAGAGGACTTAGTATAGTATATGGGTAATAAAACAAAAAATCAGTGGTTGTTGAGCTGATTGTTAAGTTTTCAACTACACTCAAGTGATATGAAAACGCAACACGGGAATTTCCGCTATATATTGTATGTACAATATGCTGCTTTTAATCGAATGGTACATGGCTACGTAGGATCTTTCCTTATGGAAAAAATACTAAAACAACAAATAATACAGCAAATAGTATTCCTGCAATGTTTCATTATTCACAGAGTACGCGTTTGGCTCAATCATGTGAGCAGACTTAGGATGCAACATTTTGCAAACTATTTACGTTAAATACAGTACTGAACTAGCTCAATTTTTCGAAGAGCAACTTCAACATTGATGAAGTTCTTGTTACAAAGTGTAGTGTGATTAAAACGTCTACAACATCACAGTTGTGTCCTTTCTCTAGTTAACTGCAACTTTTTTTTAAAAAAACATCTTGGGATTTCTTTGGAATATTATGTGCAATTAAGTGTGCAGTATATACAATATATAGCGGAAATTCCCTTGTTGCGTTTTCATATCACTTAAGTGTATTTCAATTACCGGCGTTCATCTTGTATTTCGAAATCACCCTAGTTTGACCCGTTACTTAATGCTGCTTTGTTTGTTTGAGAATATAACATGGCTGGGATATCGTTTTTTACACTGTCACCTTTTATTGGGAAGATAATAGGGTAAGAGTGAGCGTTGGTGCACCCTAGAACCAGGTTTAAATCCCCAGTGGTCCTTTTTGCCACAGACCGTTCCAAGATGAAAACCATATTGTCAACCCTTTTATGTTTGTGATGTCGAGTCTTGCCTTTTAGTCATCTTTAAACTTGTTCTTTGTTTCTGTGCGTGCTTTCGGTTGAATGTGGTCCTTGAACGTTTTGCATCTTTATTGACACGATGACGTCACGCAACTGTCTTTGTTGATATCAACGAGTGACTTTCACCTTTCCCCATGTGTAAGATCAGGCTTTCCGTCACCCATGTAAAACGCGGATAACCATACCCGGTATGCAAGATAATAGAACGGTGATACCGTAAATGGGGAATAATTTTAGCAGCTACAAACGTGACTTCTTTGTAGAAGTTTAATCTGATGTTTTAGTCCAAATATAGTTAAAGATTGAATTCGATATTTCGATCTTTCTAAAAGTTATGATAAACATTAGGCTTTTTGTAAAGTTTGTAAATCCTGAAGGGTTTCTCGCTAACTTTCAACTTTGATCTTTATCTTTCCATGTAGAATCGAAATTGTAGCATTCAAGGACTATAGTCAACTAAAGCACGCACGGAAACAAACAATATTTACAAAAGTTATATCTATTTTTCATACTTTAATATTGTAAATACAATACGTTGCAACTTTTGAAAACTCGATTGTGTCAACAGTCCACGCTTTTGTATAAGTTGCTCACTTCTAAATATAGCCTGCGATAAGCCCCGCTTTTTGTTGTGTACTATTCAGTACACAGAGGTCAGCACATATTAGTTTAAAATATGCAAAATGCATTTTCTGGAACTATGTGTGAAATAATTCCCATCAGCAAAGATCACTGAGTTGAATACAAATGAATTGTTTAATGTTTTTGAAAATTTAAGCTCTAATAAATATACATGTCAATATTCAGTGGTGCGGATATCACACTGCTTGTAAACAGAGACACGTGTACAACGTTTGAGCTGATCAATATATGCTTATCTTCTTTTCAATGGATTGTGTTGGAACTATCTCTAAAATAAGGTAATTTAATGAAAATCTGGTGTTTAGTTCTTTAGATATTAGCAGATACGACACTCAGGAGGCCTATGGAAAATATTTAGTTTCCTGCAACCTAAAGCAAACATCGACAGTTAGCACGAGGATTTTAAAACGACGTGACTTCATACACTCTAAACAAGATCATCAGACGAATTAACCGCACCTTGATTGGTTTAGCTCAACCCCAAAATGTATTTGACTTTCACTGAGAATTGAGGAGCACCAAGTCGCAATATTTTCCTGTAGGCATGTGCAAGAGAAATGTAAATATTTGGAAAAGTTTGTAGTTATACATAATGTAAAGTATGCAGGTGGAGAATTACTAGCAATATACCTTTCCAGACTCTGATGGTTGTGTTGGTTTGAGTTGACACGTGCGCGTAGCCAGGCGATGGTCCCATATGTTCTCCTACTTTTATCAGATAAGATCCCGCAGTTACTTGGTGCCATAGACGCACGGCACTTCCATTATACGCATAGATCATTCCTCCGAGGGCACCCGCGCCGTCAAAGACGGCAGCACCAGTAGCGTAAAAATGGTACCCAGCAAACAAACCATCAACAGCGATTGACTATGAAAAAGATAACAAAAACAGTTGACACCCAAGCCCAGGCTAAACTCCCATTTCTGCCACAAATAAGTATTATATGATTCGTATATAATTCTAACATGCTACCTATAATATGATTCGTATATAATTCTCACATGCTACCTATAATATGATTCATATATAATTCTCACATGCTACCTACCATATGATTCGTATATAATTCTCACATGTTATCTATCATATGAATCGTATCTTATTCTCACATGCTACCTATCATATGATTCGTAGGCTTTCGTTGATGATAATACTATACCTTAAACAACTGCTCCTGCTACTACACTACTACTGCTACTACTACTACTACTTTTAGAACTGCTACTTATACCATTACTATTACTAATAATAATATTTGTAGTAGTAGAAATAGTAGCAGTAGTAGACTAGTAGTAGCAGCAGCAGTAGTAGTAGTATTAGTAGCAGCATCAGCAGTAGTAGAAGATGCAGCAGCAGGAGCAGCAGCAGTAGTAATAGTAGTAGCTGCAGCAGAACAGCAGCATTAGCAGTAGAAGTAGCAGCAGAGCAACATCAATAGTAGTAGTAGTAGTAGTAGGACAAATTTTAGTTTGATTTAGCCACTCAATTTTAAATATGTAGTTTTTTGTGCGGAAATTAGTTTCGATTTATTTTAGAAAATTTTAAATATTTAGATTTGTGTGTAAGAAATTTTAAATAATGGAAATGAAAGGACAACAAAAAATTCCAGTCATTGTTCAAAATGAGCAGACTAATTTAGGTGATTTGTTTGGGTTAATTAGTGAAAAAATGACACATATTTCGTCTGTACTTGCGTCACAGGGTGTACCTTTGTTTGAGGGTAACCCGAAACAATTTAGGGAATGGGTAAAAGCAATTGAAAATATCAAAAAGTTACTAGCTTAGATGAGATAACTTGTGGGATGGTTGCGTTGCAAACATTGAGGGGTGCAGTTAGTGGGTTTGTTCAGAGATATTTGGATGGTAACCCTCGTTGTACTTGGGGTGAGATCAAAAATGAAGTAGCTAAAAGGTTCAGCGATGTAACTGTTGCGCAATTTGCATTGACTATGCTTAGACAAATACATCAAAAGTCTGGGGAAAATGTCCGAATATATGCAAAGAGGTTAATGTCATTAGCTGAGGTAGCTTTTGAAAGTCAAGATGGTGAACTGATTGAGTTGCACTTGGTTGATATTTTTGTCACGGGGTTGACGAATGATCAGCTAAAATGACAAATTTAAGACGTAATCCGTAAACGTTACATGCTGCCATAGATCATGCCACTACCGAGTATAATTTTAGACAGAGAGTAGCTGCTTGTGGGGTTAAATTACCATTTGTAAAGGAATCTTGTTTGGTTATCATAGGGAAGCCAATGTTTAGAACTCTTAGGCAACTTAGGCCAATTAAGATTAGTTTACATACAGCTGGTGACACACCCTTAAAGGTTCTTGGTTGCATGGATGTTACTTTTAAAATCGGTGGTAGCGAGGTAACTCAAGAGTTCCATGTGGTAAGTAATTTAAATAGGAATTTGATTTGGGGTTTGGATTTCATGAAATTATATAGAGTTTGACTATATATAGATCTTAGAAATATGAGATGACAAAAAGTATGTTAAATTAGAGGAAGACATTCACATAGCTTCTACAGTTAGAATGAAAAACAAAATTACTCTAAAATCTAGGTCAGCTAGAATTTGCTTAGGTAATATACGAGATAGTCCTCAATTACCATCAGGTAAAATTGATGAGGTTACTCAAATTGATAAGGGTTTTATTGTAAATGAGCCTGGACTACGAATTGTAAATTATGTATCAATTTTAAGACAAAATCGAACCATTTCAATCTTGGTTGTAAACAACACTGATCAATATCAAACAATTTATAGATATGGTTATTGGCTAGGATTCAGAAATTGATTGATAGTTTAGACATAAAAACTGTAGGATCTGTGATGAAAGGTCAAACAACACAGGAAAATCGAAACTTCAATGATTTGCATGTTGATGATATATATAAGACACAAATAGAACATTTAGTTGTCAAGAACTCAGATTTGTTTGCAAGTAAAGACTCAGACTCAGATCACACTGATACTGTGAAGATACTGTGAAGATGCGGATCGATACAGGTAACAATGCTCCTATTAAGCTTAAACCATATAGAACACCACTTCAAAATAGAGTAGCTGACAAAGCCATAGATGAAATGTTGTAGGTAAGAAAGAAAGGACTAATCGATTTTGCGATGATTATCGAAAGCGTAATCAAAATACGGTCAAAGATTCATTCCCGATGCCCTTGATTGATAATTTGTTAGCTGTCCTTGACAAGGCCAAATAGTTCACGACCCTTGACTTTAAGAGCGAATATTGGAAGGTACTCATGGACGGAAACGATAAGGAAAAGACCGCATTTGCATGTCACAGAGGTTTGGTCAAATGGGAGTTCATGCCCTTTGGTCTATCTAATGCCCCGGCAGTTGTTCAAGAGCTCATGTCAGTTGTTCTTGAAGGTCTCTCAGAGTTCACGACCGCATATTTAGACGATGTGTTGATAATCAGTGAGACTATGGAACAACATATGCGACATCTGGAAATAGTATTTAGTAGACTCATAGCTCATGATCTAAAGTTCAAGCTTAAGAAATGTAGTTTTCAGCAAACAGAAAAAAAATATCTTGGTTTCGTTATTGGTAGCAATGGTATTAAACAAGATCCTAAGAAAGTTGAGGCAATTAAGACAATACCAGCACCCACGTGTGTAAGAGAGGTAAGGTAATTGATTGTCATGTCTTCTTACCATAGGAGGTTTATTCCAAATTTTAGTGCAATTGCAGAGCCTATCATTTTGCTAACAGGAAAACATGCACATTTTGCGTGGTCAGCAGTACATCAGCAAGCATTTGATTTCCTAAAACATAGTCTGTCAGTTGTACCTGTACCATTGTTAGTATACCCAACTCCTAACAAACCGTATACATTGTACACATTGCAACAACCATAGAAAAAAACATTTAATATCTGTCGAACAAATTGAATAAAACACAATGTAAATGCAGTACAATAGAGAAAGAAGCTTTTGCAATTTATTACACCTTGCACAAGTTAGATTATTATTTACATCACAGAGAATTTAAAATCAAAACAGATCATGCACCATTAAAATATATTTTGAAGTCCGAAATACAAAACAAGAAAATTCAGGGCTTTAAAACGTACTGATAAAGGTGATCCTTTGAGAGCAACTAACACAATTAAGAGAATAAAGCAGCAGTCTCGGTTTTATTGAGTCTGTTCATGAGAAGTAATGGAAGAAGCAACACTTCTCACGCCCCCTAGCACCGGCTTAAGCGGTATTCTACTACAAAGCCACCTATATTGGGCTCGTTGGTCCCAAAGGACCAGTAAAAAATAACACTACTGATTCGTTTAAGTATTGCTGGATACATTTGCCAAATTGAACACATTGTTGGGTCTAAATATACAAGTGCCGACCTCCTATCTAGGCATTCTAAATGATAACACATACCAGGTAAATGCCATAGATTCAAGTCAGTTTGATCTTAAGCAATTAGCTGCTTGTGATATTCCGTTCAAGGACATGTTGCAAAAACCAGTGAATGTTTTGCCAGAGATTGATTTAATTACAGAACAAAGTAAGGACGATGCCATTTGTAAGTTATAAAGCATGCTGTTACATGGTGATCCCACAAAGGATGTATGTGAAAATGTACATGGTAGTATATGATCTTTTGTATTTTCTTAATGACCCAGATGGCGATGTAAAATTGAGATTGTGTGTTTCACAGCACTTAAGAGCCCTGATTATAAAGCAATACCATGATGATAATGGACATATGGGGGTTCATAAGTGTTATGATTCCATTAGGTAAAAGTACTTTTGGCCAAATTTATTTAAAGAACTGTATCAGTATGTAACATTTTGTGAAATCTGTCAATCGAGGTCATTGCAGAAAATTAGACAACCATTGCAAGAAACAGATCAACCACCGTATTCTATGGTAATGGTAAACTTAGGTCTGTCTGGTCCGTATCCGACTACATTGTCCGGAAACAAGTACATTGTTGCTTTTGTTTATTGCTATAGTGGTTGGCCTGAGGCATTTAGTGTTCCAAATAAGGATGCTGATACCGTTGCTTATCTTTTAATTTAGGAAATATTCCCAAGGTTTGGTAGTATTGTAACACTACAGCCTTGCCATTGTACTTGACCTAATAACAGTTTATAAACGCAACACAATTAGAGTTAAAATACACCCCTCATATAACTGATCATGCAATGTTGTTGGTTAATCATCTGAACACCTGTTATAATTTACTTGCTCTTAACTAAACTATGAATTCTGGGAGTTAAGAAGTATTAGGCGAGACCATTCACCGAAAGGTCTTGTGGGTAATTTATGCATACAATGAGGTAATTACCATGGCGTTAACCTGTAGCTACACAGGTCGATGTCCATATGTGAGGCATGACTAACTGCAGAAAAGCAGTATAGGTAATCTTCAAGTGTAATACTGAGCGCAGGAAAGTCTAGTAGAGAGTCTGGGGCCGGTGATTAAAGTAGTGGAGAGTCAGTCAATTTTGTAAGATGGATCCCGCAGTCTAAGACAGGGTGTGGGATAAGTTAAACTATACTATGGAAGCCATTATAGTAGGGCAGTCATCGTTACATACTAATTTGAGGATTTGGACATTTGAACGTTTCTAAATATTATTATACTTTGTGAACCTAAGACATTTAATAATAGTGACTATTTAAGTAGCTAACAAATGGAAGTACTAAAAACCAAAACGGTTATGTATATGTATAACATGATGTTCATATCGTATTATGAATGTGTAATTATTCGGACTGTTATATATGTACCAATAAATTATGGAAATCACAACGCGAAGTCCGGACCTTGTTATTAAATGTACCAAGCATAGCATACGACCCCGTAGTGCTACAGTATATTACAGATCGTGACCGATACGGGTCAGAAAACTGTAACAAGGTCATAAGAGAGGTCATGGAAAGCTTGAAAATACACCATGTTTTGACTAGTGTTTATTATCCCCAGTCTAATGCAAGGGTTGAACGTTTTCATCGTACTTTGCATGACATTTTAGCGATAAAGGTCAGTGAAAATCAACAAACATTAGATTTGTATCTCAATCAGGCATTGGCTGCTATTTGGTTTTATGTTAGTGTGTCTTCTACCTCATATATTGTCGTGATCCAGTTTTCCCGTTGATAACTTGTTTAAGCCAAGACAAATATATCAGGGTGAAGAATTACATAAGATTGCATTGCAAGAGCAACACAAAGCATTTATGCATGTCCAGCTGGCTTGCGGAACGTCGGTGGTTCTACCCAGGTGCCCGCCCGTGCACGAAAATTGCCCGGAGGGGCACCTGGGGTCTTCCTCCACCAGTGGAAGCTGGAAAGTCGCCATATGACCTTAGCTGTTGGTGCGACTATAAAATCCAATTCAATTCAATTCAATTCAATTATGCATGTCCGACAGCATATGAGAAAGCTAAGAACAGGCAAGCTAAGGATCATGGTAGACATATAAAAATTGTCGAATTTCAAATAGGGGACCCGGTATTCTATAAAAATAATCAGAGTTAGATTTGAAATGGAAGCCATATTATAGGTTCTTGATAAGACTGGTCCAGCTTCATTTGTCATTAAAAATCAACTTGATGGCACTACAGCAAAAGCACATGCTGAATTGTTGAGATTGGCAAATATTGATTGGTAAATGCCAAATACTAAAGATACTAGAGGTCGGTCAATGAGAAAAGGTCAGTATGTTGTACCTCCAGTAACTGATTCAAGTAGTCAATCAGATTCAGATGATGGCAAACCCTTAAGTAAACTGGTAAGGAAATACCGTAAGGAAAGAGAAAACTCTGATTCTGAAGTTGGTATACCTTTATTTGAAATAGCTAAGCGATTAAAAAGTGGGGATCAATCAGATATTGATGAACGGCAATCACAAATTATGGATCAAGGTGAGGATAGTAGTTCTGATAGTGAGTCAATACATGAGTCTTTACCTGTAAGATCTGAAATTCATTCTGATATTGAATATCAGGAGAAAAATGGATATTGATCATGTTAAAACGAGATCAAAAGGAACAGGTGTTAAGGGGTTACTGAGGTTAATTTATGATATGATGCAATCGATAGACCTCAAAGATCTATGTTATTATGTAACCTAAGGAATTTGTATTTATGTATTTCAGGCACAAAACCTGATGTTCATTAGCCATTTCACATCTGTTGAAAGTTCAGTTGTACGAGATAATGTGATATTTCAAAAGGTCATTTATAAACGATGCACGATGGCTTGTTACTTTACCGTTACTTGACCTGACATCATACTCTCAGTTCATAAATAAGGTTCATTCTGATATAAATGGAACACAGCACATCATGGAAATACATCACAAGGATGGATTGATTACAATCAAACCGAAACTGCAATATTTCGTATGTATCGTGCTCGGCCGTTTCCAAAGGTCCATTTATATACTCTCTTTTATAGCACAGTGGCGTTGCTTGTGCAGTGTGGCGGCAGTAACACGTCTCCCAGCGCTTGCAATCAGTACTGTTATTCATTCGATCTTTGGAGATCGCTGAGCCCGATACTTATATTTAGTTATCGGTGGTACATTTTCAATTTCTTTTGTTTTCTTACTTAATTTTTGATTGGGTTGTTCCACTACTCCGGCCGATAAAAGGCTCCGGGTATTGTTTAATCACTTATAGGATATGTTGTCTGCTTTTTAATTTAGTCTTTTGACTGTTACTTGTCATAACCGCTGCTCCCAACTAAATTCCATAAATGTTTTTTTCGCTCTTCGAGGCATTTAATTGTATTAGATACTGGGACCATACGCCGTACGACATGGGGAAGCAATTAACTCCATGTCCACCGCCGTATGCATGCCATCTTCGGGATGGTTAATATTGTGTATTATCGGTTTTATGAATATTGAGTTCTGCTCAACCCGGGGCTAGAGGGCGTGAGCAGTAGCTAGCATATTTCACTACCGCTCATGAACAGTCTCAATCAAACCGAGACTGCAATATTTCGTATGTGTCGTGCTCGGCCGTTTCCAAAGGTCCATTATTATACCCTTTAAGTATGCTTTCAATTAATCATTTGTCTGTTAATACAATATCACCAAATCAGTTAAGACAGATATTGCTTGAGATTAGAGATCAATTGCCAAGTAATTATCAACTTCCGGAAGATCCAATTAACAATATTTGGTATTTCTATAATACATTACATTGTACGACATTCTTGCTAGATAATAGAATTCAGATTTGTATTAGATGTTCCACTTTTAAATTCTAAACATACATATGAAGTATATGATGTAATTAATATACCAATGGTATTGCCAATGGGAAATCAAACAACTGAGCAATTAATCTTCCAATATAAAATTAAAACACATGGTTTTATGATTGACAATGCTTTCAAATGGTGATAGACGAATGCGGAGTAATTCTCATACAATATGTTGTAATCCGAGAACACCTGTCTATCCCACAAATTTAAGTAGATATTGTGTAACTGCATTGCGTACGAACTATGCATTGTGTACGAACAATTTGAAAAACATAAATATGTATTGTACTAGGATAGTTTCAAAACAAACATTACCATCTGCAATTTACGTAGATGCAGGTGTGTGGATTGTACCGACAAACATAGATTTGGCATTTACAATAACTTGCCAGGGACAAAATACTGGTTCTCATGAAATTAAACCGCCAATGAGTACACTTTAACTTAAAATGTCATGCTCTGCCATTAGTGAATATGTTAGTTTACCAATGTATAGTACTAAGCACATGAATGCAAATTCTATAGATTCTTTTGGTGGATTGTTGGCAATTCGTTGTTTTAGTGAATTTAACATTTGGCAGGGAATGAAAAACAAAATTCGTAACACCTCGATGATTGAAATGTCAAAACACTAACAAACACTGTCTGAAATTTTCCTCTTGATAACCTTTTGGATAGAGTAAAGCAGAAATAGTATGAACCTATTTACACTTATAACAACAGTAAACATGATATAGTAAACTATTTATCAGTATGTGCCTTGGTTGTGTTAACCTTCATCAATATCGTAGTAATTATTTACTTTAAGAAATATATTCAGACAAGTTTGGCTAATAAACATGGTGTTGATGATTCGATCAAGGCGCAAACAATGTGGAATTGTCCGGAAGTCATGGAGTTAGAGATTCTGCCATTCACACAAAAGGCACCTGCGACTATGACGCCAGGAGAGAACGTCTAAGTCTCTGTTTACTCTACGTATGGTCATCGACGAGGACGAGAACAATATACATTAACATGTGTGTGTACAATCTATGAGTTGTGAAATAAAAACATTCTCGTTGAATACTTTGCAAAAGACTAATTGTTTTAATTTGATTAAGTGTGCATGCAATTATTTTGTAATATTGTTTATTGATTTAATGATGCATTTATTATGTTACTATTAATTAAATATAATAATTAACTTAGCGGGGAAGGTATGTAACATAATGATACCTGGGTTAATTAATTATCTTAATTGATTAATTGATTGGTGATTATCATCGATTGTTTAATTAAATCAATACAGTAATAATTTGATTAACGAATTCATTTAGTAAATGAGCTTAATGCATGCTTTGATAATATAAAAATATTATAAATTCGCTGTACCTTTAAGAGTTATGTGCAATATACGTGGAACTTGCATCTAGTAGAATGTGGGATAATATCAGGTATCCGTTGACATTTCTATAGCTGAATATGCAGTCTAAAACAGTTGCATCATAAAATGGTAATGTCATATCGTCATATGATAATCTTATGATGCTGTATTCTCACAGCAATTAAAATATCAAATTGTTTCGGATTGGTACGATCACCAAAGATAGGAACATAATTGGCGTTAGGGTGTCAATAATTTGACCTGCATTTGCAAGTCCATGAATTCTGCACGTTCGTATGTTGTATATAAACGCGTTTATTTTCTGTATGCTTCAGTTGTGGTCTGGTTAAGTCTAGTTGAGTCTGAGGTTAATAACGTTAGGTAATAAAGCTAAACTGCTGTAAAATCGTTATTTCGTTATAATTAAGTCATAAACACTATGCGATCACGGACGGCAGGCGGTTATGTGACTATTGTGTGTAACAAAGTGTACTGTGATTTACAAATCTACAACAAGGAAGTTATGTCCTTTCTTTAACTAGCTGCAACAATTTTCTTACAAAACATCTTTGGATTTCTTTGGAATATTACATGAAATTAAGTGTGCGGTATGTACGTTATATAACGGAAATTCACGAGTTGCGTTTCTGTTTCCTTTAGTGTATTTAGTGTCCGCCTAAATTGTTTTAAAAAAAGTCTGAGAGGAGAAATTTGGAAATTCTCGAACACAATAAATACAAGCTATATTGCAGTCTCGGTGTGATTGAGACTGTTCATGAACGGTAGTGAAAAGTGCTTGCTACAGTTTACGCCTCCTAGCCTCGGTTTGAGCAGATCTCAATATTTAAAATGCCAACAGTACAGAAATGTGAG
Organism: Cyrtodaria siliqua; assembly: GCA_037043455.1. Classification (NCBI taxonomy): domain Eukaryota; kingdom Metazoa; phylum Mollusca; class Bivalvia; order Adapedonta; family Hiatellidae; genus Cyrtodaria; species Cyrtodaria siliqua. Next base: position 121,950 of record JAWPHD010003661.1, read on the forward strand.
CCATCCCGAAGATTGCATATGATTGCATATGACGGTGAACATGGAACCTTCAATGCGGTATTTTCACACCATTACATGGCCAGCGGCGTATGGTCTGAATTTCTAACAAAACGCGTTGCTCAATACAAGAAAACAATGGGCTAAATAAACAAACTGGAATTTAGCTGGGAGCAGAGATTATGAAGCCTGTGTATCACAGGTAACAGTCAAAATACTAAATTAAATAGCAGGCAACATATCCTTAAGTTTTTAAACAACACTCAGAACCTTTAAAGGCTGGAGTAGTGGAACCAACTATTCGAAATTCAAGTAAGAAACCAAAAGTATTTGAGAATGTACCACCGATATCTGTTAATATCGGGCTCAGCGATCTCTAAAGAACAGTTCTGATTGAAAGCACGACATGTAAGATTTAAGTTAGTAAATATGCACAAAACATAATTTAATTTAATACTGAACTTATTTAAAACGAGATAGAAACGCCTGGTGGGAAAAAAACATAAAATGTGGACGCCCGCCGCCGCCCGCCCGGTTGTCGCCAGTAAAAACGTACCCAGGTCTAACTATACCTTAATTGTGCAGTATATAAAATATAAAGCGGAAATTCCCTGAGTTGCATTTCTTTTTTTTTCCTTTAGTATATATTCCTGCTACGTTCCAATACAATATATATTGGGAATTCCCGAGTTGAATTTCTTTTTTTCTTTAATATACATTTCTGAAAAGTTACAGTACAATATATATAGGAAATTCACGAGTTGCGTTCCTTTTTTGCCTTTAGTATACATTTGCTTACGCTCAGCACAGTTCTATACATAATTATTATCAGATATGGTAACAAATATCTAAGCAGGTACTTTCTGATATTCTTACCTCTACAATGACGAGGTCGGTATCCACGTCGAGCGTTGACGCTAAGGAATACTCGTGACTGTCTCCGGAATCATCAATTGTATGAGAGGTCGTTACGTCAGCGACGCTTTTGGAGGAAAGGTCCTTCCACATGCGAATGGTAATGACGGCGTATTCGTTAGATTTAGGAAAACAGTCGGACGCAGTACTTGACGTCCCTCTGCCATAACCGTCGCAGAAATTGATCACACCTTGTATAAAAACAGTGTCGCAGCTGAATATTCAGTTTAATTTAACACAATTTCTAAATATTTACATTTGTATCTTGACTAATTTTCTTATTGTTAATATCTAATAGTCAAACTGTCTAAGTACCCACTATTCTAAAATATATTTAAAATAAAGAAAATTATTTAGTATACAAAAGTGTGTAATAAGGAATTTTGTTCAGTGTATTTTAGAAGTATTTTGTTTTGACCAATACTTTGTAAAACATATATTTCTTGTTTAAATTGTTACATCGTTTGAGAGTTGCCCTCCCTTCATATGAAAATATGAAATGTGCTCATAAACCACATACCATGAATCGAAGTCCGCTTATAGATATAAACTGCTTAAAACTGGTAGGAAAAAATATTACGAACCCCATAAAAGTTTGATCTATTTATTGCAGATGTTCTATTTATAATAAAATGAATCATGGATAATCCCATATTATTAATATCGTTTTAAATTCAACGTTAACAATTTAATAGTTGAACAATATATTTTGCAAACGTATATGTAGTGATATAGCTAGTAAAACATGATGCCAAAATAATTTTAGTTTGCACATTTTAGAATTACGAACATCGAAAGCTGCACTAATTTGAAAGCAGACGTTTGGCCTAAATATAGGTGGATTTTTTGCTTCACCACTGGGTTATAGAGGCCTCAATGTTGTTCTTTTTATGTTCTAGGTTAGCAAGCACTGTCATCCCCAGACATTCACATAATGTGTATGTAAATATTACTGATAAAATCTTCCTAACGATCTTCCTTATCTAAATAGTTCACTATGCCATTGAATTGTTTAGTTCACTATTTCATTGAATTGTTTAGATCACTATGCCATTGAATTGTTTGGTTAACTATGTCATTGAACTGTCTTCACTATGCCACCGAATTGTTTCGTTCACTATGCCATGGAATTGTTTTTTGACCATGCCATTGCATTGTTTAGTTCACTATGCCATTGAATTGTTTGGTTCTCTATGCCATTGAACTGTTTATTTCACTTTGCCATTTACTTGTTTAGTTCACTATGCCATTTAATTGTTTGGTTCTCTATGCCAATGAATTGTTTGGTTCTCTATGCCATTGAATTGTGTGGTTCACTATGTCATTGAATTGTTTAGTTCACTATGCCATTCGATTGTTTGGTTCGCTATGCCATTGAATTGTGTGGTTCTCTATGCCATTGCATTGTTTGGTTCTCTATGCCATTGAATTGTTTAGTTAACTATGCCATTGAATTGTTTAGTTCACTATGCCATTGATTTGTGATTTGTTTAGTTCACAATTGTTTATTTCACTATGCCATTTAATTGTTTAGTTCACTATGTCATTGAATTGTTTAGTTAACTATGACAGTGAATTGTTTAATCCACTATGCCCTTGAATTGTTTAGTTCACTATGTCATTCCATTGTTTAATTCACTATGCCATTTAATTGTTAAGTTCACTATGGCATTGAATTGTTTAGTTCACTATGCCATTGAATGGTATGTAATAGACGGTTATTTATATAAAATGTGCACATATATATATAGGGATATTATTGTATTTTATTCCATTTCTTTGTTTGTTGGTTAATATGTGAAGCTCCACTCTTCCATTTTTTTTTGTTTGGAGACAATTTGGGCAGTTTATACTATTTTCACTCGTCAACACTATTTATCGTACGCCATATTTCATCACTAAATCCTTTTTTATAACCATCCAGCTTTTTCGAAATATTTTGTATTTTGAAACGGTAACGTACAGTTACTTCCGGAAACATATAAGATAAGGGATCGTACGAATAAACTGTTTACCCCACATATACTATGAGATAAAGTAATGTACACAAATACGTTGTCTTTGTGGTATATTGCATAATAAAGTAAGTATGAAGAACACTTTCAGAAATTACGTGACCCCTACCCTGATTACAATATAATCCAAGAATAGGAATGTCACATTTATTGAAACCTTCTGCACAGATTTCACACAAGATACTTCGAATATCAATCAGATCAACCAAAGTACTTTTATGAGTTTCTTCCAGCAAAATTACTACTCCACAACAGCGTAAGGAGTATCATGTGTCACACGGCCTGCTTAATATTTCAGCAAGCAAGACATTGACTGATACAGCTTGGTCAGGCCGATGAGACATTGACTGATACAGTATGGTCAGGTGGATGATATGTAAAGCCAGACATTGACCGATTCAGAGTGATATATAAGGTAAGACATTGATCGATACAGTTTGCTCAGGTGGACGACATGTAAAGCCAGACAATGACTGATACAGTTTGCTCAGGTGGATGACATTTAAAGTAAGACATTGACTGATACAGTTTGCTCAGGTGGATGACATGTAAAGTAAGACAATGACTGATACAGTTTGCTCAGGTGGATGATATGTAAAGAAGACATTGACTGATACAGTTTGGTCAGGTGGATGACATTTAAAGTAAAACATTGACTGATACAGTTTGCTCAGGTGGATGACATTGTAAGTAAGACATTGACTGATACAGTTTGCTCAAGGTGGATGACATGTAAAGTAAGACAATGACTGATACAGTTTGCTCAGTTGGATGATATGTAAAGAAGACATTGACTGATACAGTTTGGTCAGGTGGATGACATTTAAAGTAAAACATTGACTGATACTGTTTGCTCAGGTGGATAACATTTAAAGTAAGACATTGACTGATACAGTTTGGTCAGGAGGATGACATTTAAAGTAAGACAATGACTGATACAGTTTGCTCAGGTGGATGACATGTAAAGTAAGACATTGACTGATACAGTTTGCTCAGGTGGATGATATGTAAAGAAGACATTGACTGATACAGTTTGGTCAGGTGGATGACATTTAAAGTAAGATATTGACTGATACAGTTTGCTCAGGTGGATGACATGTAAAGTAAGACAATGACCGATACAGTTTGGTCAGGTGGATGATATGTAATGTAAGGCATTGACTGGTACAGTTTTGTCAGGTGGAGATGACATGTAAAGAATGACATTGACCGATACGATTTGGTCAGGTGGATGATATGTAAAGAAATACAACGACGGAAGCAGTATGGTCAGGTGGATGATATTATTTAAAGTAAAACATTGACCGATGCGGGTTGGGCTGGTTGATGATATGTAAAGTAAACCATTGACCGATACAGTTTTGTCAAGTGGATGATATGTAGTGTAAGACAATGACTGATACAGTTTGGTCAGATAAATAATGTGAAAAGTAAGACATTGTCTGATACAGTTTGGTCTGGTGGATGATATGTAAAGTAAGAAATTAACTGATACAGTTTGGTTGGTGGTTGATATGTAAAGTAAGACAATGACCGATACAGTTTTGTCAGGTGGATGATATGTAAAGTAAGACATTGACCGATACGATTTGGTCAGGTGGATGATATGTAAGGAAAGACATTGACAGAAGCAGTATGGTCAGGTGGATGATATTACTGTAAAGTAAAACATTGACCGATGCAGGTTGGTCTGGTTGATGAAATGTAAAGTAAACCATTGACCGACACAGTTTTGTCAGGTGGATGATATGTATATTGACTGATACAGTTTGGTCAAATAAATAAAGTAAGACAATGACCGATACAGTTTTGTCAGGTGGATGATATGTAAAGTAAGACATTGACCGATACGATTTGGTCAGGTGGATGATATGTAAGGAAAGACATTGACAGAAGCAGTATGGTCAGGTGGATGATATTACTGTAAAGTAAAACATTGACCGATGCAGGTTGGTCTGGTTGATGATATATAAAGTAAACCATTGACCGATACAGTTTTGTCAGGTGGATGATATGTATATTGACTGATACAGTTTGGTCAAATAAATAATATGTAAAGTAAGACATTGACTGATACAGTTTTGTCAGGTGGAGATGATATGTAAAGTAAGACATTGACGGAAGCAGTATGGTCAAGTTGATGATATTACTGTAAAGTAAAACATTGACCGATGCAGGTTGGTCTGGTTGATGATATGTAAAGTAAACCATTGACCGATACAGTTTTGTCAGGTGGATGATATGTAGTGTAAGACATTGACTGATACAGTTTAGTCAGATAAATAATATGTAAAGTAAGACATTGACTGATACAGTTTGGTCTGGTGGATGATATGTAAAGTAAGAAAATAACTGATACAGTTTGGTCAGGTGGTTGATATGTATAGTAAGACATTGATTGTTACAGTTTGGTCAGGTAGATGACATGTACAATAAGACCTTGACTGATACAGTTTTGTCAGGTGGATGATATTTAAAGTAAGAAATTAACTGATACAGTTTGGTAAGGTGGTTGATATATAAAGTAAGACATTGATTGTTACAGTTTGGTCAGGTGGATGATATGTAAAATAAGACTTGACTGATACAGTTTAGCAGGTATATGATATGTAAAGTAAAACATTGACTGATACAGTTTGGTCAGGTGAATAATATGTAAACTAAGACATTGACTGATATAGTTTGATCAGGTGGGTGATATGTAAAGTAAAACATTGACCGATGCAGTTTGGTCAGGTGGATGGTATGTAAAGCAGGACATTGACTGATACATTTTTTCAGGTGGCTGATATGTAAATAAAGACATTGACTGATACAGTTTGGTCATTTGAATGATATGTAAAGTAAGACATTGACCGATACTGTTTGAGCAGGTGGATGATATGTAAAGTAAGACATTGACTGATACAGTTTGGTCAGGTGAATAATATGTAAACTAAGACATTGACTGATATAGTTTGGTCAGGTGGGTGATATGTAAAGTAAAACATTGACTGATGCAGTTTGGTCAGGTGGATGATATGTAAAGCAGGACATTGACTGATACAGTTTGATCAGATGGATGATATGTAAAGTAAGACATTGCCTGATATAGTTTGGTCTGGTGGATGATATGTAAAGTAATATATTGACAGATATAGGTTGGTCAGGTGGATGATATGTAAAGTAAGATATTGACAGATACAGTTTGGTTAGGTGGATGATATGTAAAGTAAGACATTGACTGATACAGTTTGGTCTGGTGAATAATATGTAAAGAGCAGTCACAGATGAGAGTACACGTTATGCCTTAAACACTTGAAGTGATGAGAACATCTCGTATCCTTAATTAAATAACTGTTGCATATTTCTACAATCCCAAATACATGAATTGTTTAACATGTTTAACAGAAATCTTTGGTTTATTTATTACTTGGTTACAAATGCACGTAGGTACTGAAAACACATTATTTTCAATTTCTCAACTCACTCCGATTACGTTACACTTACAACTGGTTCCTATTTCTTAAAATTGATGATCTTGCACCACCAAATGGATATTATTGGTCGGGTTACGAAAACATAACACATACAAACAATTTTAAAGAAGTAATACTCATAATCATGTTAACAAAAGAAATGTTGTATCTCTAACTAGATCAGGACAAAGTTGTGCTACTTCGGTTCCTTTAACAATGTGTTTATCAACATTAAAGACTAAAATAGCTTAACATACCTCCATACTCAAAATCGGAAGGTGCCCAAAGTTGAACGTCTATGGAGTTAACACCGAACACAATACCTCCCCAGTTGAGATTTTTGTTCACCTGATCTTTTGATAGGTGGTTACTAGATCCTGAAATGAATTTGCCAACTTATATTTAATTTAAATGGTGTACTTCGGAGAGAACGAACGTTAGAATCAAATACAAAAAGGAGATATATAGGTCCCATAGAAACTACAGCGTCCAAACGCAATGTCATCGTAGGTCCGCACTGTACTACACACAGGGAGCAAAACAATGAAAAAGAAAAAATACAACAGAAAGGGTGGAGAAGACAGGGTTACCGACTTAGAACGGTCAGTAGGCAATAAGGGCTATAGGTTAGCTTGAATCGATTTGTTGTGTACACAATCCTCTCTATTATCCTGTCTTCCGCGCTGAAATAGACAAGACAGTGTAAACAAAACTACATACCATCAAAAAGAATTCTCTAATAATGACGTCCACATCCAGAGCAACTAACAAAAGAAAAGAAGATGCTGTTGTAAAGCTATATAAAATATAAAATAAGAAACATCTATCCAGAATTGTACTGAACAACCACAGCAGTTGCTGCCAAAAAGAAAACCAATCTAGGGAAGGCCAGAAAACCCGAGAGAGTCCCAAGAGGTTGTCAAGTCATCGCACAAGGGAAAAGTGAAGCGTAATGACTGACTGTAAAGGGTTCAATTTCTAAATATGCAGTGCGTTGTAATACTAAAGGGTCCTATCATTTTCTGACGAACTTCCTGTTTAATTTTGTAAAGAGTTAACGTTCGAAGTATATAGACCACATCTCATTAAAATAAGAGTTATGATAGATATTCCTAGTAGCAGAAACATAAACATAAACAAAAACACGTTATTTTAAGTATGCTCCTGTTCTAACTAGTTCATCTTTTTGCAGAGTCATACTGTTTAAACTGTATAACTGAATATCATTAGGCGATTCGTTGCGAACATTTGTAAGGTTAAAAGTTTGTATGATTGATGTAAGCTAATAAAACAAGACTTACCCATGGCTTCTCCATACCACGTTATACCTTTGGTGACGAATGAATATTGCACGATGGTTAAAGCAGGAACCTGTTGAAGAGTATGTGCCTGCACCTGATAGTTATTGGTGTCTAAAAAGAAAAAACATATCGCCAGCTTATTTGTTATATTTTCAAAATGTGCATCTCCAAATTTGAAAGTAGGTTTACAAGTTGAACAGAAATAATGCAATCAAAAGTCAAAACAACACGCTGGACATTCATGACTTGCAAAACACCGTCAACACAACAATAACAAGGCAGAACACAACAATAACAAGACAGAACACAACAATAACAAGGCAGAACACAACAATAACAAGGCAGAACACAACAATAACAAGGCAGAACACAACAATAACAAGGCAGAACACAACAATAACAAGGCAGAACACAACAATAACAAGGCAGAACACAACAATAACAAGGCAGAACACAACAATAACAAGGCAGAACACAACAATAACAAGGCAGAACACAACAATAACAAGTCAGAACACAGCAATAACAAGGCAGAACACAACAATAACAAGGCAGAACATAACAATAACAAGGCAGAACACAACAATAACAAGGCAGAACACAACAATAACAAGGCAGAACACAACAATAACAAGGCAGAACACAACAATAACAAGTCAGAACACAGCAATAACAAGGCAGAACACAACAATAACAAGGCAGAACAATAACAAGGCAGAACACAACAATAACAAGTCAGAACACAACAATAACAGGTCAGAACACAACAATAACAAGGCAGAACAGGACAATAACAAGGCAGAACAGGACAATAGTGTTAAAGAAGCACAATAACAGCAATAACAGGAACACAAAAGGAACAGCCCAAGTGAACAATGAATAGGAGTGTTAAAGAAGCAAAATGGCATGGTTTCATAATTCATGGTCAATAACTCTACAAATAAGTATAAAAGTCGAACAGGAAATGCAGCTTTAACAGAAAACAGTCAACCCAAAAACAAGCAAAACGACAACCGAAGAGGATAAAGATTTATTTTAAGTGTTTTTGTTAAAAGACTCAATGGCCAATTAGTAATTATTAGAGATACTACGTTATTACGTATCAAAGATCCGTTATTAGTAATAGACGGACGGTTAATATGGGTCCAAAACTCAACACAAAGGTCTAATTCAAGATAACGAGGAAGAGTTAAGGAAAATCATTTTGAAATGGGCCAAAATGTCGGTGAACACAAAACCTTCAACATGTTATAAGTACCACATGTGTTAAAGGATGAAACTTGATCTATGAAAGCCATACAATCCTGTGGGATTTTTAAATAACAATGTTGATTGGATGTAACGTAATACCGATGTAGCTGGAAAGATTCGTCGAGAATAAGCATGATAAATTCTCTTTACTATATTCAGTTAGTGTTGTATTTTCTCTAGATTAAATGTGATATCAAATACAATTTTTTGTCAACGCACACTCTGTAACTATAATATTAGGCCAGTGTTTCTTTATTTTATATTAGGGATTAAATACAGTACTACCGTAACATTTGGCAAACTGAAAAAAAGTTGTGGTTTCAAAAAAGATGCCTCCGACATAAAACGTTTGAATTATATACCCATCAAAAGGTACTAAATTTTCCGATTCTATATTACCTCGACGATTATATCATAGCCATTTTGCAAATAAAAATCATTTTCCTCTCTTTAACACGCCTTCTGCCCTACATTGTTGCTGAGAACATTCGATAAAACAATTAATTGTAAACTATTGGCCTTACCGTCGGCAGCCCATAGCTCGATACCCTTTAGTGTCTGTGCTGGAGTTGGGAAATCGTCTGGGTGCCATAGACGCACTCTCACATTAGCAGTTTGCGTGCTTTCTTGATTTTGAGGTGTATAGGAAGTGGCACCTGCAAACGAGAATATAATAATACCACACGCGCACGCCAGCAAGCACTTACGCACGCACGCACGCACACACACACACACACACACACACACAATACTAATTACAAAGTTAAACAAAGGGCAAGATATAACGTCACAAACATAAAAGGTCCGTTGTCTGTGGATCAGAATAACAGAATTTACCTCTGTTTATTATTTTAAAGTTTAAATTAAAAAATGTTTGTATTTTAATTATTATTAATTTAATTATTATTATTATGATTATTATTATTATTAGTAGTAGTAGTATTTTATTTATTTGCATTTATTTAGTTAAAGAGAAAGAACAAGCTTTAATATCCCAACACTGTTGAAATCACTTTTATCATATGTAGTATATAGAAAATAAATTTAGTAATTTTGAAGTCGCAGTTTTGAAGTATGTTAACATACAGTCAACCAACGTCAATCGTTTTAGAGCCGTTTAAATGAGTGTATAGAGGTCTTCTCATTGCGTTTTATATAGAAATAATGTCTGGCAAGAGACAACAAATGAGCATTTTTCTCTATAGACACTTTTAAAACACATATCAATCAAACGATCGAGCGCCCGCCAATAGAAGAAAATCCATAAAAGTACCCAATACATCATTCGGATGAATTAAAGATATAGGCCTTAAGCCAGAACCCAAAATGTTCGATATCGCTACCACCTCTGATGGCAAATTCTACCATTATTTTCTAGAAAGAACAATGTGTGTAGATGACATTTTTTCCATGATAGCAGTCTGGAACGGGTAGCTTATACTATATTAATTTGAACAGCAATAGGTGTATCATTGTAGCCTGGCATCAAATTTGGAATGTTTATTTTTGCACATTGATATTTTTTGATAATTGTTAATATACGTTTGACATATGCATTTAAGTTTGTAATTCATATTAGTTTAACAGAAAATGAATCTGCTTTGCTTCAGCATTGCATTCTGCTTAAAATCAATATTGTGCTTAAAATTGGAAGTAAAATTACCCCAAAATGTTATGCATTAAAATTAGTAAATGTTTTTTTACATTATATATATGAAATCGAAAGAATCACGTGTATTACGTGTCGACCAGTCAACATGAGATAAGGGATATACACCACAGCCTGTGTAAATTATTTGACCACCAGTCGACAGGAGATAAGGGGTAATCACCACATACCAGTGCAAATAACGTGTCCACCAGTCGACAGGTAATTTGGGGTATACAAATCATACCTCATACCAGAGTATTCACCGCAAAGCTGTGTAAATTGCGTGTCCACGACTTGACAAGAAATAAGGTTTATACGTCACATACCTGTATAAATCACGTGTCCATCAGTCGACAGGGTATAACGCGTATACACCACATACCTGTGTAAATTACGTATCTACCAATTTACAGAATATAAGGGGTATAAGGGAGATTACGTGTCCATCAGTCGAACTGAGATAAGGGGTATACACCACATACCTGTGTCAATTACGTGTCCACCAGTCGACAGGAGATAATCCGTCGACGTGGGAAAGGGGTATACACCACATACCTGCGTCAATTACGTGTCCACTTGTCGGCAGGAGATAAGGCGTATGCACTACATACCTTTGTAAACTACGTGTCCACCAGTCGACCGGATATAAGCGTATACACCACATCATTGTGTAAATTACCAATCCACCAGTCGACAGCAGATACGACGTACACACCAAATACCTGTGCAAATCACGTGTCGACCAGTCGAGAGCGGATAAGGCGTATACACCACACACGTGTGTATATTACCTGTCCACCAATCGACAGCAGATAGGGAGTACACACCACATACCCGTGTAAATCGCGTGTCGACCAGTCGACAGCAAATAAGAAGTATACACCACATACCTGTGTAAATCACATGTCCACCACTCAACTGGAGATAAGGAGAAAAGACCTTGACAGTATTGTTGTCGTAAATACAGACAACACCCCCACGTGGTGTTTGGTCCACGTCATCAGCATTACCGGACTTAACACCAGGGTAAATAAAACCGGAAGCTGACTGCACCTAAAATATAAACGAAATTAAATTGTATTTGATATTACAAAACAAAAATACAAACGTCCAATAAGTTAAAACAAAGGTGAATGGATACACGTACATTGAGAGTTTAAAGTAAAATTTTAGAATGGTCAACGAGACTGGAGACGATCTGGACGAATGAGCATTGGACCATGATCGAAAATTCTAGACATTTTATCTGTATTTGCTTAGTACTGGTTCTACCCAGGAAGACATCGAGAGTGAATAAAATAAGTTCAGAGACCTTTTGCTACAATCGATATAAAGCAAATAATTTTAAACTAAATACAAATGAAAACATTCATAATGCACTGCAGTTGCGTATGAAAATGTACATATGTCTTACAATAAGCCGCATGATACCTTCGGTTTAATTATTGTGTTACGAGTAAAATGTAATGAGAAAGGAAGCAAAACCAGTCACACAAAAGTATAATTAACAAATATATTTTCATACGATATTCACTTACAGAATACACAAATCCAGTTTTTCTTTAATATCCAATGTTTGCATTAAGTCCAAATAAAGTTATCCAAAGTTCCATTAATTCAGATTAGCAAGTCCAAACTAAGTAAGTGTCCATTTAATCCAAAATAATATTTCCAGTTTAGTCCAAATGTCTAATTTCACTGCTATTATGAATGAGCACAATATCTATGAATCCTCTCGCAATTATATTTTCTAAAACCGTCCAAATCTAAATTAACTTTTTACTAAATAGAACTCAACTCTCCACTAGTACTGTCTAATGAAAACTGTCCACATTTCATCTTCAATTAATTTGCATAAATAATACCAGAAAAACATATTTACATTTATACTATTTTTAACTATCTTCAAGGCCAAATCAATAATAAACACGCAACAATGCATGTACACTTTTAGATACATGCAACTGTACATGTAAACATTTATAGGTAATAATTGTTGAAAAATGTTTGGCCTGGAATACACCGGACTCGGCTTATTTTTATCACCGAATAATACATATTAATTAAAACGGAGTATATATTGATAACAGTTGTGCTTATAATTCAAATTTTGACCAAAACAATATAAAGAGCCGTTAAGCATCATGTGCACTAATGCTAATGATGTATACAGCAAATCCTAGCCGAGTCATCTAACCAAACTCTTTCATTATTAATAATTCAGTCGGACGGATCATGAGGCCGAAATTAGTGCCGCGATATGCACATTGCGTATAAAACTGATACCGATTATGATGTTCTGTTCGAATGTGCATAAAGTATCGATCGCAAACAGAATAATTTGTCGGCTACAGAAACAATTAAATAATTTCGTTATGTAAACACATATATTTAAAATGTATGTGTCCATGTATTTTACACTAAATGTTTGACCTATGCTTTGGGTTTATGTCAGAGTGTTCAATTTATTTTAACAAATAATGTTGCAACGGTATATCGGAAAATGAAATCATGATGGCGGCAATATACGTTGCGGAGTTAATTTTCGAAATTAGAAAAAGCGACAAACTAATATAAGTTTATCAGACAGAAGTATATTCTTTTAACTGTTCGTTTAAAACTGAAGGTTAACTCGAGCTTTAAAGAAAGCAAGATTGGCATGTGTCCCTTTAACCAAGTAAATACATGACTGACGAGTAACATACATGCTTCTGTCAGTAACAAACATTATATAGTGTAGACTCGAAGATTGCATAACATAAACACGTGGATATGACAGCACTTGCCAGATTTGTGGTGTTGTGAAACACTGTACGCGTGAATCCAAAACGTGCGGGTCTGTTATCTTTATAGGGCATATATAGTTTTTTAACCAAAATAAATACAATGTATATATTATTCTTTTATAGGTATTGTTGTGGTTGTATATCTGTCCCTAAACGCAGTCGTACTCACTGCTATATTGAAAGTAATATACATGTGCGGTGCGTTACGATCTGTAGTATTTGAAAACAAACACATTTTCCTTCAAATATATAACGATGATAAATAATATATTCATTGAATTATTTTTTACTGAAAAAAAAACATGTTTGTTTTCAGCAGTTGAAATCTACTATATTCTGCGAATATTGCTACTTTGAAAAGTTGAATACGTCTGTTTTCCTGAAATATCATGTTTTGTTTGTTTTAATATATATTTTTTTCAATTTATGATTTTAAAAAAAAATGGATGATCAGAATATATGTCTTACACGCTGTTGCATCCTGTAATTTAACAACAAGTGGTTTGGTCCACAGGCGACAGTATCGGTGAACAAAACCACTTGTTTCACTGGATTCAACATTGTGCAAGAAAATATTCATATACTATAAAATTTATATTATACCGTGTTTTGAAACATATATGTGCTGTAATATTTATAAACCAGATGTCTATCCCCACTGCTTATCCTTGTTAATATATGTTTGATAGTGGATGTCATTAGGGACTTTACATTTGACCTAACAATCAAACGGATCATCCTCTTTCCACTGTCCAATAATGAAGTTTCATGAAATTTCCTTTAGGTGAAGAGGAAAAGACTGTGTGGGCAAAACTTTTCATTTTCCGGTAACTGACATTTCAACTACTGACTTCAAAATAAACAGGGATTAATATTTAACCAAAGGCAGTCACAGTATTGCATTTTATGAAATTAGCTTTAGAGAAAGTAAATAAAAGAGTTTCATTGCGACACGATTTTTCATGATCAAGTCACTGTGAAATTGACCTTAGATTAACTGACCTCAATATTAATAGGGTTCATACTCTTGCCAAAGGCAGTCAACCCATGACGTTTGAATATATTTACTTCAGGAAAATAGAGTTACGGTGCGGACAATGGTTTTCATCATCGGATCATTTGATCTCGAACTAAATAGGGGTCCTTCTCTCACCAAATGCAGTCAACCCATGAAGTTTCATGATACATGCATTTGCTTCAGAAAATAAGGACTTATATTGTGGCCAAGGTATTTCATTAACGTTTCAGGGTGATATTGACCTTTGAACTATTAACCTCAAAATCATCAAATGGTGCAGTAGTCTTATCCCAGGCTGACACATGGCATTTCAAGAGAAGTTACACTGCGGATAGTGCGTTTCATTATCCGGTCTGTGACCTTGACCGTTGGCCCACTTAAAATCAAAAGGATCACCCTCTCGCCACAGGCAATCCATCCATTAAGTTTCATGAGAGTTGCTTCAGGGAAAGTGGACTTACCGTTTATAACATTTTACATTATCATGTTACGGTGACAATGGCCTTTGACCTAAAGACCTCAAAATCAAAAAGCATCATTTTCTCAGCAATTGGACTCAAACCATGAATTTTGATAAGATTTGCTTATGGGGAAGTGGACAGTGCATACAAGGTTTTTCATTATCATTTTTGGGTCACGGCCAGCCAGGCCAGTATTTGATATGCACATACTGATGCTTCGTACAAAGTTTCGTCAACATCCAACAAGTAGCGCAGATAAGATTTGTGACGGACGAACGGAAAGGCCAAATTTTGGTGGAAGGCATAATTATAAAGACAATATTTTAGCTCATATGTTTACTTTATTAAGCAAATAATTGAGCGAACATAAACTTCAGCATTTACTCTGGCCAGTGGTGTACATGTAGTCTTCTTCCACATGGCGTGCAGCCTGAAAGAAAATAAAGACATAAAATAAACCGTTAATATAAGTCGAGCAAAGTATTCAAGTTGAATCAGGTGTTGCGAGGGGGAGCTAGGGCATGTTTAGTTGAATGGGACAGTTTTAAATTTATTTATTGTTTAACGCCCCATCAACACGTTGTCTATTTAATTCTGAATTCATTAAATTCCTTGTATACAATTGATAATATGCTCGGCACAACTTAATATCAGCCTCGCATCATATAATGGTATCCAACTCGTTTAATAAATTTGATATTAAACAGGCACTCATATAAGGTTCTCTAATAGACTCTATTTTAAATGGATCGTGTAAAAATTACATGTTTATTTTAACCGTCTTTAGTTGGGCCGAAATTAGGATATTTTTCATTTGCACACATCTTTATATTTCCCCAATCTTAAAGTCCCTATCCCACCGACAACCACCAATTTTACAAGATATGTACACGGTTTATAATTCTACTGACGACGAGGTATATATATATATATATAGCCATGTATAACTGACATATTTTGAAAATCTAAACTCTATAGACACAGTATAAACGGCTTTAATTACCTGGCCAAACAGCAAAACCCGAGCGTTGAATTAAGAGTTACCAACTCATAATTCATTTTACGCACTTTTAATCAGCTCATATCATGTACTATATGACCTGAACACCTGGATAGAGTCTTGATAAACGGGTTATATTGTGATTTTGTCGTCGACTAGCGCGTTAGTTCCGTTAACATTCTTAAGTGGGCCGACATTCGGTCCCATTATTATTTCTTAAATACTTTCCCAATCTAAAATCTGATAAAAATATATTTAAAAGTGTCAATAAAATGATCGATTCAGTAATTAAACAATCTATATTATAACTAAAATATATTATTTTTTCTCTAGAAAACATTCTTTTAATAGTAAAATCACGCTATGTTTTGCCAATTCTAGAGGGAAAATAACCCAAAATTAAAAACAATGGCCTCTTTCCATTTATGAAAGAAAATGCCATGAATAAACCACAAATATTGTATTATGCAAATCTAATTAATCGAGTATCATTTGTATTTGAACTGTTAACAAATCTTGTAAGATTTGCGTTTTTTAACATGAGATATGATGTTGTTTTTGTGATTTATCACAATTTAGTACAAGCTCTAGATAAACGAATACGTTGAGACACATGCACCCCATAAGAAGTTGCTCGGGGAACATCCCCATCCAAGAGGGCATAATTAACAATGTCAAAATTAAAATCATCTCTTTTGTCATAGATTTTTGCTAATTATTTCACCATTTTTAATCGAGAGATCTAAATCAAGAAAAGAAGCGTTATTATTAGAAAGATAAGCTTTGTTAAGCTGAAGTTCTTTAGGATAAATAATATTAACCATAGTTGGAAAGAAAAGGTTGTCAATGTTCAATACGTCATCCAGATACCGAGAGGTGTCATTAAAGGCTTCAATAACATATGCCTGGGTATCTGGCGAAAGACTCAGCATGAAATCTCTTTCATAGCAAAGTCAAAACAAATCTGCGACAAGTGGTGCAAAGTTCTTACACATAGGATACCAACAATTTTTCTATAAACGGTGGTTTCACGTCTCACTAGTGAATTATTCAACACTATATAATATATGTAGAAATGGTCACTTGCGGACCACTGCGAACATACTTTAAACTGTCCATTGGTCTTTAAATCTCCCCTCAATCTGCAAACCTTCCTCTGAAGCTCAGAATATCCACAAAAAATTAAATGTTCACCAGATTATTTTTTTTTAAATTCCAGTCTTTTTCAGTACCCCTCAAAACTAGCTCCATTTCACTGATAATTCAACTGTATTCCTACCCATTTTCAAATTATCATATCTTCCTCGAAAATCACCCAGTGGCATCCAAACTTGGCAGAAGTCATGAACATGTTCCAATCTTGTCACCTGAAAACAGAAATAAGAGAATGATAGCACATTTCCAAGTTCAGAGCAAACCGATTAACACAGCCCTAGTTTTTTACGGTGTAGGAATCTTCCTACCGTCCTGCCCAAGGGAGGTAATTCTGTAGTGAGACCTTTAACTGAATTATTTTTTTGACATAAGACTCAAAACTTTATCAAACAAAGTAACAATATTGACGAACATAAAATGACGTTACTTGGTGTTATCCGCGGACTATTTTTAACAAAATGGCATAAAACATGAAGCCGGTCAAATTTGCTTCAAGTCAGTTTCGGACGACTTGAAAATGCACAGAACTGCCACGACATATCAACCGCTAAGCTTGAATATCTTCTATACTTGTTAAAGAAAATGTTTGAAACTTTTAAGTTTTGGTGTTATATGATTGCTTTATCTTATCATTGTATTAAATTTACTGTGTATGTAATATTACCCAATTCAAGTGTCAAAATGCATGCCCTTATATGGCAATTTATTGGTTTCTTGAATAAATGCTTTATTATTCGAACAGTACATCATCTTTGACTTATCATTTCTGCTTCCAAAGAAACTTCATTGTTGTTAGATAAGCTTACTTGTAATTGTAGTGGATGGCTAAGCTGGATTGATGACATCCTAAACCTTCCTAACCTAATATGGTTAGATTTTTACGCCAAAACGTAACGTTATTTTCATGACGTCATCTTCATGATGTCATCATGTGTTATGTTATTCAGGGAGTAAATGGAGTTTGTCTTTGAAGGGGCATAACTTGAAAAGAGATTATTACAGAACAGAGCTAGCTAGGAAGCAAGTTTACTATTATAAAAAGGAGTGTACTTGCAATAATGAAACATAAAATATCACACTTTAAGAAGGGAGTCGACCAAAATAGATTTAAACCACTTTCAGGCAGGTGGTCTGATGACAAGCGGACAGTGACCATTAAGAGACTGACTAAAGACGTGTATGATAGTCTCCTAATTCAGGATAAAAAATCAAATGTGCTACTGTGTGGAGCTGTAGACAAGAAGATTCCAGCAACAATGACCTTGAGACCAAGCAAGGCTGCCAAAACGCCTATAGAGCAAGCACTTATGGATAGTGCTAAAGCTGAAAGTGATAAGAATGAACTGCGTACATACCGTATCTTTCACCTTGGGAAGACTGCTGACATGTTCTTTGAAACATTCTCTGATCACAGATCCTGGGATGGCACCTGTCAAGGGAAATTAAACTTTGACTTGAAGTTTGATAAACAGATGGGGTTAGGGTGGTGCGAGAGACTGAAATGTCTTAAATGTGGGTTCGTTGGCAAAGAACATAAGCTTTATGAAACGGTGAACACCAATCGACCAGGACCAAAAGTTGCCGACATAAATCTGTCAGTGGCAGTGGGGTTAATGGACACAAAATCTGGCCCAAATGACTTTCGGTACTTGATGACATGCCTGAAAATTCCACCACCATCTTACTCATCTATGCAAAGCCATAGCAACATTGCTGCTGACAAAGTTTCGGAGGTGGCACATGCTAGTTTCAACCGTGCAAGACAGCAAGTCCGAGAAAACAACGTCGCGTGTGGGTTTGAAAAAGACGCCTCAATTCCGGGTGGGGTAGACTCCCAATATAACAACAGTCTGAAGTCAGCAGGGGAGACAACTCCAATGCAGCCAGCCACTCAAGTCAGCACTACCATCATAGAGATGCAGACAAATCTAAAGAAAGTGATTGGCATGCACATTGGCAGTAAACTTTGTTCCCACTCGACCACAGCGCATGTAATGCGAGGTCTGGATGCAGCAAAAATCTTCAGGATACCGACCAAATAGGTAAGTTTCATAACTATTAATTAAACATTATTTAATTACACCACCCCCCAACCACAACCAACACAACACAACACAACACAACACAACACAACACAACACAACACAACACAACACAACACAACACAACACAACACAACAACACAACACAGTAGCAACATTGGATGGCTAAGCTAGATAGATAGATAGATAGATAGATAGATAGATAGATAGATAGATAGATAGATAGATAAGCTAGTTAGTTAGTTAGTTAGTTAGTTAGTTAGTTAGTTAGTTAGTTAGTTAGTTAGTAAATAAATAACTAATGACAAAAAGAAAGAAATAATAATAATAAAAAACATTATTGACTAATCAACAATAACCGCCGTCAAGTCGTTAAACATTTAAGATAAGATAAGATAAGAAGATAAGATAAGATAAGATAAGATAAGATAAGATAAGATAAGATAAGATAATGTAAGTAAGTAAGTAAGTAAGTAAGTAAGTAAGTAAGTAAGTAAGTAAGTAAGTAAGTAAGTAAGTAAGTAAGTAAGTAAGCAAGTAAGTAAGTAAATAAGTAAGTAATTAAGTAAGTAAGTAAATAAGTGTAAATAAATAAGTAATGAAAAAAAGAAATAAATAATAAAAAAGATTATTGACTAATGCAACAATAACCGTCAAGTCGATACAAATTTCATACTTCGTTTACAGGTGACGAACATAGAGAGGCCAGATTAGCGATGGAATCGATATTGAAGAGTGACACGCCGATCACTATTGACAACATGACAACAGACGGGGACAGCAAAGCATTCAAAGGCGCTCGTGCTGCTCAACTTGCTATCACGGGCAAACCAATGTCAAGAATGGCGGATGTTGTACATCTGACTAAAACAATGAAAAATAAAATTAAGAGGACTGAGTTTTCGCAAAAGATGTTTCCTGGACATACCAAACGGGACCGAGCATACATTCAAAAACGCTTTGCAAAGGACGTATCTCACCGTGTACTAACTGAGTTTCAAAATGTACAGCAGAGTATAGGCGACACAAATATTCCCTGTTTACAACAAAAATGTGAAAATTTGAAGATGGCTATAATAGACTGCTACCAGGATAAATGTGGGAAAACTTGTAGAAAATATTCCATGGCGTGTGGGGGTAATCCACCAATCTCAACATGGAGAAAACATTTTATGCCAACATCATGTAAACCTTTAAAGATTCAGGGAGACGACAAAAGTAAACTTATCGACTGTTTAAATGTTCGACTGGGAAAAGACGCTGTGACCAAGACATGTAAAGGTGCTGACACAAATAAGCTAGAGGCGTTACACCGCGGTATAAATGCCTCAAACCCGAAAGACGTAACCTTTCGACGTAACGCTAAAGGCAGAAAATTAAGTGCCGCAGCACGGTTAAATGACGGACGGGAAAATTCAGCAATAGAAAAAGTTAAGGCTGTTGGAGGGTCATTTCCCCAAAACACAAAAGTGTTACGGTCACTTAAGAAAATTCAGGACAAAAATACGTACGACAAAAATCGACAAATGTTACAAACTTATAAAACAGCCAGATTTATCAACAAAGTGAACAAATTTAAAGTATACGATGACCAATGACAACATAAAACATACTCAACTGACCTTCTCGACAAGTAAACAATGACCACACATTTTGCTATATGAAAAGTGGGTGGGGTAACAATTTGACATGAGACACTACAATAGGATAATATAAACAATCTACTCACATGAAGCATGCAATCAGGATACTCTGTATGTCCTAAACACAGTCTTGGTATCATGTGAAGGCATCTTTGTCTTTCCATGTTGACGCTATGAGGCTCCAAGCTGAGATGGTCAAATCGTAAACATAAACTGTTGTGGCAAAGATGAGACACGTCCATTCCCCTAGGAATACTAGAAACACACATCACACACATATACATCACTCTGTGTGCTAACATGTTCATCTGAGTATGTCTCCCAGCCAAAACAATCGACTGTCTCCCATATTCTGACACTTTCTGACCACAGAATCGTCTATTAAGTCCCAAATGACGGTTATAAAGCATGCACGGGGTCCGACTAGAAGCAAAGTAGTCTATTTTACACTGCAAAAGCATCAAATACTTATCAAAATCTATATTATGCCTAAGAAATACACTGTTTCACTCTAAAATCAAGATTTCACTTTAAAAAATCCAATCTAGTAACAATAGGCGCTGTCTGTCAAGCTTTTCCCTGATCCAGATGAGGGTTGTTTAACGTCTCACTAGTGAATTATTCAACACTATATAATATATGTAGAAATGGTCACTTGCGGACCACTGCGAACATACTTTAAACTGTCCATTGGTCTTTAAATCTCCCCTCAATCTGCAAACCTTCCTCTGAAGCTCAGAATATCCACAAAAAATCAAATGTTCACCAGATTAAATTTTTTTAAATTCCAGTCTTTTTCAGTACGCCTCAAAACTAGCTCCATTTCACTGATAATTCAACTGTATTCCTACCCATTTTCAAATTATCATATCTTCCTCGAAAATCACCCAGTGGCATCCAAACTTGGCAGAAGTCATGAACATGTTCCAATCTTGTCACCTGAAAACAGAAATAAGAGAATGATTGCACATTTCCAAGTTCAGAGCAAACCGATTAACACAGCCCTAGTTTTTTACGGTGTAGGAATCTTCCTACCGTCCTGCCCAAGGGAGGTAATTCTGTAGTGAGACCTTTCATACCTGACGAATATATTATCTAACAGGAAGATGAGTGCTTCACAAACTTCATAGCAAGTCCACATAGTAGTCTGTATGATTGTCTAAACTGCCGTTAGTAAAAAACGCTTTAATATTATTACATGCCAAACATGTATTATTTACTCTAGCGAATGTTTTTTGAATAAGAGAAATTAGTTTGTCTTTAATAAGGATGTGGTAAGGTTGTATATAGTGTAGAGAAGTCATAAGTGTTTATTGATGAAAGTTGACCTTTATTGAAAATTTTATGAAGAACGTCTCCTGAATATATTATAGACCAAAATAAATTAATCCCAGAGTTTTCATAAGTTGTATCCCAATATAGTTTAACGTGATCTTTAACGGCAGTAACACAAGAAGTTAGAAGATTGGAGATGTTTATTGTGGTGCAGGCATTAGAATTTGAAATAAAGCGAGCCTTATACGGATTTTTATCTAATTTAGAAATCCCGTACATAGTAGGCAGTTTATTTTGCTTATCGTTTACACCAGCCTTGAAAGTAGTGCACCGAGTGATATATGCGGAAACATCATCATCCTCAGTAGAATTAACTGGAGTATACTAATTGGTGCTTCCGAGTTCCAGAGATAAAACATTGACGTAATGTATGCGTCAAACAATAATTACATTATTAGCTGCTTTGTCTGCAGGAACTGAAACAAATTAATTATGAAATTCCTGAATTACCGCTTTTAAATTACGAAAGCAAAACCTAGGTCTCGGAGGAAGTAAAGAGGGGTTAGCATTATAAAAGTTAATACGTTTATCTGTAATATTAAGAATTGATTTTTCCCAAGTAGAAAGCGAGTTTGGGTCCGCATGTTCTCTACGACACCATTTTATACTAAAATCCTCAATGGAGTGGGCGATCTGGGCACGACAGGCATTAAAATCAATAGTTGAAGGTAATCTATATTTAGGACTTTTCGAAAACAAATGCCGAATACGTTTATCAACAATATCAAAATTACCAGTGATGACATAACCTGCTAGAGCATAACACAATTTAGATGTGTTGCATTCACATTCCTTAGGAGTATTATGTACTATATCAAGGTCAGAAACTATTTTGTTATAGTTGAAAATAATATTTCTAATAGGCTTTTTATACTTATACCTAATTACAGGACTTTCGGAATTTTTGAAATATTTTTTGAAATATTTGGGATATTTATATAAAACATCATTTACAGTCAGTAATGGTTGAATGTTTATATAAAACATGAGCTAAAGTCAGCATTGGTTGAATGTTTATATAAAACATCAGTTAAAGTCAGCAATGGTTGAATGTTTATATAAAAAATGATATATAAAACATCATTTAAAGTCAGCAATTGTTGAATGTTTATATCAAACATCATTTAAAGTCGGAAATGGTTGAACGTTGATATAAAACATCATTTAAAGTCAGCAATGGTTGAATGTTTATATAAAACATCATTTACATTCAGCAATGGTTGAGTGTTTATATAAAACATCATTTAAAGTAAGCCATGGTTGAATGTTAATATAACTAAAGATAAAAAATATCGGACAGGGAAAGCAGCATTCCAGGACGACAGTCAACCACAACACGCAAACAGACAAACGAGAAGGCAAAAGTAATAAAAAATGCAAACGACATCACAAACACAATATAGTTGACAATAGGGCTACCGCTATGGAACGGTCAGTGGCAACACATGCCACTGGGGGTTTAAACCGGTTCTAGAATGCACCAAACCTCGCACTTACCCTACTGTCATCCCATTAAAACAGGACAGTGTAAATAAAGAAATCCCCGCCATGATCTAATCTCTAAAACCTTATTTAAAGTCAGCATGGTTGATTGTTTAAATAAAACATCATTTAAAGTCAGCAATGGTTGAATGTTTATATAAACATCATTTAAAGTCAGCAATGGTGGAATATGTGTATCATTTAATGTCAGCAATGGTTGAATGTTTATATAAAACATAAGCTCACGATTTAAAGCCATCAGAGGCTGAATGTTTAGGAAAACAAAATTTAAAATCCGGAATAGCTGATGGTTTCTATCAAATACAATTTAAAGTCAATTAAATACGTAACATACATATTAATTTGTAGGTTATAACATTTCTCACCTGAAACAAATATTCCAACGAAAATGAAACACAATTTCTCTTTTACCAAAACCATGTCGATAGTTCAGCGTAGAACTGCAGACTAGTCCGTCGGGCGATCGACATGGAAATAAAACACGAGTTGAATTATTGATATACAACAAGGATTGGATTGGCACACAATTATCAAACATGCATAGAGCTTATTTGTTCGAGTTCAGCATGGAACTAAAACGCCTGTTGAAGTATTTTCGCAAGACAACATATAACGCCAGCATACAGAGTACCATCAACACCAGGATTGATGCGGTTAATGTTTATAGTAAAAATGGTGACAGAGAGAATACTACTCTGTGGCACAACCCTCTCTTTTCCATTAATATCAGAGAGGGCTGTACACATTCGGACACTATCTATCATCAAGGAAATTCTTTATAATAAGTTCTAGTCGAGCTATAAACAAAGACTATGAGAGTAGACCTTTGGAAAAAAATATAAAAAGATCGGACAGGGAAAGTAGCATTCAAGGAGGACAGTAAACCACAAAACACAGAAACAAACACGCAAACAGACAAACAAGAAGGCAAAAGCAATAATAAATGCAAACGACATCACAAACACAAAAAGGGTTGACAATAGGGCTACCGCCTTGGAACGGTCAGTGGCAAAGTAGGCCACTGAGGGTTTAAACCGGTTCTAGGGTGCACCAAACCTCACACTTACCCTACTGTCATCCCAATAAAACAGGACAGTGTAAATAAAGAAATCCCCGCCATGATCTAAAACTACCGAACACGATAAATACGAAATATTGCAGTCTCTGTCTGATTGATAAATATGCCTTCTACCGTTCACGCCCTCTAGCCCAAGCCCCGGATTAAGCAGAACTCAATATTCATAAAATCAATAGTACAGAATTTTAACCAAGCCGACGATGGTGGAAATGCTATTTAACTGTCATTATTCAATGTCCAGCGGCGTATGTTCCCAGTATCTAACAAAGGTCTATGCCTCGAAGAGCGAAATAAACAAAACGGAATTAAGTTGGGAGCAGCGGTTATGAAGCCTGCGCATCACAAGTAACAGTCAAAAGACTACATTAAAAAGCAGAAAACGTATCCTATGGGTGGTTAAACAGAGCCTTTATCGGCCGGAGTAGTGGAACCATCGAACCGAAGTTTAAGTAAGAAAACGTAAACATTGAAAATATACCACCGATATCTAAATATAAGTATCGGGCTCAACGATCTCCTAAGAGCGAATGAAAAACAGTCCTGATTGCGAGCGCGGGAAGACATTTTACTGCCGCCACACTGCACAGGCAACGTTACTCTATATATTATAGGGTATGAGAGGGACCTTTGGAAACGACCGAAAACAATAAATACGTAATATTGCAGTGTCGGTATGACTGAAACTAAGTTTAAGTAAGAAAACGTAAACATTGAAAATGTACCACCGATATCTAAATATAAGTATCGGCCTCAGCGATCTCCAAAGATCGAATGAAAAACAGTCCTGACTGCGAGCGCTAGGAGACGTTTTACTGCCGCCACACTGTACAAGCTACGTTACTCTCTATATAAAAGGGTATGAGAGTGGACCTTTGGAAACAACCGAAAATGATAAATACGAAATATTGCAGTGTCGGTCTGATTGTGACTGTTCATGAACGGTAAGACCTAAGACCTAAGTCAAAAAGATCCTTCATTATACCGTTCTTCCAAGCAGTATCGTAAGCTTTCTCCAAGTCAAAAATAGCGACTATGTGTTCTTTCTTTAAGAAAACTTCCCTAATAAAGAATTCAAATCGAATGAGATTGTCTGTTGTGCCTCGTTGAAGCCGGAATTCACTACGAATCAGTAGCGTTATTTATACTTGTCCTTTGGGACCAGCGAGTCCAATATAGGTGGCTTTGAAGTAGAAGAAAGATAAAAATATCGGACAGGGAAAGCAGCATACAAGGACGACAGTCAACCACAAAACACAAGCAATAAACACGCAGACAGACAAACGAGAAGGCAAAAAAGTAATAAAAAATGCAAACGACATCACAAACACACAAGGGTTGACAATAGGGCTACCACCTGGAACGCACAGTGGCAACAAAGGCCACTGGGGGTTTAAACCTGTTCTAGGGTGCACCAAACCTCACACTTACCCTACTGTCATCCCATTAAAACAGGACAGTGTCAATAAAGAAATCCCCGCCATGATCTAATCTCTAACCAACAAGGGAGCATCAATAGGCAATATAAGTAAAACACAAATACGCTCGTGTAAATATAATACAAAAAACAATAGCCTAGAAAGCCACAATGAAGGTACTCATTGACTTGGCAGAAGCCAGAGCAACAAGAGAATAAAGACAAACATCAAACGCCAGCGTCCCAATGGGCTTTAGGTAGGCGTCATCATAGGGTCCACAACCTGTCCGGTCATCGTACAATTAAAGAGGAAAGCATAGTGGCGAACTGTAAAAGGGTCCACCATCAAGCATGCAGTACGTTGCAAAATGATACCGCTTAACCACGGTTAATCCGACTCTTAATATTGAAATGATACATTATATGAACAGTTTACGTGTACAATTAACTGTATACATAATGATAAATATTTCTTTGTTTGTTTTTAATATTTTATTCAGACATGAAGAGTAAATCAATTATCATATAGAATTTCCAATTGAGAGAAGAGGTTAATTAGAGGAAACATATCTACTTTGTTTAACAATTTACCACTCGCAAACTTTATAAACGTGTTAACGACAGACAAATACACAAGATGAAAACCTTAATTGTTCAACATAGATTGAACAATATTCCTTATTGCTTTAATATGATTTGACTTCAGTATGGGGTATATGTATGTTGAGTACAACTGAAGATTTCTAGAACGTTTTATTTCTTTAATAAATATTGCGACATTAGGTAGACATTTTTAAATCTGCATGAGTTAATATATTTTTTGTAAATAAATAAAAATATATATGCGAAGGGTGATCGAGAAATAATGAGACTGTTGCTGTAAAAAAAAATATCTCTTTATAAAATGTCTTAATATCCCCATGAAATACACTTTGATACCTTATCTACAAAAGAAATAAATTATATTTAATTTGAAAAATATATAAGATGCTTTTGGTGTTTTTATGGTTACCCACTTACGCTAGACCGGGGCAGTAAAATGTATGTACACTTTAATAACTTTGATTTTTACGAATACATCATTATAATATCTGAATTAATGCACCGATTTTAGCGCGACTTCGTCTGCTTGTTGAATGACGTCATTTGTGCCTTTAGGCCAAATTTTAACGTCATATTTCTTTCCGTTATCTTAAAATCGGCAAAACGAGTAACCGTTACTTAGCAGAAGATCATTTTAAAAATGACTTCAACTGATTCAAAGGAAAATCGCGCAATTTTTAATTTGAATTATCAGTTAGGCAAAACACCTACACAAACCTATGAGATGATTCAGAGAGCGTCTACAAAACCCACAGTTTCCCGTGCACTTGTTTTTAGATGGCATTGACGTTTTAAGGAAGGACGAATCACTTTAGAAAATGAAGAGGGGCGCGTTAGACAGACGATAATCGACGCAAAGTTAGTGGAAACGATTAAAGAAGTTGTCTATGGTGATCGACGTGTAAGGGTCAGAGACATATGCGATCAGATTTAGTTCATAGAACTGTTCATAAGGTTTGAATAAGACATATTTTACCAGTGGATTCAGCGACACAAATGTGTATCTCATGTATGGGAGAGTACTTAGAAAAACGTTAGTAGAGAGACAGAGAGAGAGAGAAAGAGACCGACAGACAGACAGAGTGACGGACGGACGGACATGTATGCGGTATTATATTAAAGAAACTTTTAATCTGAAATAATATTTATATATATATATATATATATAACTGAAATGTCACTGCTATATTATGCAAATGTATACTCTATAAAACATAACGACACGATCAATCGGTGGTTTATTAGTATAAAAACAAGCACCAGCTGTATTATTTAATATTATCTTTTTTATATATTAGCAACTTAAAAAATAATAAATATTCATTCTTACCTTCATTTTTTAAATCCATGGAAATAATACATCGCAAATAATATATTTATTCCATAAGGCTCGAAACACAGCTAAAATTCAACTATGGTATGCACTCAAATCCAAATTATAATTTCTGGAAGATACCATTTTAGCTATAGGTATTTAGGATTTTTCTGTATTAATCTTTTGTCATTGTGACAATAATTTCCAACAAAGTCATTTGTTTAATCTTATTAAATTTACAATATTGATTTCTTGTAATTCACATACTGGAATTATTGTAATTCAAATACTGATTCAATTAAACCAACTCTTCATAGTGACAGATAACTTATCACCCTTTATTGGCAAAATAGACTCGTCCACCCGTTGTCTAAATAACAGCTTGTGCATCTGGTTTAGCATCTGGTGGTTTAGTGTATTAGTGGGCATTTTTGACACTTTGAAAAACGTATTGATACAGTCAGTATACAGAAGATGGATTTAAAAGAGATGAAACGACTTAATTTCACAGGTAAGCATTTTTATATTATTTTTTTGTTTCTTTTTATTTAAGTTCTACAGTGTACATGTTTATTTATGTTAGTTATTTTACTAAATATTTTATCTAAGAACAGTGTATGTTATGAGAGAAATACACATATCCAAAAGTGGGTTTTAAAACAGAGTAAAAAGAGATTTGTATTGTATTTTACTGCTCGAGCGTATGTTTAAGAAAACTTCACGGGTGATCGGGAATATTGACATGTTTACACGCGTATATATACATATACATTCATTGATTTCATTTTTACTAATTCCCCAATGTCAAGATCGCCATGTAATATTAATAATTCATAATTTTAATTGGAACATATTTTGCTTGTCTATTTGAATTTCACTTCTCTCATGGTGTTTTCAGAAGTGCCTGATTCTCTTATATCTACAATCGCATTTCCCTGCATATATTTATAGGATTAAAATGCGATATAATCAAAATTAGGTAATATGCAGAACAATTTGCTTCAATAATTGTATTCAGTTATCTTAGTACTCGTTGTGAATGAGATTGTATCACATACTTCCATATAAATACGTTGTTTTTTAATATACGATACGACATAGACTTAGGTAGTCATTTCAATCAGGATGTAGTTGCCGGGCAATAAAGCTTTATCACACGGTTAAAAAATATCATATCACGGAAATAACCGAATAATCTTTATGATTCTTTCAGCGGAGTGATACGGAAATTACCGATGAGTTACGATTGTATACGATGAGTCACTCGTATCGTATGTCGTCTGCTTGTCATCCTGTTTTCACGCCGGATTATTGGCGTTACATCTACATGTGTACGTTGAGCTGTCATCTTTGACCATAACTCTACGGAAATTACTTGACTAGTAACAGGGCTAATTATCAGCCCAGCTAGTAATGAGGATGAACTAAAATGGATGATAGATAGATAAAAGTCAAATAAAGAAATACATAAGGCATAATACTCGGACCACAAAGATAGTTTAACAACTTTATAATACACTCAATTATATAGAACCATATGTGGATAAAATAACCACTTGTGTCCATTCATTTTCTGAATTAGACAAATTTAAAGTCAATGACATTCATTTTAAATCAAATTTCGGAAAAAAATGTCGTTTATATATTCACAAGTTTACGCGACAGACGTGCATGAACACATACAAATGGGATTACATTCACTAATTCTCCCTGGAAAAAAAACGCAGTAAATTAGTTGAATTTGGCAGTTCAACAAAGTCATTGCTGAAGTATATGATAAATAGAATAAAAAATGTGTATTTTCATATCACACCCTATATCAGGCCCTCGACCCATATCAGCCCTCGAAGCTAACACTCTCAGCTCGAGGGCTGATATGGCGTCTCAGGTCATATGAAAATACCCATTTATTATTCTCTTTGCATTGTGAACAAAATAGATGGATAGTTTTTTTTAATTGCAGTTAACATGTCAGCATGATAACCTGTTGATACCTTTATTCTATAAATAAAACATCATTCTTTGTTTGTTCTGTAAAATAGCTATTTTTAATTATCGTGTCGTATGTATCTATGATTATGAATATTCAATTACAATGTATCTAAGAATCCAAGACCAGGGTCTTCCCCGGCCATTTATGGCATAGCGGCGCCGCGATCCCTTACTTTTGAAACAGACATGCCGCGATCCTTAATCTGACCGCGACCCTTTAAAACCGTGCCGCGATCCCATTAAAGTTGGTCAAAACATTCATTTCCCAGTGTTAATTAATGACATATCTGACCAAATAACGCCTTGAGGCATAACTCCTGACAAGCATACGTCCTTAGCTCTTGATTGGAGTGTTTTCATAAGGATTAGAGGGGCAGAGGTGTTAATTACCTCCGCGATAAGGATATAATTCAAGAATTCAACCATGCGTACATGACCCGTTAACTTATTACGTCATCTAATGTTAAAACAATTTACTTATGTTATATTTTATTGTAGCGTTGAATTAGCGTGCCTACATCCATGTTATAGCGATTTTAAATAGATAGTGATGAGAAAATAATCTCACAAACGCAAATTATTCGATAACCACATACAATTACATATTTGCAGATTATAAATTTAGGTTACTTCCGGTTTTGAATTTGCTTCCGTGTTTCAAACTAAAACGATTAATTATGAAATGTATTATATACCTTTATATATATTTATCACATAACGTCCCTTGTTAGCAGTGTCGAACACCCACTTAATATTATATTGTATTACACACGTGTAATACAACCTGGAACGATTTTGATTGGTTGAGTTAAACCTGTAACACTACGCAAGTTTATTAACTGAAACTATTTTATTTATTACAAATCACCCAGATTTGAGTCATAAACTTACTATTTGTAACAGCTTATAAAAATAATGCATGTCATACAAAACATTGTTGTTGGTTTGTTAAAAAGTTGGCGTAAACTACTTTTTTTAAAGAGGTAAAACACGAACATATGTGAGACGCGACGTTACGAGGTCACATATTTGTTGACGTTTTGGCGCTAAAGTGTGTCTGACGTCGTGGCGGTTCTATGTCCATTTGAATTATTTTTTACTAATTTGATTGCAGTGTTATGTGATAAAAAAGTCTTAAACTCGTTCCCATTCCATATAAGATTTATGAAACTCGTTATGAATTATTTTTAATTTTAACTCAATTCAATTTAAATTTAAAACAATTCATAACTCGTTTCATAAATCTTATATGAAATGGGAACTCGTTTAAGATCCTCTATATATGAATTCTTCTAGGCTAGACGAATGCAACCTACACGAAACATTATATTATGAACATGAACTGTTTAAAGTGGCACTCTGCAATAATGATTTTTAGAAAATATCTCACATTGTTATTTCTTTCTACCCGAGTTTAATATAATTATACAAATGATAATATTTAATGTCTTAAAACCTGTTATTTTAGTATGGTGCATCAATTAATTCGTAAAGGCGGCACATCTTCTTTTTTGTTTATAAAGAAATCTAGTCCCAAAACCTCATGTCATGAGACTTTCGGTCTAGATTTCTTAAAAAATAAATTAAAGAAAACCAATATTAGGACCTCTGCGATATGTACACACGACTCTAGGTTGTGATAAACTGCAATTGTATTGCCAAGTTTAAAACAGCCAACAATGGCGCGTAACCATAGTCAGGAAATAACTTCTTCGAGCCTTTTATTTTATATATTCAGCATAAGTTCGTTTGATGGTTTATGGTTCGTTTAATTTATGTGATTAAGTTAATGCAACAATAATGTACTTGAACAATTCTGAAATATTTTTTTTTAAAATGTACTCCTTTCAATTGATATTACATTTTATTTTTAAAACAATGACTTTATGTTCAAATAATTTTAAGTCAATGCATTAAAAATGCCATCATCTGTTTTAAAACTGAAACTAAAAAATGTTGTAGAAATACATGAATATAAAACAGTATTTTCCATTTGTGGTGTTTTGTGTTAGCATTGGTTAGTTAAACACGTAATCAGACTCGGGAATTTCCACTATATATAATGTATATACTGCACACTTAATTCACATACTATTCCAAAGAAATTCAAAGATGTTGTGTAAACAAAAAGTTGCAGTTAGTTAGAGAAAGGATACAACTATGATGTTGTAGAAGTTTTATCGCAGTACACTTTGTAAATTCATACATGTTGAAGTTTCTCTTAGAAAAATTGAGCCATTTTAGTAATGTATTTAATGAAAAGTTTGCAAAAATGTGCATCCTAAGTTTGCTCACATGCCTGAGCCAAACACGTACTCGGCCAATAATGCAACTTTGAAGGAAATACTAAGTACTGATAAAGGTGATCCTTTGAAGTTTAATGTAATGCAGCCTACACATCCATATCAACCAATTCTGTTAATTTCCATGTATATCTGTTGGATAGTACCGACGAAGCGTGGAAACATACTATTTTAAGTTCGCTGTGTATTGTCAGGGAGTACGTTATAGGGAGGAGAAACGGGTTCATAAACGCTCTAGTTTATCGATTTATGTTGTCGCGCTAGAACGCCGCCATTTACTATTTTATCGATACAGGTAAATCGATCGTAAGCGCGTTACATTTGAAAAGTTAAAATTTCAGCCAACATCTCAAATTAGGCAGTTTTTACAGCCCCTTTTCACGGCTTTCTGTTATAATCAATATCACGACATTACTTTCTTGACAAAGATAATTATGTCTACTATTCACTTTTTGTTATTATTAATGCCTAATATAACCCATACTTCGTATCTCGTTTGCAATAGCTCCACACCGTTTTTAATTCTATAAAATTAAAAATTTAGCTGATATCTCAAAAGGCACATTTTCATCACCTCTTTTTAGGCTTTGTCTTATAATCACCATCATGAAATTACCTTCTTGACAAAGATAAATATGTTTACTCTTCACTTTTTTTTTTATTAATAATGCCTAAATAATCCGTAGTCTCTTATCTCGTTTGCAATAGCTATACACTGTCACCATTTTTTATTTGACGCAGAGTGGCGCCATCTTTGTTACACGTAACCGTCTGGTAAAATGTTCTTTTAAACATGCAAACAAATACACGCTCTGTATCAGAGGACACAATGTGAATAAATAATACTTATGTTTACATTTAGCACCTTTATTGAGTTTGTAAGTGTAATAATTTATAAGAATTTGCTGTTTTTCACACACTCGCGAAACAACCGGAAGTAGTCATTTTCACGGAGTAGTGAAACACATGCGCGACAACATAAATCGGCAAAACAGGCCCGTTTCTCCTCCCTATAACGTACTCCCTGGTATTGTGCTGTATTGTAAATGGTACGTTACAGTAACAGCAACTTCGAATTTCTGATAAAAAAACAACAACAGACATGAATTGTTTGTAAGTTCTTAAACATAGTTTATAGTTCATTTATTTTTTTCATACAATCATGATAATCTGAACGAAGTAAACATAACTGAATCCACTTTAAGATCGCTTAATCGTCAATAAATTAGCAAGCTATCGTGCAGTGATAATTGGGGAAATATACATAATAAAACAACAGTATCACCTTCTCCGTTATTTCTATTAATTAGGAATACAAATAATATAATATCACCCGTTCCGGTTACTATTATCTACTGAAAGTAGGAAGTTATGAAGGTTATGAGGCTGCTTACAGCAGTAATAAGGGACGCCCTTTATCCCCTGAGGTACGCTATTATCTAGTCGGATAAGGTAATAAGGGACAGTTTGGAGAGGCTGTCGGACAGCCAATCAAATGGCTCCATTTCGCGCGTGCGCATGTCGGCCACTAACCTCAGCAGCCGCCATGTTGAACTAAAAAAAATGCGTGTAATTCGACCAAGAAAGTCAACTCGGACATACATTATTAGAGGAGGATCGGAGGAAAAAGACTAAAGAAGACCATATCCTGCCAGTGCTATTGGCACAAACGTCCACGTCGGAAAACAACCACATTGGCAATGTCAATAAGGGAATACAAGGTCAAGGTCTGTATGCATATATGGAATCATTGTTTTTACCATAATTTGTGTAATTTTAGCTGTGACAGTTGGGATTGCATCGTCTTCTTGAACTTATAGGCATACTTGACACGATCAGTTCAGTTATGATCATATACATTCAGAGCTGTAGTATTTAAATCAGCCGAGTTTTTTTTACGTGAGCAGCCGCATTTATCCTTCTCAATCTGTCCGAGATTAGACGAAAATTGCCCCTACTGGTCATAGACCACTATTGCATTTTCCATAGACTTACTGTTTAATGTTTTCCATCTGACATGCAAACAAAACCCCCAGGCTTACTGTTGCTTACCCTGTTACACAGATGAAGCTTAGATGCATGTAAACAGGAACTTCGTGTTAGGGGGTTGACCTATTTTTAGTGCCACTTCTAGATGTCCAAAGGACATGACCCTACAATTTGAGGGAATCCCCAAATAATTTATTTAAATCACCCTCTTTCCTTTTTTATTCTGCTATATCATAGAGCTGAATCATACAAATGAAAGCTATGTTAAATAATAATCAGAAATATATACAAAATTCAAGTTAACCTAATTCAATTCCCCACCTAGTCTATCATCCAATCAAAATAGGCTTATGTATGCATTAGGCATTGCTTATGTATGCATTAGGCATTGGGGTTTCCATATACTTTTTCGCCAATCAGACCGGTTTTTGCAATAGGGTACTATCACCTACTCAGTAGTCAATTTCGGTATTAATCCCGGACAGAAGAGTAAATTCGGATACCATTAGATTTTCATAAATAAAATGGTTACAATCTCGTGCATGTTGTTGCTGCATAAACAACCACCGTATTTCATTAGAACAAAACTCAACTACCACAACTGCATGCAAAAGAGAGGAAAGACATGCCGATATTGTCAGTGGACATTGCCGATATTGTCAGTGCTCGAAGACATTTGTTAGTGGTCGGAGGTCGGACATTTTTATTGTTTACATTCACACCAATCTCGTCGTTTGACGCCTCGGTCCCTATTTGGAAACTTCACTCCTCCTACTCACACACCTGATGCATTTCTGTTAACATTGTCGATTTGTGTCAGCTGTGGGTGGGTTTAAGTTTCCAAATACGTGCGAATACGTGTCAGCGAGAGATATGTCGAAATGTAAACATTCCAGAAAATGTCTGCTAAAAAACATGGACAGTCTTATGAAAATGCCTATGATCGACAAGGTATTCTTCTGTTTGGTGAGTTTTATGCATGCACACGTGGTATTTAAGCTTTAATCTATTTAAATACATGTACGGTGGGTGCTCATGTTTATGCAGACATTCCATTCCATTAAACCGTTACTCGGAGAATGGCGTCCTTCTAGTAGACCCATTCATAGAGAGGAAGTTGTCCTAGCCAGGGTCAGGATAGGGCATACACACTGTACTCATTCATATTTATTACAAGGTGAGCAGTTGCCTAAATGTATACCCTGTTTTGTTGGAATGTGTAGACTTTGATCCTATGCAACAAAGATACTACACAGTTAATACTTTGAAAGAGTTATTTGATACTATAGATTTTAGTCTTGTTTTAGATTTCCTTAAAGAAATCAGACTTTATAAATCAATATAATATTTTCCTATATATATATTAACTTGTTTACAAGCCCGTTGGCGGGCATTTGTTGATTTACATATAATATACATAGTTTATATTGCTACCATATCATCCCTTATTTGTAGATAGTTTTATCTTTATACGTTTACATTATTTTTAATTACTACTTCATTCCTTCATGTTTTTGCGTGCAATATGACCTATTTATGTGTCAACGGCCGTAAAACACCATTCATTTATGCAGACATTGCTTGATTTCTTCAGAAACCTCTCTTGATGGGGTCGACCCTGATACCTAAAAATTCTATAGAGGATGGCATCGTAGCTCTGTGGTATACAGTACAGCTCACGTGAAACCCACACTTTACTCAATTCGTCGAGTTTGGTCGTATCGAGTGCCGCGCGAATCCAAGCGGCGAAAGTACTCCATTGTCGAGTCACTCGTTGTGATGACACTCCGAGTTACTCCGTGTAGAATCCAATTAACCATAAGTGCACACCTGTGGTGATTTATTATTGGGAAAAATCTAAATTTTCCGACAACAGTTCGTGGGAAGTTTTCTGACAGCGTGCTTGAAAAAGGCAGTCGCCAGAAAAAGTACAAACAATGAGACACCGAGTGCATCTTTTCTGTGCAAAGTTGACACGACTGATAAATACAACGAATAAATTTCGTTTTTAATGCATTTAATCACAAATTTTGTTCGTTTCTGTTGTCCAAAAGTTATTTCTTGTTCACCGTCATAAATACCCATAATCCTTGGCCATGTATGTACCTTTTAACAAGGCGGCACTAACAACGGGTTTATGACTCGGTTTTCTTTCTGACTACAAAACCCATCGATGTATTAATAATAAACAGCAGAATAGTAAAAACTTGTTACAAATAACGATTATTTAAAAATATAATTATAATTTCCAGTATAATAATTACCTATTGATTTATGTTCATTCACCGCGAAGCCGATAATAGGAACCGCCATATAAGTCGTGACCCAATATACATAATCCGGGCATTCACATTTTACCACATCCGCTGCTCCAAAACAAAAGTAAAATTGTCGTCTGCTTCGATTTCTGCAGGTTACACGGTTCTAGGCCCATTCTCCTTATTTTATCTAGATGTAAATGGAGGATGCGCCTGGCATGTTCATCCCTTTTCAGGGCTTTTTTCCACAAAATTGGGAAGAGGCCCAGGCCTGTCCATTTTGGGAAAAAAGAACGCGCTTATTTCTCATTTTGGGAAAAATACAAGATTTCATAAATTAAGTAAATATGACATTAATATACTTTATTTATATTGTCATCCATTATTTACCATAATTATTAACTTTTCCAAGTCAGAATTTACTTAGCAGACAAAAACACATTGCAGAATTCATGCTTTTTCTCAAATTCTGAGAGACTGCTGTTTTCCGATTGGGAACTAATTCTGCCACAGTTGGGAAAAAACAGTCCAATTTTCAGTTGGGAAGAGGCCCTTTACAGGCCTCTTGTTATATAAGGTAAAAAAGCCCTGCTGTTTGGCACCATATAACCTTTCTTGTGTTGGTGCGCCGTAAAACCCCAATTCAGTTCAATTCTGCTTTGATTTTTTCTAAAGTTATTGAATAATTATGCATTAAAATGACTGCAATTAGAAAAAGTTGAACCTTTTACCTGTGCAGTTTCGACTCGGCGAACTCCGAGTTTGTCTGCGCTAAGTATTGTGGCGTAATTACCCCAAGAACTTTTCGCGTAGCTGATTCCCACTCCGAGTAGTTTTATCATCGAAACGCGATTTGTAAATTCCTCACTCGGCGTGAAAGAGTAAAGTGTGGGCTTCCTGTGAGCTGTATGTACCATAATTGCTACGATTCTCGCAGCTACATCCCCTATTAAAAGTGTAGGCAAAAATTGTAAATCGTATATATATGCCCTCGTGATGACAGATATATATGAGAACAAGTTACTAAATCGGCAGACTGTCAGAATTTACGTTTAAATATTTCTTAATTTTATAGATCTATGGTGTAAACTAGGACACTGCTTTTTTTCTTCTTCTTTTTTTTGTAAATAATGCATTTTATTCTTATACATGTATAACACAAACTATGTACATATATGTTTAACCCATAATGCATTTAAAGAATTCTTTACTCTGTGACGCATGTAAAATTCCGCTCGTCATGACGAGTGACTTGTCAGGCCAGTCGAGTGGATATTTCCTCCTGCAGTCTGCGAAATTAGCGGTTGTCCGGGACAACTTATTTACGAACAAGACAACCACGTGTTCCCACATTGGTTGTCCGATCGGACAACCAACATTTCCGAAAGCGCAAAGTTATTTGTCAGTCAAAACAAGTATGAAAGGCGAAACACGATTACATTGAGGTGACGCTATGAGGAATTGATAAATTAATTGTATCCCTCTATGGAAGGTCACAACACGTCATGACCTCTTTTTTTCGGATTTTGCCGAATTCTTTATTTTGTATAGAGCAACCAATCAAACTGCCTCGTCCGATTCCGTCACTTGGGATAGAATGTTTTTGCAGGAGAGTTGGTGGAGATGACGGTGGAGATGACGAAAAAATACAAATAGAGAAAGT
Organism: Cyrtodaria siliqua; assembly: GCA_037043455.1. Lineage (NCBI taxonomy): Eukaryota > Metazoa > Mollusca > Bivalvia > Adapedonta > Hiatellidae > Cyrtodaria > Cyrtodaria siliqua. Next base: position 160,096 of record JAWPHD010003661.1, read on the forward strand.
GAATAGACAATTGCATAAATTAAAACTGCAATAAAAGCAGTATGATAGTACCAAATGCTAGCGTGTTTTGCAGGAGAAAAGACTGGAGGTTACACGGTTGTATTATCACAGTGACTTACATAAACAGTTGCTTTTGAAATGTTAAATGATGTCATATCTTATTGTAAGTCACATAAAAAAATATGTGTGGTTCAGGTAACCCGACCGACCCTATTTTAAGGGCCCGACCCTAAAACCTTTTATGCAAAAATTAAAAAAACTAAAAAAAAAAACTCGGTATAGTAATTTAACATATTAAATTCATTATCGGAACTGCATTCATTATTGAGGGAAAAAAATAAATGCCAGTTAATCTGAAGCACACCTATTATTTTGTTTGGCCTTGTCTGTCATAATTATTAAGTGGACAAGCTAGTCATACCTTAGATGGGATCTAGTCATTTATTTGATACTTTGATGATGTTACATGTAGTTTGTTTATCTAAATAAAGTGTTCTTGATTGACACTGATTTACCTTGTCTAGCACTAGCAGTAAGCATAAATATGATGGCGATTCCTGTTCAAAATTAAGGGCGAGTACAAAGTGGATTTTTTTTTCACTAGTCCTAGTTGTCTTTGAATCATAGCATTCTAAATTATCTACAGCTCTGATTAAATTTTACACATTTACAGACGCTTCCGGCCTTCGTCAGTTCATGTTTGTTTACTATCAATTAATAATAACATGAACCTATATGAAAACTGATCTTCATCGAGTTATTATAATGTAAACATGGTATTAATTCGCTCCCTCCCTTCACATGGGACGGTCCGATGGCTTTACATCTCCGAAAGATAGCATATTGTGGAATCTGGACCGAACCTGGGGCAAGAGCCAAGTATGATGACCACTCAGCCCCTGAATCTCCTTAATATTCAGATTACGTACAATTTGGGAATAGCATGGCCCCGAGGTGAATTCGGTACAAGTATATGGTTAATGCATGGCCAGTCCTGTAAACATTTTTTTTACAATGCCAAAGTAGTCCAGGGCTATGCTATTGATACCCAATAATAGGGAAAGATTTAAGAAATCATTGTTTGATACCCAGGAATTGACGTCACTCAAAATAGAAAGCATTAATAATGCCCTTTCCTGACATGATCAAATACCTGGTCCCCTTTCAAATTTGTGTAAATCGTCCTGATCTTTCAACAGATAGGGCCGCTGTTGCTAAAATAGAAACTTCTTTAAACGACCTTGTGAACTGCCAGTTAGAATTCGATGAAACTTCACAGGATGCATCATCGCGCGGTCCTCTCCCGGATTTATTCAAATCATCTTCTTTTTTTTGTATAGCTGTTTACTTAGGCTTAAAGTAGCTATCCCGCCAGCAACAGCCTCATTTTCCAACATACGTAAATCGTTTCTGAACTTACGGATGACGAGATATATAACTTAAATATTTTGAGAATCCGTACCTTAGACACCATATAAACAGTTTTAACCAGCCGTCCCAAACCCCAAAACTGGAGAGCCGAATTTAAAGTAATCAACTCGGTTTGTTTTTTCACATATTCGATATTGGGTGTTTTAAGAAACCGTGAATAAACCTTTATTTTCACTTAGCACACTTTATTATATGACCAAACAATGTGTATAGAGTTTTGATCAACAGTTTTGTAGTATAATTTTGACGTGTACTTTTTAGCTCTATTGGCTTGTGGGCTTATGCAATCTGTCCATCGTCCATTGACCTTTTGGTGTCAACACTCTAGAACAATTGTTACAATTGGTTTCATAATAATTCATCAGAGCAGATTTCACGAATGGTTGTCAATGAATGAGTGAAAACACTGAGCCAATCCTTGTGTTGGTTAGATCATTGTAAATAAAATCCACTGTTGTTGTTTTGTAACAGGTGTACATAATAACATAGTACGTATAATATATGTTTGTGTAACTTTTTTCCCTGGTCAATGTCTCTAGCTATCATCTTACACATGCCATAATGTTTTGTTTTATCATGGTTTTATTACCAGCAAAATCTCTTTTGGGTTAACCTCAAAAGGCCCTTGAAATGGAAAATAACTTCATGAAACCCTTTCAACTCTTGAAGGGTAGTAGTTTTTAGCTCGACTGATCAGAGATCAGCAGAGCTTATGCCGTGGTGCGTCGTCCGTCCGTCCATCTGTCCGTAAAGTTTTATTTGTAGCGACAACTCCTCTGAAACTACTGGATGGATATTCATGAAACTTTACAGAAATGTTGCCCATAAAGTCTAGTTGATCCTAGCAAAAATTCATGTTGATGTGAAATCCAAGATGGCCGCCAAAGCTAAAAATAGAGTTTTAAAATACAAGTTTGTAGCGACTACTTCTTGAAAACTATAAGTGATATTGATATGGGACTTTTTCTAAAATGATCAGCATGACATGATGTTGATCCTTGTCAAAAATCGTTTTGATTCAACGTTAAACATGGCTGCCAGCGGCCATCATTGTTTACATAGAGTTATATATTAAAAACTTGTAGCGACTACTCCTCTGAAACTACTTGGCGGATTGTCATGAAACTTTACAGGAATGTTGCTCTTGATGTCTAATTGATCCTAGCAAAATTTCAGATCTGCCAGAAATTCATGATGGCCGTCACAGCTAAAAATAGATTTTTTAAAAATAAGTTTGTAGCGACTACTTCTTGAAAACTATAAGTGATATTGATCTGGGACTTTTTCTAAAATGATCAGCATGACATGATGTTGATCCTTGTGGAAAATTATTTTGATTCGACATTAAACATGGCTGCCGGTGGCCATCTTTGGTTACATAGAGTTATATAGTAAAAACTTGTAGCGACTACTCCTCTGAAACTACTTGACGGATTTTCATGAAACTTCACAGGAATGTTGCTCTTAATGTCTAGTTGATCCTAGCAAACTTTCAGGTCGGCCGGAAATTCAAGATTGCCGCCACGGTTAAAAATAGATTTTCAAAAAACAAGTCTGTAGCGACTACTTCCTGAAATCAAAATCAATCAGTAGAGCTTCAAGGTCATTGACCTCTTGTTTTGATTTGCATTTTTACATATTCTTTTAGATTCTAAAATATTTGACGTCATGTTTTACTTGCATTACAACTGCAAATGCGTTTGCAAAAGACATTTTCGAAATATTTAATATTAACGCTGAATTACAGTTACTTGAATTTCAAACAATATTTAATTTAAAGGAAGGTAATTTAAGATTATCCATATTTCATTTTTTTTATAGACGGAAAATCTGCAATAAATGGGTAAAAAATGTTTTCTATTATTTCATACCAATTTTAAGAATTTTATATCTTTCTCATAATTTACAAATAGACCACACGCAAATGTGTGCATCACATCAAAGGTGTAAAACTTTTGTGTAAAAAACCATGAAGGTTTTTATTGCTATTTAATGCAATTTGTTAAGTCATGTTAAAAAAATACTATTTCTTTTTAAAAGGGGATAAAAAAAAATATTATAATAGTTAAAATAGAGAGATGAAATGTCGTGTTTTTATCTTGCCTAATTTTATTTCAGAAATTTGGAAACGATCAAACGGTGTGAGAAAAAGCTGGCTTTGAAGTGGGAGGTGACTAATGAAGATTACAAGGAAAGTCTAAAGACAGGAAAAGACAAACGCCGCAAGAAGATTCTTTCAAATCCAGAAACAGGTGTCCAACAGAGTATTCCTTTTGGAACTTGTCAGAAAATATGCTAGTAAGACAACGGTCTATTTCTACTATTTTAAAATACCTTACCTGTGTCGCCTTTTTGGTAATAGTTCATCCTACACATTTCATGACAGTAGTTATATGACTACACCCATATGAACGTGTCATGGTCATATTCTAGATTCAAGGTCATTAGTTTTGGCGACACATGAGCTGTAGAGAGCACCTATCTTGTATTATATGTTTTCCAGACCCAAACTATTTCATAAACGGTAATTATATTGGACAGAACATGAAGTCCCATTTAGAGCATTGATGCATTTAAAGATGTTACTTTTACTCATAATTGTTTCACATTGCCTCCAGCGCCTTTTTGGTAAAAATGTTTTATAAGTATATAAATGATGGAGGCACACTGCTACTTGTGTAAACAAATAACCTTGTTAAAACTATAATGGATTGTAATATTTCTTAAAAATACCCGAATGTTTAAACAAATATGGAGGAAAACCTGTCCGAATATATAAGTAATTGTAATACTTCTGTCAGAAAGGAAAAGGAAGAGGTGGATCGAAATAAAACGTTTTTGATAGTCTCAAATAAGTTTGGTGTACATACTCCTTTGGCGAGGGTGTCCTTTTAACATTGTGTCCATGGTCAGAATAACTACATGGAGTCGTTCTTAAATTTGAGCTGTATTTTAGTTACAAGTTATAATCGATAACAACAAATAATTATTTTAAAAATTGGCCCATTTTCTTTTCTGTAATTGTTAATTTATTTTACTGCTATTTGCTGTGTTTCTTTCTCTATCTATACTTGTCCCGAATTGTTTATTTCCAGTGGGGCCAGGCAGTGGCTATTCGGCTGTGAAGGCAGCTGAAGAAAACAACAACATCGATGGAGAAGCTCATCCTGGAATACAACACTATTGATGGACCTTCTGTTCTTCTCACAGAATCAATCTCATTTGAAACTGTTAAAAATCCAGAGCCTTCTATGGCAATTATTACCCGAAACCACCAGCACTGGAGCGTCATTCTCAATGAAACACAAGCTAATAAACTTAAATGCAGTAGTTGAGCGATCCTTAGAAGAGCAAGATCTTGTTAAACAAGAAAAGCATGTTTTTTTGAATTGGCACAAACGTCAACACTAAGTAATAGAACTTGAGTGCATTACAGAAGGTTTTGCACTTAAGGCTATGCTTTTGCGCCAAGGAAAAACAAATGCTGGGAATTAAACCTTTTCTCGAACCAATTATACGTGGACTACCTGACACTTTCGCTTCTCTTGTTGGTGTTCATCTGTTTACATCTTCAACTCTTTTGTGGCATAGTGTTGAAGAAGAAGTACTTGCCATGTTAAAGACATACGAGACAAATAATTCCTTGGATGAAGAGGATGACGGGGTGGTAGAGGGTTTAAAAATACAATGGATTAGGCAACATTTTCTATCGGAGTGCAATGGCATGGCGTAGCTGCTTTAGGCACTGCAGGGCTTAGAACTTTTCACAGATATGTTCTGTTTATTCTCATGGGTCCCATGAATATTTTAATGGAATAGCTCTGAAGTTTAATTTTGAATTAATGTATTTGTGTATTTTTAATGGCAAACATTTTGAACTTAATAACTTGAAATCCCAAAATACTCAAAGTGACTGGAAGCAATCTGGGAGAGTGATTATTTCACCTTAATGTGCTTCAGTTCAACATTCAATAAAGCTTCATGTTACTTACGGTTTTAATCTTTTTACAAATATTTTTTTGTCTGGAAAACGACTAACTAAAATCGTAAATATTAATTTAACCTAACACTTCTACATGTAATTCAAATAAAGTCTACTTGATCATAAGAGGAGAATGTATAAGGACATTTAAGCATCATATGCATTAAACTTATTAATTATACAACAAAAACTAGCAGAGTCTAGTCTATCAGACCAAACAATGTCGTTAAATAAATCGTAGGATCATGGGCCTGCGCTATTGCATCTGTATGTTAAATACATACTGAAACTCAATATGTTGTTTTTATTCAGATTTTGACTGACTCCCATAAAACCTCCCGATTGCCTCCAGTTCCTTTAAAAAGAAGTTTTGGCTATAAAACGGCTATTTAACAGGTGTGTTAAAGGTATATGACATATTCCATATAAGAGTGCACCATTCTGTCAATTTTTCTTTTATCAGTATTTCTCATTGAATGTATATATTTGTCTATCATGTATGTTCCCCTTTTATTGTTTACTCTATCAAGTATCAGCAAAATCGGTGAAAAAGAGAAATCTACAAAAGTTTAAAGAATAAAAGGAAAAAAAGTTAGCTAATTTTTAGAAATTTGACGGAATAAACTACCGATAAAGTGACAAGACTCTTATAAGGCAGATACATTGAAGTCCGAGATGTTTTTATTGCAAATGTCATTAGATCTGATTAGAACATAAATAATACTAAATTATTTTACAACAACAGTTAAGCAGATTCTGTGGATTCTTCTGCATAAGAAATGTTTTTTTATTTTTATTTGTATTTTAAAAGTTTCTGTCAAACTTGCTGACATTGGCAAACATTTATGTAAATAATTTCTGATTGGCCCTTATGACCTAAAAATGACAGCAAATCATCTAATTTATCAATAATGGGAACTATAGACAGATACTTTTATATTATATAGTCCAACACATATTATTTTACAAAAAACAATGTTGCCAAGGTCATGTCTGTCAAATTCACAAGATGACATTAGCAACAACCTGCTACTAAACAAATAACCTTCCTTGATAAAAACATGCATTTCCAATTTACAGGGATTTTGTTTGAACCTGATTCACTGTTTTAGTTATACAGTGTGAGTGAATATTCAACAATCTTTCACCAAAATAAACATTGAACATGTTCTGTCAAATAAAATGACATTAGCAACATATGTGACATTAGCTACATTCTGTCAAACTTATGTGACATTCGCAACATTAATATTTCTTTGTAAACACTCTAAAAATGGAATTTTGAAAATCTTTTCCATCCAAAACTTATTCAGTCTGTTTCTGTAAAAGGAAATAGGAACAGTTTATTACAAGTATTACAATGGTATCAGTTATTTACAGAACTTGTGTTGGTAATGTCACCAGATTCCGTCAACTTTCTGTCAAAGATGACATTAGCTACATTCTGTCAAACTTATGTGACATTAGCAACATTAATATTTCTTTGTAAACACTCTAAAAAACATTAATATTTCTTTGTAAACACTCTAAAAATGGACTTGAAAATCCTTTCCATCCAAAACTTATTCAGTCTATGTTTCTATAAATGAAAATAGGAACAGTTCATTACAAGTATAACAATGGTATCAGTTATTTATAGAACTTGTGTTGTTTATGTCACCAGATTCCGTCAACTTTCTGTCAAAGATGACATTAGCTACATTCCGTCAAACTTATGTGACATTGGCAACATTAATATTTCTTTGTAAACACTCTAAAGACAAACTTTGAAAAGCTTTTCTATCCAAAATCTATACAGTCTTGGTAACTGTAAATGAAAGTGGGTAGATTGTATTGCACATATTACAATGATGTCGGTTATTTACAGACTTTTGTTGCTAATGTCATCAAATTCCGTCAAACTTTTCTTAAAAGATGACATTAGCTACATTCCGTCAAACTTATATGACATTAGCAACATTAATGTTGCTTTGTAAACACTCTAAAGAACTTTGAAAAAGCTGTTCTATCCAAAACCTGTAGTCTGGGTTACTGTAAACCAAAATATGAAGATTTTACACTCTAAAGAACTTTGAAAAAGCTGTTCTATCCAAAACCTGTAGTCTGGGTTACTGTAAACCAAAATATGAAGATTTTATTGCAAAAATTACCATTATATCAGTTATCTAAACAACTTTTGTTGTTACTAATGTCATCAAATTCCGTCAAACGTTCTGTCAAAATATGACATTAGCAACAGCAATTTTAAAAACTTCAAAATATTTGTTTTATTGCATTTTCCTTGATATTTTTTTGTTTATACATCATTTTTCAGCTTTTTAAATCAATTCCATTGCCAGTTATACTATACTTTCGTTTTAAAAGTTCACACATTGATGGGAGCTAATGGTGCATTCTTATATGGAATCTGCCTTATGGCCCCCACACACATTTCCGTATGACAATGTATGGTGTTTCCAAACAAAGTCTTCACATTTTATGCCACCAAACGGAGGCACATAGGGATCTCACTGCCTGTCTTTACAAATCATTTCGGTTTTACTTCTTTTGGTGGTGGATCGTGGCCAACTTGACCCTTGTTTTCAATTTTCTTTTTCACTCGGGTATTGAAATTCATCATTAGAAATGTATTAAAAGTTGCATCTTTGAGTGTAAGTTCAATGTGCAATGCAATATGTCATGCATTCAAGCAATTTGTCATTCTTACAGATGGCGGGATGTATACAGTAGTGGTTCTACTTTGACAGGAAAAATGGGGTGGTCTACATCTACCACAAAAAATCAACAGTCATATGATATATGGCCTAAAATGTACTTAAAATGGTGTAAAACTCCATTTAAACAAATAAATCAAGAAATGTATCCTATGGCATTGCACAAATGTTAATTTTAAACATCAGTGTTAATTGCAAAGTGTATATTGTGTTGATTATGTATGAATATTTTTATGAATGAATATATATATATATATATATATATATATATATATATATATATATAGTAATATTTAAGAATTTCAAACTCAATAAATTTACATTGGAAGACTGAAAGTTGTTGTTCATTATGTACTGCTTTTAATCGGCAGAAGATCCATATAGCTTGATGAAACCTAGATGCTAGCGTCCTATCATTAGCCTCCTATCATTAGCCGCAGTCAAAGGCTTAAAGTGAGCTATTGGGACCACTCATTGTCAGTTGTCACATTTTGTTATAAAAGATTTTTGAGAAAATTCACTTGTATCATTCTTTCAATGACCTCGTCAGGTGAGCGTTTTGAGGCCCTTTTTCCTCTTGTTAGCTTATCTGTGTTTGTAGAACGGACGACATAAATCAACGACACCGTGTGAGTACGTCAGCAACCAAACTAGGACCACGTTTGCATTTCATTGACGAGAATCTCAGTCGTATGACTGACATTTAAGTGAACAATATCTCGGCACTATTTATAATTACACATAAGGTATCCAACAAACTTTACACAGAAACATTGATGAATACAAAAAAATATGACCGACCTTGACCTAATTAATAGACATTCTTCTTTTTTTGCTTTCTAAGACACTGACCAAACTTTGTGCATCCAAAGATATCGATGTAAACTAAACATCAATACCAAAAATGGTCACCATGTCTCACTTGGACTTGGGTTACATGTTTCGGTACAGGTAAGCGGTTATAACGTCTACACCCGCTACGTAAAATACTATTCTATTCCAATGTGACGTTCCCATCGTAATACAACTTGGTGTGCAAGGTCACTAGCAAGTAATGATGTGGACTTTATTGTGTCTAGTCAGGTATATATGTTAGGGTTTGAGCGTCAGTGTGTGCGTGCGTGTGTGTGGGTGTGGTCTAATGCTTGGAACTAACCTGACCAAACTGCAGACCATGCAATCAATTGAAACAAGGGTAAGTAAATATGCTAATAATTACAGGAGTTATTGCCCTTAATATGTCAAAGAACGTTCCTTTATAATAATATTGCGAACTGAATGGCAGTATACTGACTTGTGGTCACGAAACTTAATACAATTATTCGTCGTTAATAATTCAATGCTGTTTTCATAGAAGAAACAATTTCAAAAATATTTCTCCTTAAAGCTGTTCAGTCCCTATTTTAACTGGTAATAATTCATGAATATGAACGAGTCAAGTGTGAAGTAGTTTCAAATCGACGAACATTTTTTTATTCAGCCTCCGTACAGGTAACATCGATAAATATACGGCTTCAGAATATATGTGATTAAAAAATAGTTGCCCGGAACGGGATTTGAACCACAGCCTTGCACTTGTAAGATTTGAAAGATGTAAGATTTGAAAGATGTACGCTGAACCTCTAGACCACTGCTATTTATTGGTATTTTGTAGCATTTCTAACACTAAATAGGCATTACGTAATAACAAGAGCGCGCACACAAACTCATCAAGCGCTAAATAACAAGTCGAGATATGGTTGATTTGAGGCGAAGTATTAGTTTCATATTGATACGATACAGTATTACACCAGGCAATGTTAATTTACACGTGCGACTATATGGACTGCATATTTATTGATCCATATTTAGTTGCGTTCAAATATGTTAAGTTATACCCGATTTCGACATGAGCTGGTGAACATGAAGTTACAAATAACGACACGCCTACAAAGAAGAAATCGATTGATATAGGGACTATGTAGCTTTAATGCAATTTTTATAGTTAAATTGCTTCTTGCACACTGTTGACGACACAAGTGTTTCGTGGAATACCATTCTAGTTAAACTAAATATACATGTATATTGAAATGCGATGCTGCTAACTATCGGCCTATTTCTTTAACCTGCATTTTATGCAAAGTTCTAGAGCATAGCATTGCCTCGAACGTTGTGACACACCTGGACTAACACAAGATACTGTATGACTTGCAGCATGGGTTCCGCTCTAAACGGTCATGCGAGACACAGCTGATTATGCTGGTTGAGGATCTGCTACGAAACGCAGTAGATGGGCACCAAACAGACCTCATATATTTTGCTTGACTTTAGCAAGACATTTGATAAGGTAAATCGCGAAAAACTTTTGCTCAAACCCAACCAATGCTCAAACTCTACCAAAATGGAATCAGAAGCGATACCTTGCAATAGATCAAAGCTTTTTTATCAAACAGATTGCAGCAGTTAATAATTGAAAATGAAGAATCAGACCCAGTAGCAGTTACTTCAGGTGTACCCCAAGGCTCAGTACTAGGTCCGATCCTATTCTTGATCTACCTGACAACATAAAGTCCAAAGTAAGACTATTCGCAGATGACACTGCAGTGTATCTGGCTGTTTCCAGTTTACAAGATGCTCAACTTTTGCAGCAAGACCTCAACAAACTCTCTCTTTGGGAAGATGAATGGGATATGGAGTTTAATACAGGTAAGTGTATTCTTATTCAAATTACACGGTGAAAAACTCCTATCCCATCAATATACGTACTACATGGTCAATTACTGGAAACAGTCAGCAGTGCCAAATACCTTGGTGTCAACATCAGCAGCGATCTTACCTGGAACAACCATATTCAGAAGGCAAGTACATCTGGTAACAAAACTCTTGGATTCATAAAGCGAAACATCAGAAGCAAAAACCCATGTGTAAGAGCAACCGCATACAAAGCACTAGTCCGCCCAGTGATAGAGTACTCCTCTCCAGTGTGCATCCCGTATACTAAACACAATATAGACAAGTTGGAGATGGTACAAAGAAGAGCCGCGAGGTGGGTACACAATGATTACTCCTATCAATCCAGTGTCACAACTATGCTTAACAACCTGAAATGGCGCTCTCTCGAGGACAGACGTTCCGATGCCCGACTCTGCCTATTTTTCAAAATCGTCCATGGGCTAGTTGCCATCCAAATGCCGACATATGTCCAGCATCCCATGAGACTATCTAGACTGTCACATCCATTAGATTTTCGTCAAAAACACACGCGTTTATTCATTCTTTCAGCTTGCTGTGGTACAATGGAACGCTGTCTTTTATCTTTTAAATATCACTTTGTTCTTCATCGAACTTTTAACATACATAACACTTTCATCTTTATTTCACCTTCACCTTATTTTACTCTTTCTTTTATCATCTTTTAAATTACTCACAACCTCACAGACGCGCATCTGCACATAATCGAAAGAGGGTGATGCAGTATCCATAGATAGACAGACAGACAGACAGACAGACAGACAAACAGACAGACAGACACAGACAGACAGACAGACAGACAGATAGATAGATGTATCACTGCAATGATTCGCTCCCTAAGTCTTCATACAAAAGCTAATGTTGAATATTTCATATCCATTTATCTCCAAATAGTTTACACTATGTGCACCAATACAGTGATTCGGTCCTCATTAACATAATGTTTGCTATTATGTACTAAGTAGAATATGTTAAGTATTCAGGGACGTAGCCGAGTGGAGGTGCGGGCTTTTTATCGTACTGGTTTAAGAATGATAAGAATTAGTTGTCATTAGTTGTCATTAATCAACAGCATTACACTTTCCATAGAGCTATGACGCGCCCTATATAGAAAACAAAGGCATGTATGCGGCACGACTCGATCCTCACTTGATGTTCTGCCTCCACCACTAAATGTCGACCGTCATACAGCCTGCAATGTGCTGAAAAAATGACGTTAAGCTCCGAACAAACACGAACCATATGAAACTATTTGATAGCAAAAGTAGGGGTGGGCGCGCGCGCACGTGCATGTGTGTGTATAAACCTCTACCTCATTACCTCAATATGATCCAACGCTATACACATTTTATTCTTAATTGCTTTCATGTGTACAAATGACACTGGCATTTATTTTTGAAGTGTAACTGGTGCAAATACAAGAAAATATGACTAAAATATAAAATGTACGCATGCATTATATAATCCGCGCGTTAAGTTCGGTTGAATTTATATTATTTATTAACCTGTTTGGGTGGAAAACACGACGACTCTGTGTGTTATTAAATCCGTAAAGGGTTCTGAACTTCATATTGCTTGAAACCGTACATAGTATTCAATAGCAGTGTAGTTCTAAAAACACGATTTAATGAATATAGCTTTAAGGCAAGATTTAAATTCATATGCATGGTTTTGCACCAAGAACTAGCTGAGTCATTGATTGCCTCTTACCAAACTATTGCATTATTTCAATATATAGTTTTGTCTATATGTAAACTGAATATGCAACTGAAACACATTATGATGGTTTTACTCGTATTTGATTGACACCCATTATTCTTCCAGATCGCCTCCATTAAGTACCAAGACGTAACAATGCTAAATTGTATTTATAATACCAGCCTCTGAAAGTACATTCTACCTCCATCTGAAAGTCCAATACTTCAAAATGGAAATAAACTCTGTCTTCTCAGTCTATTCTATCGTCATTTGTCTATCTCTAGTGTTTTGCAGTTTAATACAATAGTCCGATTCGGGGTTCCCAAAAGTTATCGTTATTTGCTTGCTTAGTTAATTCCCTTTGAACGATATACGCGTGCGCGGAGTGACTATCCATTTCCGGATAGTTCAGCTTCAGCAGCTGAAATGTTTACGTTATCGGAGATGGGGAAAATATATTGCTGCGCACAAGATTGCAGTAATTATTCTGGCAAAAATGTCCAGGACAGAACTGTTACCCTTCACAGATTTCCGGCAAATAAAATAAATAGAAAGATTTGGATTCAACGAGTCAAAAATCACCGAAAGAATTTCGCATGGAGTGAAGTTAAATTGAAAACAGCCAGAAATTGTAGCGAACATTTCAATGGTTTGAAAGGTCCGTCAAAAGAGACACCTATACCCAGTATATTCCCACAAAAGATATATGCGTCTTGCTTGGTAAGTATAGGTTTGACCTGCTGCATATCATGTTTTTGGACCCCCGCCCACTGCAGTTTGACTGTATGTTATCATTGTTTGAATTGGGTCAAAAATGCGCGTGGAATCTAGAAATTGGGAAAAATAATAATCCTACTATTTTAAATAGTAAGGCACTTGATAAAATGTTTGGAATAATAATTTTATAATCAAGCTCTTATACAAGTCTGCAACAAATACATTGTCAGATACGCCTAGGGCTACAGTACATTTAATATTAATATATTTTTTTGTATTTTGGGAAAATATTTTGCTCTTTTGCAAAAATATGAGGATATTATTAGGATGGGGCCGAAATTTGGCTCCAAATTGGGCCTAGAAAAATCCCTGCATGACAGTATAGTGTACACCACTTAATCTTGTTCGGAACTTGTTGTTTGGTATTTAACATTATTTTCAGCACATTTTAGGCTATGTATAAATGTCTATTTTTTGTGGTGGAAGCAGACCACCCACTTATTCCTGGGTGGAAGCAGTACTTTAAACATTGATAATGGATGCAGAATTTTGAATTGAATTGCAAAACAATAATAAATATAATAGAAAGTCTTTTAACAATAGTCGGCCATGCATATAGAAAAATATTATGACCAAAGAATTGTTTCTGCAAAGAATAGCCATATGAAAGTATAAATATTTTGATTGATACAAAGTAGTTAGTCCCCAAATGACTTTGCAACATGGAGTACTTTGTGAATGTGAAATTGAATAATTATAATTTAATTTCTATTCACAGGTTGGTGATGATACTCTTTGTACACCACAAATACGTGTTGAATGCATTGGTGATGAATCTGCCAACAGTGGAGGTTCAGACTCCGAGATGGATTGTACTATGGTGTTACAGATAGACCATCCTTTGAACACATCACTTCATATGCATGACTACACAGGTATGATATTAGATTAGACAAAAAAAAAAAATTAAGTGTGTTTCCTATTGCATGCTCTAAAAAAAATAGAGTATGTCGACATTTTCATTTATTTTCTTTTTTGAAGCAAGATATTGTGAGCTTCTACATGTATTTATCTCATAAACCCCATACAAGTTGATTATACAACTGAAAGTTTCTCTGTGATATCAGTTTACCTCGATATATTGTGATAAATCATTGTTCAGAACAATTTTTTTATTTTTTTTTATTATTATTTTTTTTTTTCATATAAAAATAGGGTCAGTCGGGCCACCGGAAACACAGGTTTTTTTTTTTGCCTTATGTTTAAAACTTTTATCAAGACTAGTATTTGAAAATAACTACTTGTTACTGGCCTAAACATGATAGATATTTCTGTTCAGAAATGTTTGTTAAGGAAAAATAATTCAATTTTATCCAGAGATGCGAAATGAATGTTGGACCTGACATTTTAAAGGGAGTACATAAAAAAATGTATTTTTTAGTCTTGTTTAAATACATTATTTCTGTATTAAATTGATAAATGTCAAATATGAGTTATAATTTAAACCACCAAAAGCAATTACTAGAACATAAAATATAGAGATTATTTAACTGCTGCAATCGATTATAGGGAAATCCTTGACGAGATTGTAGATGTGTTGTTCTTTTCACAAACGAGGGCACGCGAGTGAGTGAAAAAACAAAACACTACTACCGTTGAGTGAAGGTTTTCCATATAATCAAACCCAGCAGTTGAATAATCTATTAATTACATTTTAAATCAGTGTATGTATAATTTTAACCTAATTATTTGCTTTATTAAACGTTATCGATGGAGGACTTCGACATCAGCAACACTTTATTGACGTCATAACTCAAAGTCACAGTTAGTTATTTTTGTGTTCGGAGTTAGTTATCAATAATTAGGCCGTAATAAATTAATTGCTAGGATGTCAAAAATATAAAAAAATATAAATTAAAAATAAATAAATAAAAAAAATTGCTGAAAGTATGAAACACTATTAAAAATGTGTTTTCAATTTTGGAAGTACTCAATAGTATGTTTTACTATTTTTGCCTTGTTCTATTTTCCATTTGTCATAATTAATTTATTATGGCCTTAGCGATTATGAATATTCTTTCACTGAGAAATCCCAGTCTTCACCCGCTGAAATTTAATAAAACTTATTTCCTAAGTAGCCCCGTGTGGTTGGGGTAGGCAGAGGGGTAGAATCCCCCCAAATTCATGTTCATTTTATCATTTTTTGTTCATGTTCATTAAAGGTTTTCATCATGATCCCTGCATTGTTTCAGGTGCCATCTCGCTCGCATCGAAAGAGCAGTGGCAGAAAAACAATAACGTGGCTCCAGCGTAAATAGAGTTTCTATGATAGAATTTGCAGCAACTCTGCAGTTCAGGGTGAGAAGGTTCTAGGCCCATTTTCCATATTTTATCTCGATGTACATGGAAGATGAGCCTGGCATGTTCATGCCTGCTAGGCGCCATATAACCTTTTCATGTGTTGGTGCGCCTTAAAACCCCAATTCAATTATTTCCTAAGTATATGGTTATGCACCAGGGTTATCTATTTTATATGTCAGTAAAATGAATAGTCCCATGTGAGTCATTTAGTCATTCTTTTTTAGCTCGACTATTCTAAGAATAGTGGGAGCTGTTGCAGTCACCCTTTCATCGGCGTTGGCAAACTTTTGCACGAAGGACATTTTTCTCAAAAACTATTCATGCTACTACTGCTTAGAAACAATACACAATTGTTTGGGGTCATAAGGTGACACTGTATGATACATTCCATAACTCTTGACTCATTTTTTACCAAATTATGTCCCTTTTTGGACAGGATGGTGATTTGTCGGTCCGTTAACTTTTGTCTCGGATAACGCCTTTATTTTCCATCTGATCTTTTCCCAACTTTACCAGTAACATGTTTTGTTTTTATTCTTGTTTTTTTACAAAATCTTATTGCTGCAGACTTTATCCCATAACTCTGATATCATTAATATTCAAATTATGACTGATATTTGTGTGTCAATGACTGGAATAGTCGCGCATGCTGTCATCCGACAGCTCTTGTTTTCTTTGCTTTTAATAGAAATACACGTGCTCATTATTTAAAATGAAAATTGTTTGTTTTATTTGGCAGGACCAGTGCAGAAATCATCAATTCGTCTGTGTGACAAGTAAATTCAAACAGAGCCAGTGACTGTTGAGGTAAATGAAGATAAAGAAACTTTTCATTCAGATGTACCAGTATGTTCGTGTAAATGTCATGTTGAATCAGAATCACCAGTAACACAATCAGACACTCATGCAATAAAAATATCTACATGTGAAATAGCAATTCAGACAGAGCTTCCAGATTTAACAGTTGAAGACTTGAAAGACAATGATGACGAGGTCATGTTTTATACAGGGTTCCCAACGTTTTTATCCTTTATGATGATTTTCAACATACTGAAACAAAGGGCTAGCTGCATGTCATATTGGAAAGGCAAAAAATCTAATCGAGAGAAAACATATCAAAGAAATGATAAGAAAAAAACCCGGTCCTGGAAGGAAAATGAGACTAGTAGACGAATTCCTCCTTGTGTTCATGAGACTAAGATTAGGCTTATTCGAAGAGGATTTAGCAAAACGATTTACAATTTCAATCTCAACATGCTGTAGCATATGGAGGACATGGGTTCGTTTTCTGTCCGACAATATGGCACCACAACTGATGTTCTGGCCTAGTAAAGAAGCTGTCCAGTCTCAAATGCCAGAGTGTTTCAAAGTGCGATATCCTGATACTCGTGTCATTCTAGATTGCACTGAAATTAAAACAGAGACTCCAGAATCAACAAAGGCTAAAACACTCCTTTATTCAAACTACAAATCACACATGACTTGGAAGATACTGGTGGGGATCACACCAGCAGGAGTGCCAAGCTTTGTATCCGATTGCTATAATGGTAATGTGTCTGACAAGAAAATAACTGAGTTATCAGGAGTGCTAGATTTGTGTGAAGCAGGTGATGCAGTTATGGTTGACAAAGGATTTTCAATTTCTGACGTATGTACACAGAAGAAAATTAAGATGATAATTCCACACTTCAAGAAGAAAAAAAAGTTCAGCAAACGAGAAGTTGAAGAAACTAAACAATTGCGAACTTGCGAATTCATATCGAAAGAGAAATGCAACGCATCAAAATATTCAAAATATTAAATGGTGTTATACCTATTTCAGCCCATGATACAGTGTCTGATGTATTCAAGATTTGCACATCAATGACTGTTCTTTACCCCAATCTTGTGCAGAATTAATATACTAGGAAAACAGATACACAACTCTGAGTTTGTAGTAAATCAAAATTATTATCTTTATGTGTATTTAACAAAAGAAGAATAGTGTCATTTGATTACATAAAGACTATGTAACTGCTCGGATCGATTATAAGGAAATCCTTCATGAGATGGTAGGCGTAGGGAAGCTCAGAGGTGACATGCGCGGTTTTGTTTTTATCTCGTCTCGTGGCCACGAGATAATTTCTCGTTTTTTATCTATCTCGTGGCCACGAGATCATTTTTCGTTTATCATTATATCAGAGTTATTTACTTTTGTGTTCAGAGTTACTTATTAATATTTAGCAATTATGAATGTCCTGTCAATGTGAAATCCCAGTCTTTTACCCATAAAAGTGTAATGAATGTTGTTTAACGGCTCATCAACACAGTATAAGTTATTTCGAGTCGCCCCAAAGAGAGGGGAAGGATAAATAGGAATCTGGGAACCGTGCCTTACACTTATTATCGAATAGATCCCACAGAAGTGTAATAAACAGTATTAATTTTTAATAGAAAATATCGTGGAGGTATCAGTGAGGATTTTAATTTGCTGGTAAATTAACAATATAGACGACTCGGCAAGAATTTGGAATGTCAATAATATCTCTTCCAGATCACTACTGTCCCTTTAAAGTATTAAATATTCTAGCTCGAATAATTTTATGATTTCTGCCGATACACAAAATAATGAAAGAAACAAATACTTTTTCATGAATTTTTACTTATTTGTTTATGAATTATTAGCTCACTTTTTAAAAAAAAAATGTTGCACTTATCTTGACTCACTCCAGCATCAGCGTTGATTCACGGAGCAGTTATATCTCAGAAACTTTTAATACTTACATGTATTCAGCATAAATAGATAATCATAACATGCCACATAGTAATGGCTCTTTTTAAACGAAAGCCGAACACACTGTCAGAGGACAGCTGTTGTTATTGATGACATATATATGTGAAATAAATGTATTTTACCTTATTGCTGACATGTATTGAAGAAATAAACTGGTTCAGATAGCCCGATTAAATCTGTATCTTGTATCCGTGTTTTACTCTGAAAATGAAATTAAAATTGTGCCGTCGTTGGCCATGTTATAAAATAACATGTTCACCCTGTGACCACGATGAGGTCACGGCACATGCACAGGGACACTCAGTCTTTAAGGCTTTGAGAAGCACAGTCATATAACAGACTCAGTCTTTAAGGCTCTGAGAAGCACAGTCATATAACAGACACAGTCTTTAAGGCTCTGAGAAGCACAGTCATATAACAAACTCAGTCTTTAAGGCTCTGAGAAGCACAATCAAATAACAAACTCAGTCTTTAAGGCTCTGAGAAGCACAGTCATATAACAAACTCAGTCTTTAAGGCTCTGAGAAGCACAGTCATATAACAAACTCAGTCTTTAAGGCTCTGAGAAGCACAATCAGTATCATATAAATCTGCTTATGAACACTGTTTATTTCTACATGAGAATATTTCTGGTATGACATTCTCCCTGTAAAAAAGTAATAGTTTTTGACGCAAAGTGGACCACAAGTTCCTGTCAAAATACACTCTTTCAATGTGCAGACCTTTTGTTGTCCATATCACAAAGTCACATGAGTCACACTTCTTTAATGCCATTTGTCCGATGATTTGAAAATAATAGTTATGATTTCTTTTCAACACCAATTTTCCATCTTTTAATTCACAACAGAAATCCTTATGTTGTGCTGCCTCTTCTGGTGAAAGTTGTATGTATTTGTACGGGCATTTAATTTCAACCAGACCTATTTCATCGTTCACAATTGACACACCGTCTTGAATCGCACCTATAAATGGAAATTGTGGCAATAATACCAAACCAGACTCTTCCACTTCTACACTATGACCATCGCTTTTCAACTTACTGATATACGCATTAGGAGCTGCTTTTTCTCGCTTCTTACCCCATTCCAGCGCATCTGTGCTAACACTCTTGTAGTACCCCATTACTGTTTTCACTGCTGATGTTGATTTATCTGCTTTAAATATCATTCCAAAATTTGAAGCTGTTCTCTCGTTTCTAGAAATATACCACAACTCATTGTTTCTCTGGCCACGTGTTGTTTCTTCAACCTCTGAAGGATCAAAATCCAGTCCTGCTACATAATCGGTCATGGAACTCTGTGCAAACTCACTTTTAACATCCAAATTTCTGTGGAAGCAAATATCCGGTTCCGGCATGACACTTTTCTTTAACACTTCCTCTGGAATTTTTTCTTTCTGAAATAATTTATGAAACCCAGCTTTAGGCAGAACTTCTATCATTTGTTTTCTAAATTCATTTCTATCGATGGTATCACTGTTGATCTTCTTCACTGGGGCAAAATCCCTGTAGTTCGACTCAACTTTATTATTTTGTTTTAACACTTTTTGAAATAACATCTGTTCAGCTCTTTTTGGTGACAGTTTTCTCTTCCGTGGCTGATTCCATTTACACTGGAGTGAGGTTGATGCTACTGTTCCATCACTTTTCTTTGATGTTATGTCCACCAATCCCCAGAGTAATGACGCAACATGGTTACACGTTTCCCCCTCACTGTAAAAAAACAACAACATTGAAAATAAATGTTCCCTAATAACTCTTATTGTGTCACTTTATATTACCGGTATAATAACTTTATAGTTTAACTTGATTTGCAAATGTGCGACTGAAGCCATATATTATTATTGTATTATTATTATTATCATCATTGTTTATCGGTATAAAATCCAAAATTTAAATATCACCAAAGACAATACAATTTACAATATTAATTATGGTGTACATATTTGTAAACTTTATATTCTATCTATCTATCTCTATCTATGGATACCGGTACTGCATCACCCGCTTTCGAAGATTATGTGCAGGTGCGCGTCTGTGCGGTTGTAATTTAAAAGATGACAAAAGAAAGAATAAAATAAGGTGAAGGTGAAATAAAGATGAAAGTGTTATGTATGTTAAAAGTTCGATGAAGAACAAGGTGATATTAAAAAGGTAAAAAGTTTTAATTTATGGCATTTGGTGGCTAACATTGCAAACTGCAGGCTTGAACGAATCTAAGCTAGGCAGCATGGCAACGTTAGTCGGCAGTTCTATTGTACCACAGCAAGCGGAAAGAATGAATATTTTATCCTACAAATTACAACGGTATAACTTACCATTTACTATTCATTGAAAGAGCCCATGTATATAGAATACCTAGCACTTGGTGGCGATAAAAAATCTTAAATCTATGCATGACAGTAACAATAGCAACTGCTAGCCATGCATATATGCCAGTTGAACGTGATTCATAACCTCTGATTTTTGTGACGAGATTTAAGTATGTTAACCATTCGGCCACTGAATCCAGATAGACGGTCAATGCCTTGTTAATAATAATCAATATCGTGCCATCTTTAGAGGCTCATATACAAATTGAAATGGTTATTTACATTTTAAAGCACACCATATCTTTTGAACCAATCTAATATACATACCCGGCAGTGCATGTACAATCCGCTGCATGTATTTGGCCAGTCAACTTCGACAAAGAAACCCATGTCACGTAGTCCGGGTCTTTCTTGACATCAGCAGATGGCATGGAAGGGATGACCTTGCATCTGACGTAGCCATGGCTTAATCCGTCATCAAGGGGGTGATATTCCACTTGGAACACATGATTGTCCTCGTAGAAAACTTTGGCCTTGATTTGTTTGGAGGCTCCTGAAATCTCACCATCAAAAGTTCGCCCAGAATTAAACACTAAATAATTGTACAATTCCTTTTCCGTAACATCCGGAATGTTTATAATGTCACTTGTCCATCCACTTTTCAACGAAACTGGATCTGGTAAACTCTCTCCTAAAGGCGTTCGAAATTTGGTTAAATTCCGTTTCTGTCTGTTGCGTTCATCTATCAGACGTAACTCGCTATTATCTGGAATTCGTAGTGCAAGCGCTCCTTTTGCCCTTTCCTTTAATTCAGCAGACCGTCCAGACACAGGTTGGTTGTGAAATCGTAAAAAATCCTTTAGTTCAACAACGGTTAATTTATCAATATCTGTCGGAGAAATATTTTCCTTGTTGAGTTTGTTGGTATCCATTGCGGAAGCGTCTTACGTAACTATCCGGAAGTGATGGGTCGATAAAACGCTGACGAATACAATTATCGTTATCGTATCTACGAATCGAACTATAGGAACATATAATACCATTTGAAAATCTGGTCAATGAAATTCGACATTCTTGAAAACAGGAAAAAACGTTTGCACATAGTATATCTGTTTATTTTCAGTTATATATCATGGCTAAATCAATGCAATACATATATACAATACCAATTTAAGATATATATAATTGTACTGTATGTGTCGATGCAGTTTGCTAATGATCTATGTCAAAGCTGTTTTTGAAAAATAGTAGAGGAATGCCTCTCTCCTATAGTATAATCAAAAAGCTAACATCAATGCCCGTGGAATGTATAAATGGCAGTTTAAACTTAATTGACCTCAACCCTCACTGCTTTGTTAAGTGGCAGGGTTAACGTGTTCTGGATATATAACTACTGTATGAGTTTGGAAAATATCGGATGCAAAAGGTGATAGTGTGTTAACAGGGCAAACAGTAGGCATTGTTGTAAGTTCAAAGGACGACAACACAGCTATAAGCTGCCGAATCTGGTTGAAGAACTCGTCTGAGATCTTATAGACTGCATACGTTTCGTAAAGATTGTAGATCTATGCAAAATAAAGGTGTCCTTTCTACTAAAAACAATGGAAGAGCATGTTCTGTAATACAATTATCAGCAACTTCATCCTCACGTCTGTTACGAACTGAGTCACTACCAAAATTAATCTCATCATAGCTTTTCCATAATTTAAGTTATATTTGTGCTAATTTATACCAATCCTGAAGGAACTGCTTGTTCTCAAGATTCTGCATGTATTCAGTTGCGTTTTCTACTAGTATACTTGTTGTATGCATGATTTTGTATTATAAAAGTTAAGTTTTATTCAACAGAGATTTCAAGCAGTTATTGTTTCTCTGAATTTATTATATTATTTAACTGCTCGGATGGTTTATAGGGAAATACTTCATGAGATGGTGTACTTGTGGTACTTTCTTATCTTTCACTCATAGAAATGTAATAAACATGTTATTAGTAAGAGTATCTCACGAAAACTCCGTAAATTTCCGACTTGCACTCCTTCGTACGTGACAGGAAAAATAATCAGTTTTAAATCAACAAATGATAAAACTTTGGGTCTACCAGATTGCCTAAAGTACTTTTCATATAGTGTCCAATTTAGCGCCTGTCGCAGAACGTGACCTGCTCATACTATACTGGGAAAATAGTTAAGGCAGCCCCCTGCACATTCGGATTGATATGGTCATGGGCGGCTCTGTTATTATTCGGATATCTAACAAACGAGGACAGCAAACCTAATAACGTTTTGCCTAATGCACGTGCAGATCATGCTGTTCAGGATGGCACATCCTGGTTACTTGCATGTGCCTCTCAATGGTACAACCACATGTCACACTGATGGTGTGAAACGTTCGAAAATGGTCGCAAGGGTGTACATGAGCGAAAATTGAAAATTGCGTGCTCTAGGCATGTTTGACGCTGGCCAATCTCAAAATGCCATTGCTAGACACTTTGGAAACTCAAAGTGTCATTTCTAGACTGGTTACTAGTACCCGAAATCAACAAACGGGGTCAAGATTAGAGGTGGTAGGAGAAGGCCACGAAAGACAACCCCCCCTGCAGGACCGTTACATCCGAATCACCGCTTTGCGCAATAGGTTCATTTCTGCACCAGAATTAAGGGATAACTTCAGAGCTGCCATGGGTATCCAATTGTCAAAGTCAACCATGCGAAACAGACTTAAAAGTGCGGCTTCCTTTCAAAGGAGTATGTCTCATTAGAGCACACAATCGTCTCAGAAACCAGTGGGCAGTAAGGTGTGGCAACGTTGCCCTGGCCCGCTACTTCTCCAGACATGTCCCCCATCGAACATCTTTGGGCTGTTTTAGGGCGCATGGTTCGCAAGACGGCCCAGGGTGGACAATTTGCAACAGCTGAGGCAAGCCTTGCAGGACGAATGGCGGCGAATTCCAAGGGAGACAATCCGCCGTTTGATATCAAGTATGCCACGGAGATGTCGTGCATGCATGGATGCACATGGTGCATGGACCAGAAATTGACATTTCATTGGACTTGTCCTCCCGCAACTCCATTTGTATCTATATGCGATATGAGTAAATGTGGAGTTCCCTTAAATATTGTTCCCAGTATATACAGCATACAATTTGGCGCCTGTTGTAGAACCCGACCTGACTTTCAGTGTCACAGTGCCAACGTTTTCTTTTAGGTGGCATGGCATATTTGAGACCAGATATTATTGGATACAATACCACTAATGCATTGATATATAATAATCTTGTTAAACTCATGCTCACATGTGGTGGTGTTTAGAAAAGAAAATGTAAGAGCTATATCAACAGCTTATATGGAAAGATCTAGTAGGACAACATGATTTCTCCAGCTTCTTATTCTTCAAAGGGTCTATCTTCTAAAACAGCATTACAATATAGTAACGAAATTCTGGCTTTTGAAAAAATGAAAAAAAAAATAGTTAGCATATTACAACTTTATTGTACATTATATCAACAAAAAAATAATGTTAATAAACATCAATTTTATCTCATTTCAACAATATAGAAATGTTAACAATACAGAAACATTAATATATACAGAAAGATCAATGTTACATGTTAACAATACAGAAACTTCAATGTATACAGAAACATCAATGTGACCTGTTAACAATACAGAAACTTCAATGTATACAGAAACATCAATGTGACCTGTTAACAATACAGACATATCATCAACACTACAGACATATCAATGTATACAGAAACATCAATGTTACATGTCAACAATACAGACATATCATCAACAATACAGACATATCAATGTATACAGAAACATCAATGTTACATGTCAACAATACAGACATATTATCAACAATACAGACATATCAATGTATACAGAAACATCAATGTTACATGTCAACAATACTGACATATCATCAACAATACAGACATATCAATGTATACAGAAACATCAATGTTACATGTCAACAATACTGACATATCATCAACAATACAGACATATCAATGTATACAGAAACATCAAGTTTACATGTCAACAATACAGACATATCATCAACAATACAGACATATCAATGTATACAGAAACACCAATGTAACATGTTAACAATACAGAAATATCAATGTATACAGAAACATCAATGTTACATGTCAACAATACAGACATATCATCAACAAAACAGGCATATCAATGTATGCAGAAACACCAATGTAACATGTTAACAATACAGAAACATCAATGTATACAGAAACATCAATGTTACATGTCAACAATACAGACATATCATCAACAATACAGGCATATCAATGTAAACAGAAACATAAATGTTACATGTCAACAATACAGACATATCATCAACAATACAGACATATCAATGTATACAGAAACATCAATGTAACATGTCAACAATACAGACATATCATCAACACTACAGACATATTAATGTATACAGAAACATCAATGTTACATGTCAGCAATACAGACATATCATCAATAATACAGGCATATCAATGTATACAGAAACATCAATGTTACATGTTAACAATACAGAAACATCAATGTTACATGTCAACAATACATACATATCATCAACAATACAGACATATCAATGTATACAGAAACATCCATGCTACATGTTAACAATACAGAAACACCAATGTTACATGTTAACAATACAGAAACATCAATGTATACAGAGATATCAATGTTACATTTTAACAATACAGAAACATCAATGTTATGATTATTAACTGATTAAACATGGCTTCCATATAAGACAGCAGTGTAAGGAAAGAAACGCATTTCACTATGTTCTGGTTATTCAACTATAAATTGTGAAATAAACGATTACTTGTTGCAAAATTGAAAATTTATTTCATTCTCTTTGTCAACAATACAGAAACATCATGTCAACAATACAGAATATCATGTCAAATATACAGAAACATCATGTAAACAATACAGAAACATAATGTCAACTATACAGAAACATCAGGTCAACTATACAGAAACATCATGTCAACAAAACAGAAACATCATGTCGACTATACAGAAACATCATGTCAGCAATACAGAAACATAATGTCAACAATACAGAAACATAATGTCAACAATACAGAAACATCATGTCAACAATACAGAAACATCACGTCGACTATACAGAAACATCATGTCAGCAATACAGAAACATCATGTCAACAATACAGAAACATAATGTCAACTATACAGAAACATCAGGTCAACAATACAGAAACATCATGTCAACTATACAGAAACATCATGTCAACAATACTGAAACTAGATTTCATTATTTCTTGGTTTAGCCATTGTAGCTTTAGCGCATAAATGTCTGCCTGACAGACAGTAATTAACTTTAAATATATTACTGACTTGATGACTGTACTATTTTTACACATGTCAAATCCACTTAAATACAACGGGGGTATGAAAGTTAAAGAAAACCTATACAGTTTAGGAAATGCGATGGTTATAACTGCCTTTTTCTCAAAAACAAGTCCGGTGATACATGCCCTTTATTCCACTATCTTTAAGTACGCAATCATTATTTGCTAACAATACATACGTTTTGAAAAAAAATGTTGTTCATAGTAAATTCTTTTTTTCCTCTCGAAATGTCTCTTTTTCTCCACCAAAATCTGCCATTTCTCTTTCTTCCTCGTATAAATATTGCACTCCTGAATTGAACTGGGTTATATGGCAACTGACAGGAATGAACATGCCAGGCTCATCCTCCATTTACATCAAGATAAAGTATGGGGATTGGGTCTGAAACCTTCTTATCTGCGCAACTGCAGAGTTGCTGCAAAATCTATAGTAGACACTCCATTTACCATATTTCCAAGTTTGCATACGCGGCATCATGATAAAGATGAGCATGACAAAACAATTACAAAATGAATATGAACAAACCTAATAACCCCGTAAACACGTATCCTATAAATAAGTCCCACTATTACAACCGACATATAACTGTTGTCTCTTTGGTAGCTTACATCAGAGAGTACACAAACATTGATTTATTCTGACCTCAATCTCATTAAAATCATATCCTAATTACGCCTTGATATTCTCCGCTACTGGATCTGACCACATTACCTTTGAGGTCACGTCAGATCGACCTTTCATCTAATCAATATTCATGAGAAGATCAACTAAATTCAACCAATGAAATCGCGCGTTTCATATGCACTTTAGATGACATTCGAGAGAACTGAATAAACAAAAATGACATTAGATAGCCTAAATAGTATGCCGTAGTACATGTGGACTGATTAGCTCAGTCGATAGCGTACTGGATCACTGACACACGAGTGTCATTTTAGTGTGGGTTCAATCCCACAAATCGTTTTGTTTTTTAACCGCTATTAAATTCCGTCAATCTTTTTTTTCTTTTTTTCAGTAAATATTCAATAATGGGTGGTGTATTATGTTTGTCAATGCAATTCGTTTGTGTTTTATAAGCTAAAAGATACGGACATTGTCTCTTTCAATACCAAGCGTAGACGGCTCCACAGCGTTTTAGTGAATCTGTCAATACCGAACAATTTTGTAGGCTCAAATCTGATTGGCTAATCGTAAGATCAATCTGACGTGACCTGTAATTGGAAGTCGTCAGATCCTAGTAGCGAAGAGTATCATAGCGAAGAGTATCATAGTGTGTCAAATGGTCTGATTTTAATGAGATTGTTCTGACCTCTACCAATAAGAAATACAAATATTCAAAATGTTTAAAGGGACAGACAGCAATCTTGATTTAAAAAAACAACTGTTGCTATATAAGATGCATTTTAGAATCATTAATGTTAATTATATTAGTCAAAAGCCGAATGTTTTTGAATATTATTGCCAATAATATACTAATTATGATAGAATAACCCCTGAAAAACCCCTTTTTTAATTATATGCTATCAGGTTTCAAGTCAAAATGATACTGGATTAATAAATTGCGCTGCACATTATAATGCTTGATACAAACTTCTGATTGCTTATTGTCCATCTAAAGTCTGGGAATTTGTGATAAATATAGTTGGGAATTTGTGATAAATATAGTAAACATATAACTTGGAAGTAGAGTTTTTGTTTGATAACTTAGTAGTATTTTTATTTTTTAAGTATAAATAGTAAATTGCCAGAAGCCATAGATCATAGATCATATCAGAATGAGTGTTGAATAATTATTATAACAATATCATTCAAACTAAGTAAAGTTGTTATAGTTTTCTTGCCAATCGTCGATCTCGTCTCACTTCTTCTTATGGACTAATACCAGTGTTAATGTCGTCATTTTCAATCAGATATTTACATATATGCTGCCTGAAACAGGAAAAAGGAATACAAATGCATTATAGGCTATAAATACTGCTGGAAATCATTTCACAATCGCATAAAATTAGATAAAAGGGAGGCAGGCCTAGTCTACTTTAACGGACAAATACACCACCATGTATTGTACAATTCTGTTGTCTTTTCATTTATTACTGTGCAGTGATTGGGATCAATATAAAAGGTCACCAGTAATCACTCCTTCACTCTTGGACTAAAATTAGATAAAAGGTTTACCCTTTTCTGAGACTTGGGTCGTTTTTTCTCTCTTGCGCTTTTTTGGTTTGGATTCTGTGAAAAAGAAAATCAAAATAAATGAAATAAATTAGAATGGGGGTGCTCTTGACATTGGCACTTGCAAAAGTCTGCACATGCATACAGATTATGGTATCAAAATATGACATAATTTTAGTTCTGAAAAAACATACGAACTGTTTATATCATAATTTGTGATGATATCACAGAGCCGCATTTGTGATGATATCACAGAACCGCAACTACTTTTCAACTTTTGTTACTGTTAATCCTGAGAATGGTTTAGAATTCCATTTTCTCTCCTCAATTGTTGTGACTGTTAAGTTGCTTTAAGTTTTCTGATCTAAGGTCTGATCCAGACCATAATACATGTATATATAAGGTATTGATATAAGTCTCACATGTGAATATTAAGATATATTTTGCTATAGGCAATATCCAGAACTTACCGTACTTTTTTCCTTGTGTCCAATCTTTTCTATCTTGGTTTCCAGTGTGCTATCCATGGCTTGGTTTGCTATATAACAAAACATTATAATTATACATGATGACAGTACAGTGTTTATTCAGGAAACCCTCCTGATTCTAACAATTGAGAAAACAAATCCATCTTCCATTAAGTTTACAATGTGTAGGCCTATGAAAAAAGAATTAGTTTCTGTTAACTATTACATCAACTGGCATATGAGAGTGTCATGAAGCCATCTTGGATGACTGGCGGTCGTGGTACTATCCTAAAGTTCATTTAATGAAGTTTCATCAAAATCCTTCAAGCGGTTTCAGAAAAGATGTTATTTTTAGCCTTTTTCCTATATAACTCTATGTAAACTTTGGATCGCCGTGGCAGCCATTTTGATTATTCAAAGATAACGAAAAAAAAAAACTTGATAGAGGCCAACTCAAGGAATATGATATTTCACAAGAATGGAATAAGTGGTTTTGAAGATGTTGTTTAAAATTTCCTTAAATTTGACCTAGTTTTAGCCAGGGCGACCATCGTGGATGACTGGCAGCCGCAAAAAACACAAGGATCATAGTAATTTAAGTTTCATCAAAATCCTTCAAGCGGTTTCAGAGAAGATGTCATTTTTAATGTTTTCCTTAATAACTATGTAAACTTTGGGTTGATTATTAGACGATAACGAAAAAACACAAACTTGATAGAGGCCAACCCAAGGAACATGTTTATGATATTTCACAAGAATGAAATAAGTGGTTTCGGAGGAGATGTCGTTTGAAATTTCCTTAAATTTTACCTAATTTTAGCCATGGTGGCCATCTTGGATGACTGGTGGACTACTATCAGTTTCAGTTGATGATAACGTTCTAAGCAAAAACAAATTTGAAACATTTTCAACTCTGCACTAAATTAAAAACATGTTGCAATTAAAACTTTCCAGTTTTGATGTAAATAAGTTGAGTAACAGACAAAACAATCTACATGTACACACATACATGTACATGTAGCTTCATCTTATTATCAATACGCGCTTCAAGTTTTCATTATGTTGCTGCCGTCCATTATGGAGAGGAAATCGGAGGTAGACAAATTACAGAAGTAAAGCCAAATGCATGGGATATTAGCAAGCTTAGTATTAGTATAAGTTATCGAGTATTATTATATATTTACTAAAGATGTGCCTGTTTTTGTTTTTCTGATCATGCCCGAAAATGTTAAAGGGACACACAGCAATCTTGAAGTGTTTGATACGTGTGTCTCGATTTATTTACCCAGTATCATTTTTACTTTTACCCTGGTTACATTTAAATAAATAAAACTTGACAAACTCACTATTTCGTCTTAAAATGCTACAAGTTTTAATATATTATTGGTGCAATAATATCAAAAAATAGTAATATGCAAAAACAAATTGCTTACTACTATTCTTATAATTAATATTAATGATTGAACACATGCAAGTTATGCAGAAAAACTAGCGGGACACCTTGAGGTTTTAAAAAATAAACATTGCTGTGTGTCCCTTTAACATTATCAGAAAGTTTTAGGATACAGTTATGATAGGGAAATGCTTGTGTAATAATATCTTCTTATTAAAATTACTTCATCCTGATTGCAGACATAATACTGCTGCACATCTGCATAAAACATTAAAACAAACTAATCAGTATACCATGCCTCTTGACCTGTGAAAGGTGTAATACCCATCATATAAATAATTTATACAGAATTCTTCTCCACACGATACTTTATAGTCGATGTACTCATACAAAAAGTCATATCAACAACAGCGCTACTACTATGTATCATGTAGATATATAAATTTAAATATGGACTCATATCAATGACAGCCTTATTAGCATATACATACTTACAGCGTTTATAATTGAATCTAGCTGCCTCTTCAGCACATCATCCCAGTCCATGCACTGCTATGGATTTCTCCGTTTTGCCTCAGCAGCATCTTTAAACTGTTGTTTTTCATCACTTGACAAGTCTTTCCACTTTTCTGAGCATCTTTTTAAAAAAACTGCACCAGTCTAACTACCTTTAGGAGAAAGTACAACAGTATTTTATATATGCAGAGATCAATGTCAGGAAATATTACATATAAGTCTTCAACTTAACCCACTAGCCCAAAGCCCGGGGTTAGTAAAATGTCATTTGGGCTAGCAATATTTTTTTTGATTTATGTAGTCGGGCTGAAGGAAAATGTACGGGTTTTCATTGAGTATATAAAAATTCGGGCTAGTGACACAATTTTTTTTTATTCAAGGACAGATACTAGAAATTACTTTCCTTATTCACATATATATATATATAAAAGTTTATGTATTGTTAAATGTTTAACTATGACCTTCCATGATGGCTTAACATATAAAACATGTAGATACTATTATTTTGTTTAATGTATAACAGGATTGTTTTAAGCAATGATAACATATACATAGAGTACTTCGAAATTATTATCCATAATCACTTGTAAAAGGCAACGTTAAGTTTCAGGTTAATACTTTTTTCAAAGGGGAATAATCCAAAAAATATGAACCAAAGAGTTATGGGCCTTATCAGGTTTATTCAATGGACCATGCTGAAGATGTTTTTAGTTTCATTGTTGTAATCCCTATAATAATACTTCAAGAACCAACATTATGTCATGCTGATTATTTTAGTCAAGGTCCCTTATCATTATCACTTATAGTTTCGGAGGAATAGTCGCTACAAACTCTTTTTTTTTTAAATCTATTTGTACCTTTGGTGGCCATCTTAGATTTCACATCAATCTGATTTTTTGCTACGATTAACAAGACCGTATAGGCAACATTCCTGTAAAGTTTCATAAAAAAACATCAAGTAGTTTCAGTCGCCCGCCACAACATTTTTTTAATTCTATGTAAACCAAGACAGCTGGTGGCCATGTTTGATGTTGAATCAAAATGCGTTTCGTCGAGGACCAACATCATGTCATGCTGATAATTTTAGTAAAGGTCCAATATCAGTATCACTTACAGTTTTGGAACAGTAGCCGCTGCAAATTCGTTTTTTAAAAATCTATTTTTAGCTTTTGTGGCCATTTTAAATTTCACATCAACCTGGTTTTTTGCTAGGATCAACAGACCTTATGGACAACATTCCTGTAAAGTTTAATGAAAACCCATCTATTCAGAGGAGTAGTCACCACATTTTCAACACGTTAGGTTATATATGATGGGTTTTTTTTTTGTGGTTGAGGCAGACCAGGGGTGTAGCTAGACCTTTTTTGATGTGCAGGTCCGACTATTTCTAGTGGAGTCTGGGCATGCTTCCCCGAACATTTTTGAAAACGTAGGATGTCTCTGGTGCATTTTGGTGTATATTTAGATATAAATTTAAGCAAAATAACTCTTCAAAATTCAACAAATTTATACACTATTATTTCATTTCAACCATGCATGTGAAAATTATGTGCAGGCCTGGGCCTTTTGGCCTAATAGGTAGCTACGCTACTGCAGACCACCCACTTTCCCTGGGTAGAACCAGTACTGTACATCTCCTGCCATCCGTAAGAATCGACACTACCTCACTTACAAGTCGAGCTCCAAGTGGGATTCGAACCCGCAAGTGAGAGGCGAAGGTTTACAATGCAACGTCGTTAACCATTCAGCCATGCAGACGCTATATAAATGACAACTGAATTGAATTGGGGTAAGGCACACCAACACATGAAAGGTTATATGGCGCCTAACTGGAATGAACATGCCAGACTCATCCTCCATTTACATCAAGATAAAATATAGAGAATGGGCCTAGAAACTTCTCACCTGCATATCTGGAGCCAGGCTGATTGTTTTTCTGCCACTATTCTAGTGATTTGAGCGAGATGGCACATGAAACAATGCAGGGATCATGATGAAGACCTTTAATGAGCATGAACAAAAAACATATTGTGATACTTATCATTGTATGGTGTATCACTATACGGTATATATCCGTATTGCAATATATCCCAAAATACAACAAAATTACAATACCCAAACCCAGGACTTAAAAATGTTATTTGGAAGAAGACTATGGACAATTAATACCCCCTGCTGGCAACCAGTTGTGGGGTGGGTAAACATACAAGACTTTGTTCCTATAAGATATATAGACTACAAACACTATCAAAGCCATCAGCCATATAGTAATTGTGGAGTTCAACACAACTGTGTTCTTTAAAATTTCAGTTTTGGTTTACATTATAAACAGAATACCTAGGGTCCGACGTCAAGTGAAGTCAACCGTAGCGTGGACAAGGCTACATCAACCGGAACATCACGACAATTATGCGCATCTCCACTTGATATTGATGCTTTGTAGCAAGTTTCACGAAATTATAACATGGGGTTTTAGAGAAATAGCCCGAACAAGAATTTTCTATTTGACTACCAAGTATGAAATGCATTAAAAATACAAAGGGCCATAACTCTGTGGAAAATTATTGAATGGAAACGTCATCATGGTCATGACAGTATGCACATCTCCACTTGATTTGATACTTCCTAGCAAGTTTCAATAAATACTAACTTTAGAGAAATAGCCCGGATAAGAATGTTTTATTATATATATATATATTAGAGATACTTGATATTGATGCTTCGTAGCAAGTTTCACAAAATTATAACATGGGGTTTTACAGAAATAGCGCGGACAAGAATTTTCTAGTTCACTAGTTACCAAGTATGAAATGCATTAAAAATACAAAGGACCATAACTCAGTGGAAAATTATCAAACCTGAACGTCACAACAATATGCGCAAATTAACTAGATATTGATGCTTCGTAGCAAGTTTCACGAAATTATAACATGTTTTTTTTATAGAAATAGCCCGGACAAGAATTTTCTATTTGACTACCAAGTATGAAATGCATTAAAAATACAAAGGGCCATAACTCAGTGGAAAATTATTGAACCAGAAAGTCATGACAGTATGCGCATATTCACTTGATATGGATGCCTCGTAGCAAGTTTCACGAAATTATAACATGGGGTTTTAGAGAAATAGCGCGGACAAGAATTTTCTACTTCACTAGTTACCAAGTATGAAATGCATTAAAAATACAAAGGGCCATAACTCAGTAGAAAATTATTGAACCAGAAAGTCATGACAGTATACGCATATTCACTTGATATGGATGCCTCGTAGCAAGTTTCACGAAATTATAACATGGGGTTTTAGAGAAATAGCGCGGACAAGAATTTTCTACTTCACTAGTTACCAACTTGTATGAAATGCATTAAAAATACAAAGGGCCATAACTCAGTGGAAAATTATTGAACCAGAACGTCATGACAGTATGCACATCTCCACTTGATATTGATACCTATTAGCAAGTTTCGCTAACAAGGAGTTTTAGAAAAATAGCCCGGACAAGAATTTTGTATTATAAATATATACTGAAAGGAAAAAGAAACGCATACGGTAATGGGTATTTCCGCTATATATTGTATGTTTAATATGCTACTGCTAATCGAATGGTACAGTGCGACATTAGGCCTGTCCTATCATAAAGAATGTTTAAACATCACCGAACACACAAATGGTTACCCCTTTAAAGTTTCATTATCGACAGAATGCGCATTTGGCTCAAGCAGGTGAGCAAACTTAAGCTTTAAACGTTTTTTTTTATTATGCGTTTCTTTTTCCTTTCAGTGTGTATATATATATATTAGAAATACAAAGTGCCATAACTCAGTGGAAAATTATCGAACTGGAATGTCATGATAGTATGCGCATCTCCACTCGATATTGATACTTCCTAGCAAGTTTCGCGAAATTCTAAGAAGGAGTTATTGATAGCCCGAACAAGAATTGCGTCTACGGACAGACGGAAGGACAAGCTGATTGAAGTATACCCCCACCACCCCCTACTGTATACATCAAAGAAAATTAAAATAAAAACTGAAGCCGGATGGGGTGGGGGTTAAGGATCAACTTTTGTTAACTTTCAAACATGTCAAAAAGTATTTCACACAATCTTTCTATCAGACATACTGTAAAACGCACCATTACATGCAGTAGCGCTGATGGGGTCAATGTCGTATCGGGTACTACAGAAAGGTACCCGGGGTACATTTACGTATACAGAAACGTACCCGAAAATCTTTGAATTCCAGAATGGCCCCCAAATATACAGAAACGTATCCGGACAAACAAGATCTCATTGGCGGGATTGAAACAATTTAGAACTTGATAAAACAACTACTTAAACAATATTGTTTATCATTAACTATTGCGCTTGTATAATAATTGTTCTTAGAAACATATTTAGGCTGCCATAGTTAGTAATAAAATACAGAACGTACTGTCGTAAAACCTGAAGTTGTAAATCATCAAACCCCAAGGTAAAAAGGAAACAAATATGCAGCTCGTCATTCAAGAAGAGTTGGTCAAATATTTAGACCAACTGCATTCCTTTAAGGTGGAGGCAACAGCGAGCGGCTTTTAAAAAGTGAATCTTAAACTTTGTAAACAATGAAAGTTTCGTTTTCCGTGAAGTAACAGTACGCGTTACGGACGCATTTTACGACATTGTTTTTTGTCTCGGGTACATTATTGTATATTTGGGGGCCTTTCTGGATTTCGATGATTTTCGGGTACGTTTCTGTATACATACATGTACACCGGGTGCCGTTCTGTAGTACCCGGTACGACAATGACTCCATCAGCTGCAGTAGCTAAGTTTAAAAAAAGCAACGCTAGGTGAGCCTGACCCTGGACCCGACTGTAGTTTGTCGGGCATGCAGTCTGGCAATAAATTACAGTCATATTTAATTCTTTAAAAACAAAACAATGTCAGAATGTGTGTGGACCACTACTGCAGCACCACTAGTCTACTGCAACTGTGGGGATGTAAAAACATTATTTCTCGACCGATTTTCATAAATAAGGTATTTTTATTTACCACCAAAAATACCAGTTCTAATGATATAAAATGATGTACGTTATGTATTATTTTAATTGCTCAAGCTACTGCAGAAAAAACGCTGTCTAAAACAAGCGCAAAGAACAAAACTCAGGAGTCCGAGATTTGCGCACACGCGTGTCCTAATTTCATTTATTTGATGTCTTTGGGTGCTTTTTTTACATACGGATATGGCAAGTCAATTGTCCAATAATTACGTGAACCCGGTTGAAAAACTAGGATTAATGATTGATAAACTAGGTTTTTCGAACGTAAAAGCATGTTAACCTATACTTTCGAGCGAAAACATAGGATAACGTCCGTAAACCATAGTTCACGCTTGTAAACCCAAGTTCACGTTCATAAACTATGGTTCATGCTCGTAACAATAGGATAACGACCGAAATTCATAGTTCAATCGAGAAACCTAGTTTATCGAACGTAAACCATGGTTTACGGTCGATATACTAGGATTATCAAATCAACTATGAATTTCGAGCGTGAACCCATGAGCGTGAACATGGGTTCACGACCGTGAACCTATGTTTACGACAGTGAACCTATGTTTACGAACGTGAACCTATGTTTACGAGTGTGAACCATAGTTTACGGACGTAAACCTATGTTTACAACCGTGAACTATAGTTTATGCTCGTAAACTATGGTTCACGCTCGTAAACATAGGTTCACACTCGTGAACATAGGTTCACGTTCGTAAAACAGGGTTTATCGACTTGTAACTATGCTTTCGGACCGGTATGTATGTGGTAGTCAGTTCTCACTAAAGATGTGATTGTTTTATATTCTTTTAAATAGTTAAAGGTACACTTCCTATACTATAGTTAAAGGTACTTATCGTAATGAACTTAACTATTTTAAAGAATATAAAACAATCACATCTTTAGTGAGAACTGACTACCACATCTGTGATTTATGAGCATAGCCAATCACGAACGTGAACCATAGTTTATGGACGTGAACCATAGTTTATGAACGTGAACCACGGTTGTAAACCCATGTTCACGGTCGTAAACCCAAGTGCACCCATGTTCGTAAAACTAGGTTCACGTTCGTAAACTATGGTTCATGCCCGTAAACATAGGTTAACACTCGTGAAATTAGGATAACGACCGAAATTCTTAGTTCGAGAAACCTAGTTTATCGAACGTAAAACTGGGTTCACGAGAGTTATCCTATGTTTTCGCTCGAAAATATAGGTTAGTATTCGATAGTTTATCGATCGTTAATCCTATTTTTTCGACCTGGCTTGCCATATACGGACGTTTATAGATGCACCCTAGACGGAGGATGGCACATATCAAAAAATCGTCTTGCCGTTCTTAGACGTGGTATTTTATGCACTATTAACGTGTGTCCATTCTAATTTCTATCAGTTTGTTGATCTCTCTCCGGTTGAACTTCTATGGGCACTACTCACCTACTGTAAATGTTAAATCCTCGCAACAATTCAAACTTAGTTTGTACTTACTACGTTTTCCATTGTTCTTCTTAATTAGATCTATACTGAGTAGTTTACAGAATTGAATGTTTGGGGAAGCGAATTAAAATGTCTGAGAATCCTGTTACGTCACAAAATGGGTACCACGTTTGTTCGGACCATGGATGATTCGGACCAGACACCGTTTTATTTATGTCAAAACTCACAGGGGCGTACCTGGAGCATTTTGAAGCTATTCCCCCTCAACCTAACCACCTTCATCCTCACTTTTTATTGCTATTTTAGCTTTCTCATTTTCCGACACCCAACTCTGAATTATACGCACGGGCGTATAGGAGTATACCTAGGTACGCCCCTGACCCATCATACTTTCCAACATTTCATTGGCGTAGCTACACTGTAGGCCTACATATTGGACAAACCGCATGATCTGTTTTTGTAAAAAAAAACACTTCTGGGGTCATACCCTACAGTAGCGGTTAATAAATACAGTGCTCAACCATCATTTGAGACACAACTACGTCCTTGCATTTGATGGTATTTTAATTAATTTAACGTTTTAAGCAAAAAAGTAGTTTGACGGAAATTAAGTTTCCCATGTCATTTCATTGAAAGCCGAAATGATGTGCTAAACTTTAACCAATTTGTTATACAATGTCTTACTTTAAAAATAAAGATACATCAGGGTTTGACATTAACAGTTGTCCCATTGTCCTGTGCCATGTAGATTCTACGTCCCAGGTGACCTGTCCTAAATTTTATAAAAATAAATGAATTTTACATTTTTTAAAACTTGTGACTGAAAAAATGTCAAAACATTGGTGAGCACATTGTAAATGACAAATAAAACCCATGTTGTTTTCATTGGTGGAATGCAACTGATTGAATGTAATGTCACTTTCATGATTCATCTTGTTTTTTGTATCACTTTTACATGAAGTGCGGGGACTAGTAAATTTGACTGGGGACAAGTAAATTGTGTAAGTTACTTGTCCTATGGATGAAAAAAAATAATTTCAAATCCTGTACATACTATTCACATTTTACGATTCATTATGAATCTTCTGAATGTATCATTATCAAAACAAATAAATAGTTGAGAGAGGAGTCAAAAAGAAATGTTAAGATGCTTGATAAGAAGTTTTCTATCTGTTTATAAGTATGTCACAGAGAAGTTCTACACATATGAATACATTTAATGATCTGAATAAAAATAAAATCAATTATAATTAATTGCACATTCAAATTTAATAACTACCTCTTACCATTATCATAGACAGCTAGAGACCTCGGTAAGTTTATAAATCTCATTATCAATGACACATGACACAAAGCAAATTGATACTGTGCGTCTGGGACTGCCACGGTTTTGCCTGTTTGCGTTAATAATATGTCAAAGAAACGTTGACACGGCACAGTATACCATGACCAACTGGCAAGACGAGCCAGCCCATACAATCGCAGAACCACAGGCGTCTGTACATAAACTAACATTTCATAATTTTTAAGTATCTTTAACGGTTGACTTTTTTATTAAAAAATATGGGATATTAAACTAGTTATAAATTGCAATTCTAATAAAAATAACACTCGGAGTCTCCTGTGATTTAACTCTTTTAATCTGGCATTTAATCTTCACATTCTAATCTGATCCGAATCGACCACTGATCTTTTCCTAAACGTTTGCGGAACTCACAATTTAAAACTGTCCGAATGATCAGATCCGAATCGGCTATGGGCCGAATCCGAATCGGCTATGGGCCGAATGAGCCGACATGTCGAACTACACGCGCTCTTACTATCGCAACACTGTACGAGTTTCCTCCCCTTTTGAGCTATCCCTTATTACCTTATCGAGAGGGGTTCAAATCATTCGCTGTTGTTGAAGCCCCTCCTGTCAATAATGCCCCGACGAAGCTCCAGCTGTCAATTATGCCCCTAAATGGCGTTTCACAACAAAAGGGACGCAACACGTATATACTGCGATTTTATTGTGAAAACGCCATTTATAACAGATTAAGGGGAGGAAGTTTTGTATTGTAATCGTTTAGTTGAAGCACACGTCGATATTGAAAAAACACATGCTATGGTGTTAGAGTTATAAAATAGATTAGATGTATATGTTTCTTATATTTTGCCACTATCTACACGCAATTTCATTTATTATGTGCAATTCTGTTGACGAATAACCGATTACCACGTGTATAGCTCTCCCTGCACACGAACCTATGACTTTACACACACCTCCTTCTGAGGATGGCATACTTTCATAATAGGCTTACCAGAGGAAATCGAACCTGTGACGTCTGGGACGAGAGGCAAGTATGACCAAGTATGCTA
Source organism: Cyrtodaria siliqua (assembly GCA_037043455.1). NCBI lineage: Eukaryota > Metazoa > Mollusca > Bivalvia > Adapedonta > Hiatellidae > Cyrtodaria > Cyrtodaria siliqua. The sequence continues at coordinate 199,602 of JAWPHD010003661.1, forward strand.
ACCACTCATCCACCACAACAATATGACTGGAAGAAATTGTTATTTTCAATAGACAGGTTGAAGGAAATAAACATAAAAAAGACAACAACAAAAGAAAAACAAATCAGAAAAAACTTTTTTTGTTATATTATATTTCTGTATAGAATAGACATGTATACAAACATCAAAACATATTTAAAAAAAAATAAAAACCGTACACCAAAAACAATCCTCCCCAAAATGCCTACCCCATAGTGGTCTCTTACATGGGGTATGATTGCTTTTGACTATGGTCTCTTGCATGGTGTATGCTTGTTTTTGACTATGGTCTCTTACACGGCGTCGAATTGTTTTTCACTATGGTCTATTACATGGGGTAGGATTGTTTCTGGTGTACAGTTTTTCATTTATTTATATGCTCTGATGTTGTGCTCTGCTGTTGTACATGTCTACTACAGTCTCTTACATGGGGTAGGAATTTTGGTGTACAGTTTTGCAATTATTTGATATGTTTTGATATTTGTGTACAAGTCTAGACAAAAACAATCAGATTTTTTGATTTTTTTAAGATCTTTTTGTTTTTAAAGATTTGTTTAGGTCCAAACGCGTTCCTTCAACCTTTGTTTCAATACCGTTCTTCCAGTTACATTTGATTGCAAATCGGGTCCTGATATGGTCTGGGATGTCGTGTTCTAAGGTGGATATAATATATCGGCATGGAATGTCTTCGATTCCTAGTACACATTCTCTAATTCACAAAAAGCGGAGTATACATCTGCCATGATGCTATGCATAACGTTCACGCAATAACTTTCACGCACAGTGCCGTAACCAGACATAAACTGACACCGAGGCAAGGAAATATATTGGGTGAGAAGTGGGTCGTGGGTCGGGGAGGGCAAGGGCGGATCCGGGGCGTATGGTTGCACCAGGCTAAAATCTGAAAAGTAATAATTATATGCATATAGTAATCTTTTGTTGGCTGGGGTGTACAGGTGGTAGTGGGATGGGTCTAGGGGCGGGTCCAGTGCGGGCACCGGGAGCACCCCTACCTAAAATTTGAAACGTATGTACTTTGATTGTTCTTTGGTTGTTAGTTAGGCAGTGGGGTGGGGGCATGGGCGGATCCAGTTTGCATAAATCCATAAAATAAAGTCTTCTTACTTTAGAAAAAATCTGGGAGCATGCACCCTCCTCAGGGGCGGATAAAGGATTTGACATTGGGGGTGGAGCGCAAGTTAAAAAAAACAAGTTATAACCAAAACACACGCACTCACGCACGCACTCAAGTTAAGGGGTGATGCGCAACTTTAAAAAACACTTTTTACAGCCAACCCACAACCAATGCCCCCTCCCCCCAAAAAAACACAAACAACACTCAACAGCAACAACAACAAAAAGCACAAAGCACAAAACAACAACTATTTGTGTCACATAATGCGTACAAGTCACATATTGCATATTAAGTTTTGGCGCATTATATGAATAATCACATTCGCCTCCTATTTAAAAAATAATTAGGAAGTAGTAACGGTTTAGGAAATAAACAGTAGGCGAATGTGAGAATACATACAGGGGAGAAGCCATATAAATCAAATATATTAAGCCATTCTGTTATATTTCGTTAAATGATAGCAAGTGATAATGTCTAGGTGATGTGAGAGATATCTGTTAACTTTCATTTTGTTTCCCGTGAGGTTGCGGGGTAGACACACCCCCTCCTCCCCCGCCACCACCACCCCCCATACATTCATATTCATTTTGACATTTTTTATCATGCCCATCATGACACCGCGTATGCTAACGTGGAAACGTGGCTCCATCGTAAATGGAGTGTCTATTATAGAATTTGCAGCAATTCTGCAGTTTTGCAGGTAAGAAGGTTCATATTTTATCTTGATGTAAATGGAGGATGAGCCTGGCGCGTTCGTTCCTGTTAGGCGCCATATAAACTTTCATGTGTTGTTGCTCCTTAAAACACAAAACAATTCAATTAACTTTTTTAAACAGTAGTCGAATGTGAGTATGCATACAGGAGAGAAGCCATATAAGCTACATACATTAAGATATTAGGCGATGTGAGAGATGTTTCTATTGTCCTTTAATTTTCCGAATATGCCTAGTTACTCATTTTAGCGAAGTAGAAGTTACTAGTGCTAATTAACTGCTATACCAGCCGCAATTACGCATTAATCGTGGATATGAATGTGTATGCTCTTTTTTAATTCAAATTTCCTAAGCAGTTACTACTTTCTAATTAGAAGTAGAAGTTACTTGTGCCTAGGAATTAACTGAACTATTAGCCGATACAGGAGAAATACCCTATTATATCATTTAACGAAATAAAAACTTAATATATGTGACTTATTTGGATTTTATCCTGCATGAATACACACATTCGCCTACTGTTTAAAATAATTACACTTAAAGGGTGTTAGAGACATCTCTCACATCGCCTAGACATTACCACTTGCTATTTTTAAAAAAACAAAACTGTCTTTTAGCTTAATTATCACCTCTTCCTTCTATAATGTACCAGTCGGTTTATTTGCAAGAACACGATTTATTAATTACGTGTGAATTGATGAATACTATTGGTATAGTATTTGTTACCTTATCAAACCATGTACAAATGCATAGGGAATCTGCATATTATATAAGAACAATGTTCGTGTGGGGTTTGGGTTGTGGGGGTTGCGGGGAGGGAATGCTCTACCCACCCCTTTCAGATTAGGGGAGAGGTGCTGTCCCCGCTGTTCCTAATTATAGATACTGCACACGGTCTAGTTTAATTATCATGGCAGCATCGTTTCCGAGGAAAGCTCCACGGGCATTTTGCCTCATTAACACAGAAATTCAAAGAGATATGTCATGAGCATATATAAGGTATGACTCTTCCTACATGGGACTGGTCTACGTCTTAACATTTCCTTCGAAGGTGCCATAAGATTCACAGTACATTGCCCGAATAATGAAAGGTCATTTGCCCAAAACCCTCACTCGGAAAAAAACATTACTTGCAATTGTTAGAGTAAGCGAAATGACAAGTGTGCGTACACACTGGTGAGAAGCCGTTTAAGGTACAATATCAGAGTTTATGAGTATATCGTCCCTTTCGCGTATCAATCCATTCACCTAAGCAGTTTATTATGTCCCTCAGAACTGTACTGACGCTAGCTGTATTGATATTGTCCTTGAGGACAGTACTGAACCCAGAGAAGCTGGCAGGTGATATTTTCACAGAGATTAGTATTGACTGTATCCGTTTATTGTTTCGCTGAGGACTGTACTGACACACGATTTAAAAGAAACTTATTACATTAAAGCAGACCATTTCTGAAAATAAAAACATCCTTTAGCTTAAATACCACACATTTTTTCTGTCATTATAAAGTACCAGTAGCTTTATATGCAAGAACATGATGTCTTAGTACAATGTGCCTTGATTAATAATTTTGGTATATTCTAGCAGCGAAAATAGTAGCTCTTATGGTGCATACGTACAACAGAGTTACTGTGATGCCCTTTTAGAATAAGTAGGTATCAGGGTCGACCATATCAAGACCGGTTCATGAAGAGATCAAGCAAATGCATGCATAAACAGCCGCCATACAGCAATAGATTAAACGTTAACAACCAAGCGTGCATGCATACAACTCACCAAAGAGAAGAATACCTCATCGATCTAGACATTTTCATACGACTAGTTAATGTTTTTCAGGTGAATATCTCTGGAATTTTTACATATCGACATATCTCGCGCTGACACGTATTCTGTGTTTGGAAACTTAAACCCGAATACAGATAACACAAATCGACAACGTTAACAGGCAAACGTCAGATATGTGAGTAGGTTGAGTTTTCAAGTACGAAACAAGACGAGGTGCGGGGAATATACTCTGTCCACCCATCTCAGGTTATGGGGAGAGGTGCTAGCCCACTGTTCTTTTTTTTGAAACTACACACATTCATTTCTGATTATCATGACAGCCGCTTTTGATGAATGACCGTTCACTATTCTGGCATGGTACATGTACTGTGAAACTGCCATCCTTCGAAGGGGATGTTAAGCCGTTGACCAGGCCTATGTACAGGAGGGCCACACCCTATATAATTATGCTCCTTACACATTTTGCTGTAATTCTGTGTTAATCAGTGACAACATGCCAGCAAAGCCTTCCTCGGAAACGAACTCACTTGGGGAAAAAACATTGCTTGCAAACAGGTAGGGTAAACGAAAAGACAAGTATGCATACACACTGGTGAGAAACCGTTTAAGGATATGACTATATTGTCCCTTTGGTCTTTCAAGGAAGTGACCTAAGCAATTTATTTTGTCCTTCAAGACTTTAGTGACGCTAATTCTTGAAATTGTCCTTGAGGACAGTACAAAAGCCATGGAAGCCAGTAGGTGATATTTTCGTAGAGTTTAGTAGTACTGACTGTATTCGTTTTAGGACAAGACTAACGCTAGCCGGCGATATTGACCCTGAGGACAGTACTAACGCTAGCTGTTGATATTGCCTCTGAGGACAGTACTAACGCTAGCTGTTGACATTGCCCCTGAGGACAGGACTAACGCTACCTATTGATATTGACTTGTGGACGGTACTAACTCTAGCTGTTGATAGTATCCCTCTAAGACGCTGGCTGTTGATATTGTTCATGTGGATGTTAAAGACAATAGCTGTTGATATTGTAGTTCTAAAGCTAGCTCTTGATAACGCCTCCGAGGACATTACTAACCATAACTGTTGGTATTACACTTAGGACAATACAAACGCTGGCTGTTGATATTGACTTGAGGACAATACCAACGCAGGCAGTTGATATTGCCTTTGAGGACAGTACTAACGCTATCTTCTGATATTGCCTCTAAGGACGGTACTTACAGTAGCAGTTGATATTGCCTCTGGAAAGCGGTACTAACGCTATATGTTGAAATTGGCCCAGAAGACAGTATAAACGCTACCTGTTGATATTTCCCTTTAGGGCAGTAATATAAGTGGCTATTGATATTGCCAATGATTGATTGATTGAATTGGATTTTATAGTCGCACCAACAGCAAAGGTCATATGGCGACTTTCCAGCTTCCATTGGTGGAGGAAGACCCCTGGTGCCCCTCCGGGCAATTTTCGTGCACGGGCGGGCACCTGGGTAGAACCACCGACGTTCCGCAAGCCAGCTGGATAGCTCCCTTACATAAAGATTCCTAGGCCCCTGAGGGATCGAACCTACAGCGGTGAGGGGCAAGTGATTTCAAGTCAGAGCCGTAAAACCACCCTGCCACGGCCGCCCCGATATTGCCAATGAGGACAGTGTTAAAGCTAGCTGTTGATATTTTCCATGAGGACAAAACTAACGCTATCTGTTGATATAGCTCATGAGCACATTACTAACTCTGGCTATTGGTTTTGACACTGAGGACAATACTAACGCAGGCTGTTGATATTGTACCTGAACACATTACTTACGCTGGCTGTTGATATTGCCCATTAGGACAATACTAACGCTGGCTGTTGATGTTGCCCCTTTGGACAGTACTAACGTTAGCTGTTGATATTGCCCCTGAGAACAGTACTAACGATAGCTGTTGATTTTGACCCTGTGGACATTACTCACACTGGATATTGATGTGGCCCCTTAGGACAGTACTAACGGTGGCTGTTGATATTGCCCCTAAGAACAGTACTAACGCTGCTGTTTATACTTCCCCTGAGGACATTAATAACGCTGGCTGTTAACAGTGTCCATGATGATAGTACTAACTCTGGCTGTTGATATTGCCAATGAGGCAAATACTAACGATATATATTGAGATTTCCCCTGAAGGCAGTACTAACGCTAGATGTCGATACTCCCCTTAGAACAATAATAACGCTCACTGTATTGATATTGCCCCTGGGGCCAGTATTAACGCTGGCTGTTGATATTGCCAATGACGGCAGTACTAACGCTGGCTGTTGATATTGCCTCGGAGGACAGTACTACCACTAGCTGTTGATATTGTATTTGAGGACAGTACTTATGTTACCCGTTGATGTTGCCTCTGAGGACAGTACTAACGCTCATCATAGTATCTCTATGGTGGTTAAAACAAAGGCTGATGATAGTGCACATGTGGATGTTAAAGACACTAGCTGCTTGTTTCCATATGGACAGTACATATGCTAGCTGTTGCTACCTGTGCATGTTACTGACTAGCTGTTGATATTGCACCTGAGGATAGTTCGAACACTAGCGTGTGATAGTGCCCCTGAGGACATTATTAACGCTAGCTGTTGATAATTCACCTTAGGACAGTACTAACGCTAGCTGTTGATATTGCCACTGAGGACAGTACTGACGTTAGTTGTTGGTATAGCACTTCAGGACAGTACTAACGCTGGCTTTTGATATTGCCACTGAGGACCATACTAACGCAGACTGTTGATATTGAGGACAGTACTAATCCTAGCTGTTGATATGACCCCTGAGGATAGTACTAACACCAGCTGCTGATATTGCCCCTTAAGATAGTACTAACGCTAGCTGTTGATATTGCCCCTGAGGACAGTATTAAACCTAGCTGTTGATATGGCCCCTGAGGACAGTACTAACACCAGCTGTTGATAATGACCATTAGGACAGTACTATCGCTAGCTGCTGATATTGCCCCTGAGGACAGTACTAAACCTAGCTGTTGATATTGCCCCTGAGGACTACTAAACCTAGATGCTGATATGGCCCCTGAGGACAGTACTAACGGCAGCTGTTGATATTGCCCCTTAAGATGGTACTAACGCTAGCTGTTGATATTGCCCCTAAGGACAGTACTAACGCCAGCTGTTGATATTGCCCCTTAGGATAGTCCTAAACCTAGCTGCTGATATCGCCCCTTAGAACAGTAATAACGCTGGCTGTTGATATGCCCCTGAGGATAGTACTAATTATAGATGTTGATACTGCCCCTTTGGATATTATTAAGCTGTTGATATTGCCCCTGAGGAGAATACTAAACGCACAGATACCGGTTTAAAACAAAAGTCTTATATTATATTACATACTCAAGGTCAGCATCGAGAAAATCCCAAAATATAGGCATGCATCTCAGAACAACAGCTGCAGTGTTAGTTTTTGAAGTCTCACAGAGCTGGCATATGCTGCAATCAACTCCGCAATAAATTGATAGCAAAGCCGCAGAAATATTTGTTAAATTATCCCATTGGATAAAATAAATTTGATTTAAATATTGAACCAATGAAGTGGGAGCGATTTGAAAATGTAATGACGTCATGGTTTACTATCAACTTCCGGCATTTTCAATGCAAATAGCGTCGTGTGATACTGAGATTTTTGAAAACGTTGTAAACGTGTACTTGTGATCGTCGGAAAGGTACTTAGACATTATTTATTGTACGGATAAAGACATATTGTGCGTAAGGAATAGTGTCGATGAGTTGTTGTGTCCGCGGGAGCTTCTGCAAAGGCTAAACGGCGGTCAACCAGGGTCTATATAGGCGAATAATACGGACGTGCTTAGAGTCGATTTTTCAAAACAGGTACGTTTTCTGTGTTTTTCGAGCACCAGAGCTTTTCTTATGTGGTGTGGACATATGAAAGAATATGTTATTGGAAAGATAATTTATTCCGGAGTTGATTGCAGCATATGCCATCTCTTTGGGACTTCAACAACTTACACTGCAGCTGTTGTTTTGAGATGCATGTCTATATTTTGGGATTTGCTCGATGCTGACCTTGAGTATGTAATATAATATAAGACTTTTTTTCTATTTTTTTAAACCGGTATCTGTGACTAAACGTAGCTATGATATTGTCCCTAAGGACAGTAATAACCCTAGCTGTTAATATGGCCCCTGAGGACTTTACTATCGATAACTGCAGATATTGCCCCTACGGACAGTACTAAACCAAGCTGTTGATATGGCCCCAGAGGACAGTACTAACGTCAGCTGTTGATATTGCCCTTTAGATAGAACTAACCCTAGTTGTTGATATTGCCCCTGATGACAGTAATAAACCTAGCTGTTGATATAGCCCCTGAGGACAGTATTAACACCAGCTGTTGATATTGGCCCTTAGGACAGTACTATCGCTAGCTGTTGATATTGCTCCTAGGGACAGTACTGAAAGTAGCTGTTGATATGGCCCCAGAGAACAGTACTAACGCCAGCTGATATTGACCTGTAGGATAGTACTAAAAGTAAGTATAACCTTAGCTGTTGATAATGCCCCTTAGAACAATATTAACGCTAGATGTTAGTTTAAACATATTTATTTTACATCGATTGTAACGAAAGCTCAATGAACTTATTTGAATCACTCTCGATGTCTTCCTGGGTAGAACCAGTACTAAGAAATGCAGATAAGGTGTCTTGCTCAGAGACACAACGCATATGGCAATGGCGGGAATCGAACCCAAGAATTTTGGATCATGGGTCCAACGCTCTACCACTAGACCACAGCGCAAATGCTAGATGTTGATATGGCCCCTGAGGATAGTACTAATTCTAGCTGTGTATATTGCCCCTAAGGACAGTACTTACGCCAGCTGTTGATATTTCCCCTTAGGATAGTCCTAAACCTAGCCGTTGATATTGCCCCTTAGAACAATATAACGCTATCTGTTGATATGGCCACTGAGGAAAGTACTAATTATAGGTGTTGATATTGCCCCCTAGGACATTATTAAGCTGTTGATATTGCCCTTGAGGAGAGTAATAAACGTAGCTGTTGATATTGCCCCTAAGAACAGTAATAACGCTAGCTGTTAATATGGACCCTGAGGACTTTACTATCGCTAGCTGTTGATATTGCCCCTGAAGATAGAACTAACCTTAGCTGTTGATATTGCCCCTGAGGACAGTAACATCGACGAAGAAATATCTTTAGGCTGATACCCAGATTACTGTACTAACTACTTACCATGCCAACTATTTGTTAGTATTGGTGCAGTTGTTACAATATCACATGCTTAGGATATGTATCTAAACATAGGTTATGATGTTCTCCGTACTTGATTTAGAGTATGGAATTAACCTAGGATAGTAAGCATTAATCCTACTTTTGCGCATGTAAGTGCAAGTGGAATGATTATTACCTAAAAAAGGAGGTGTATTGCCAATGGAGAGAGAGAGAGGGAGTGTGTGTGGGGGCGGGGGGTGTTGGTCGGGGGGGGGGGGGTGGAGATGGATATATTATATAGGCATTTAGGAACCTGCCCTACTGATGAATAGACACCTATGTTTCTTTAACATGATGAGAGAAAAAAACAAGCGATACACGGGATCGCCTGGTTTACGTCCCAATCCGAGAACACACCCGACAAAATTCACTAGCTCCGGTGAGGCTTGAACCAGGGTCCTCTGAATTTAAAGTCTCCCGTGCTAGCCACTGCATCAACAGGCTGTATGCGATCAAGCAGGATGACTGCATTAAAGTAGTACATACAACTAACATGTTAATCTTTCATAAAGGTTATATCCAAGAAGCTGGGTTCACAACGGTCTCTCTTATCTAGTAAGTTAGCACCAAGTTCATGTATGTCGAGTTTGCAATATGCCTGCAAGCCTTATATATGCCGAGCTCATTGCTGTTTTGATAAACTTGGCAATTAATGTCTTGGGATAAAACAGGACAATTAAGAATACTCAGTATATTATCTGATTTAAATAGTATAACTTAATGTGACAATATAACATACATATAAGATATAAAAACAAATTAAACGCTTCCAGATAAGAATCGGTACCCAGTGCATCGAGATAGATTACATTTAGTGATCACGGTTAGTTTACTGTTGTTTACTCTAAAAGCTATATCCGACATACAGGTACTACTGCAGTTAAAGTAGCTATCCCGCCAAAAACAGCCACATTTTACAACATATGTACATCGTTTCTAAACCTGCTGACCACCAGGTATATATATATATATATAACTTACATCGTTTGAGAATCAAAACTCTATAGATACAATATAAAAAGCTTTAACCAGCCAGACAATAAAAACAAAATTTTACACTTATTCAATTACGGATATTACAAAAACCCATGAATAAACATATACTTTTAAGTGACACATATGCATTATTATATGAGATGATACCTGGATAGAGTTTTGATAAACTGTTTTTGTAGTGTAAATTTTGTCGTCCTTTGGCGGGTTATTTTAAAATTTGTATAACAAACACCTACAAATCGACAGTTAAACCGTAAAATGCCTTTTCTTTTTCTTTCTGTTTTTTTTTGGCTATTTGTCGCAAATGCAGTGGTCTACTTTGTAATTTTAGTTCGTGGATTTATTCAATATGCGATTTGTAAACATGGTTAAGTCTTCATAATGGAATACCTTGTCAAAAGACACATTCTCTATATATTTCAGTTGCCTTAGGGACATTATTGACAGATGTCGTCTGTATTGTCTATAGGTACCTTATTGAAAGATGCCGTATGAATTGTCGATAGGAACCTTAATGTCAGATGCCGTCTGTATGGTCTATAGGACCTTATTGACAGAACGCGTCTGTATTGTCTATAGGTACATTATCGACAGATGCCGTTTGTACTGTTTATAGGGACCTTATTGACAGATGCCGACTGTATTGTCTGTAGGGACATTATTGACAGATGCCGTGTGTATTGTTTGTATGGACCTTATTGACAAATGACGTCTGTATTGTCAATAGAAA